>CM041776.1:117728949-117944252 GCA_023374045.1 Limonium bicolor | reverse complement strand
CGTAGGTAGGTACCCGCGTGTCAGCTACGCTCTTCAGCCAATTCGGCTCTCTAGGTGCGGGTACGGGTGGGACTACCGGTGGTGCAGGTGGTGCTCCTATATGGATACCTCCCAACTGGGCTAGCTGAGCGAAGACGGCAGCTACAGTCTCAGCCATGCCCACGGGTGGGGCCTCCGGAGGTCCTCCTCCAGGCCCGCCGCCTCTTCCACCACCACCTCCTCTGCCTCTGCCAGCTGACGTCATCTTCCGGAAGACATCTGAAGAATTCAGAACAAAGTCAGCTCTAGGTATAAATACTGTACTTTCCCTACTATAACTTAACTCAAATCATTCACAACTATCTCCTGGTACTGGTGTGTAAATAACCTAGGCTCACGGTACTTAAACTACTATCTCTTGTAATCAGAGCGGAGTTCTGATACCACTTTTGTAACACCCCTACTAATTCGGCTCCTAATAATCCTATAAAAGTCACGCACAATAATATCTCGCAGCGGTAAAATAATAACTGTCGCCCTAATGGTGTCACTGTTATCACTCGCCCATACGAGTGATAACGAATTACCTGATAATCAACTTGCGAAACGTATTCCCGCAGTGACCACAAGAGATAGATAGTAGAACTTAAACAACTTAAAACAAATCTAACATCAACAATTATTACAGACCGTGAGCATCTAAACCAAATACACTTGGTTAAACACCCGAGTCCAAAACCACCTGAGTATCACACCGTACCAAGTCTAAACCAACCGTACTGTCACAATGGTCACCTCGCTGCGACCCACCAGCTATTCACCTGAAATAAAGATGGTTTGTGGTATGGAATCAGCCCCTGCTGAGTATGTCATCACATGCCCCGTCATGCCCCCAAAGACCCCTCAATTATTTGGTCGAGAGCATGAGGTTCATTACATGCAACACCGTTTTAATATTTAAAACTGTAAAACAATTAACAGTAACATCCATACAAATAACACAACCATCATCATACATAATATAACCACAAGTATAACCAATGAACAACCAAGCAAAACAACGAGAATGATAAACAAGTACTAATTCTCGTCCATGGTATAGAAACCAATATCGTTCGCCAATGTATAATTCTCAATTGTTTTAATTTTTCAGTTATACCTAGTGACGATGTCTCGTTAAAACGACATGTCCCTAGTTACCCATATATTATGGCGGGTCACCCACGGCAGTAGCCACTCCAACGGTAGAGTCTCCGACCAACGAGCCATTCTAGCTCACGGGAAATTTTCTTGATACTTGCGGACCCACGCGGACATCCTGGTATCGTTTTTGTGATCACAGGGCGCACCAAGAGCCACATCCTCTTTGCTTTACTTTCCATCTTTAATTAATTATTTATCCATCGCCTCGCATTACCAAATTTTACTAACACAGCAGACTAAGGTCATTAGTCCAATCCAGAGTCTGTAAACTCGGGATCCAGTGTTAGATACGAGAGCGGCGTATAGAAAGGCCAATGCTCCGTATAAAAGTCTCGGATAATATGTATATCTTATTATCCTAGTGCTACAACGTTTTTCTGACGATCCTTATATTTCATATAAGATAGCACCATAGCCGCTAGTTCGTTTTATATATATTGGTTCATATATACGAACCGGTACTGTTAACTCAACAACAGTAATATAAGCAGCTATAAATATACAATTCATGCATATTAATTATCATTCAGACAAACAATCTTATCACAGATCACACAGAAGTCTGAACTGAGGAAGCCCTCAGAGACAATCAGAGACACATAACAACATACCGTTCACCCTGATGTATTACGGTGGAGTATGAATCAGCAAGATCCTATGCTCCTTGTGTAGTCTCTAACAATCTAAACAATACATAATGCTACTGATTAGCATACCGTATAACAACACAATTCTACGGTACCCCGTACCGTCACTAACACCTCCCGGTTAACCCCCCGTTATTAACTATCAATGTTTGTCGGGTTTTAGGTTTAACTCGAGATCGGGAGAGAGTGTTATATTACATGCGTAGTCTTGTTTGCATATTGGTATAGTTATTGTTAAACTTGTTATCGCATGTAACTTAATGTTTGTAGGTCGTATAGTTTGTTTCTTATTGCATGTATGGTTCTTTGTCATGCACTATACATCTCACTTAGTATTTATTTTTCTAAGGTTTGTCTCTTTTTTTTTTAATTCAATGTGGTATAATTCATTTGTAAACTATACTTTTAATTAAAATTCTTATTATCATGTACTCTTAACATTAGAATTTCCATATCTAATGTTTATAATTCTTTTCCCTTATCTATTATCATTTTAATTATGATAATTTATAATTATTGAACCACATCACATTTTCTACACCATTACATATATTTATTTATATGTGTATATGGAACTATTTATTATATGGTAAGTCTTATAATCTATATTCATTCTTTTTAATGAATACTCTTATATTATAAATGTTATAATTCTTATAACATTAAAACCATATTATAAATTCCATTTAAAAATGTTAATATTTTCGAACAGCACCTATGTTCTTAAATATTTACAAAATCCACCACTTAATTAATATAATGTCATATTCTAGTTATATAACATATCTTATGACATTTAAGTCATTAAAACAATTATAACCTATAGTTTATTTTTTAAAATACCAAACCCTTATATTTTCGGCTTTTACTTATAACCACTAAACTTCTATAAAATCACAATTCAATCCCAATTTATAATACATAGTTTCCTAATTCCATTAAACTATATATTATACATATATCTTTATAAAACCTCATATATAATTCCAAAAATTACCAAACTATACCAAAAGGTTATAATATTATTCCTAACCTTATACTTCTTTTAATTCCGGTTTCTATACATTTGTTACCTATTTGTAACAATGTTATAAAATATCATATTTATACTTATATAATTCATATGAACTCCAAATTTAACCAAATAAACTTCTAAAAATTTCTAATAACTTAAGGACTTTACTAAACTCCATTTAGCACCCTTAAGTTTCGGTAATTACATTACTACCCCAAGACTTATAAATCTTTTACAATTTAATAAGTATCTTATTATAAGGTAGTATTTTAATTTCTTAAATTTTCTAAACTTGGTCAAAGTCTCCTATATAGTCAACTTTGACCCTAATACCAAATGGGAACCAATCTTTTCGGTAATTACCAATAATAACCTATACTTTTCTATTTTTACAATTTTGACCCAAAACTTTATAAAATGTTATAATTTTTTTAAATTCATTTAAAAACCCTAAATTGCTCTAAATTAAGCCCACGGCTTTCTAAATTCCTAGTAATTACGAATTGGCCCCAATTTTAATTATAAGCATAAATAAAACTAAATAAGCTTATAAACTTAAATTAAAATGGCCTAATGACATGGCCTTATTACAACCTTGAACTTGCAAAATAAATTACACAATAAATGTCTCAAAATATAGCATATATTCGGCCTCACTTAGGTTTAATTATTTTTCCACATAATGTCATAATTTGACCATTATGTTAATTAAATCCTTAAATGACTAGCTTAATTTATCTTAGCCATTTTTTTTCCATTTTTAGGTCAATATGACCTATATATGAAGTTTCACTCTCGGCCATATATATATATATGCTTAAAATTGTAAAAATCATAAGTTTAAGGTGTTTATACCTTGATTTATCCTTGTATGCTCTCGGCCACTTGTAGGAAAAATCACCACATGATTTAGACATGTTTAATACACAAAAACAAGATATGGTTACACTCCAAGCTTGAGCTTAACCATAAGGAATAATTAATGTAAGATTTAAGGCAAAAATCACCTTAAAAATGCAAGGGAAGTTCTAAGTGGTTTCGACCTGAACCAAACACACCACAAGGTGTTAGATCCACCATATTGACATAGGAAATAGTTAGATCTCGAAATGCTACCTTGTTATTAGGTTTTACCTTGGAAAAATGCCTTAAAAGAGAGTATTTCTCTTGGATCTTGGTCACCCTTGCTCCAAATGGCTAACCAACTGAATGAGTATGTAAATATGAAGATTATGAGTGTATAAACTCATAAAAATTGAAGGAAGAAAACCGCATGGAAGATGAGAAGCTTAAGGTATGTTTTTACCTTAAAATGTAGATTTGAACAACCTTGGTCCCTCTACTGGTCTCAACCGAGTTTAGCTCTTGTTCTAACCTTAGAACACTGAGAATAAGCCATAGGAATTGTGAGCCACGAAATCTAGGTGTTGGTAGTGAAGAGATGAAGAAAAAGGGCTAAAAATGACATTAAAACACTTACCTTAAGGACTTAGGAGCTAGGTTTGCCTTCCATGTTCAAGAACAAGCTTTGAGAGCTTCAAAGGAAGGGAGAGCTCGGCTGGGCAGAGGAGAATCGGACAAGGAAGGAAGGAGAAGATAGGTAAGGTTTGAAATAATGTAAAAAGTAACTTATTTTCAAAAGTAAGTATTAGGTAGCAATTATTGTCAATCAAGGACTTGCTGCCCCTCTCTTATTGCAGCCGATTTCCATGGTCCAAGTGGGTCAATTAATTGACCATTGACCATACTTGGTCAATTTGACTCATGCGGGCCCCACTTTAGGGTTTTATTAATATTTTAATATTAAATTTGTAAAAATTCGTAAATTTCTGGAATTAAATTCCTAATATGATATAATATGATTAAATCATATTTAAGGATAATTATAATTTTTAAGCCCATTAAAAATCAATTTAAAAGGCAATCTCACAAAAACGTGCTTTAAGGAGTTTTAGCGCACATTTTTGTGTCACAGGGTGTTCCTGAGCTTAGTTCTCCTTGAGAACGGTTTTGTTGTGTTCCTTACTTCATTATAATACTTAGGAATCCACTTTGGATCCTATTTGAGGTCATACAATCTTCATGGTGTCTTAAAGCACATTTTTGGCTTTACCGATCTTAAGGCGTGTTTTGCCTTGTTGAGATCTTTTAGATTGTTCCCCAATAATATTTAGATGTTTAATAATATCATCTTATATCATTAATAGATCATTTAATTATATTTTAAAGGTTAGGGGTATTTCAGATTCAATCTCCTCCCAACATCGCAACAGAAGCATAAAACCCCTAAAAATCAAAACGAACCCTAAAAAAATCAAACCGACCGCCAGTTTCTTCTTCACATTCCTCCAATCCTTGTCATTCCAAACAAAGCCAAACACAGTATCATCAATCGAGGGTTTTTTAACTGAGCATAAAGTTCTATCTGTATTCATAGATGCGGGTCGAACTCACTCATCTATCTGCCCAGATTTGAAGGCGAAAACCCCTGACCGCTTCTCATTCGGTATTCATTCTAATTCTGAATTAGCTTTCTGCCTCCTTCAACTAGATGTGTGTGAATTTACTGATTCGGTCAAGAAAATGCTAACCGCGGAGATGGACTTCAACTTCTGAACCCAAAATTGGTTTCGTAACTCGCTCAACTCCTCTCTTCATCTTATGTTATCTTTTTACTATTCCGTTCTGGGAAAGAAAGAGATCGGGGTCTATTGATCTGCACTTGGTTTGGTGTAGGAACAGATCATCGACCCGACTCGGGTATGCTCGTTGAAGAAGTGTTTACCTCAACTGTTTGTTTTGTCTTTTATCTATTTGATTATCTTCATAAGCTGATCATGTAAGTGGTATCTTGCCGGTGAACTACATCTTCATTTTATTGTTTTGGTCTTAGTCGCTTTGCACACTAACGTTCGCTTTTGATTGTGTATCTCTAGTTTCTTTATATTTTTCCTATCTTTGCAGGAGACTAGCTTTCCCCATCTCTCGGTATTTAATCTCAGCCCAAAAACTCGAAACTCATTTATGTTATTGCTTGGTTAAGAGTGTTCCGTTTGACATCTGTGGAATGTATCATTGTTTATGCTTTGTATATCTTGAATCCTATGCAATCGTGTGGTTCCATTGTGCAACTGATATGTATCTAATTCAAGGGAGCTATCACTTTGTACTTCTGGTGATGTGCTTTTACGACCACTACCAATCAAATTTGGAAAAGGGGGAATTTAGTTGATACGCTCATTTTCTCTTGTTTATTTTGAATCGGTATAGTGTATATTAGGCTTTAGTTGGTGTAATATTGAGATCTAGATTTGAGATTCAGAACCTTAGTCATATATGGATTTAATAAATAACTGACAGAACACTTTTGTTTATTTCGGAATTTTTGTCTGAACTCTTACTATTCATTTCATAATGATCCCGTGTACAATTTCATCACCGTTTGTTTACTTTCTATCGTTCCTATTGATCTATACGTGTTAATATGGATATTTGTGTTCACCGATTGTTTGGGCCTGTTGATGCTATTCATGGACCAATTTAAAAGTTCATTTTGGGTTTAATCCATTGCTAACCTTACGGGTTCGAGTATATGACCCTAGAAGCTCATGAGTTGTCCACTTGTGTGAGAACCGATTGATCGGTTTAGGTCCACAATCTTCTGTGGGCCTCTTTAGAAAAGCTCTAGGACTATTCAGAGATGTTGTTCACATTAAGGTCGTAGTACCCGAGGGTCGTAGTACCTGTTTGTGGGCAATGCCTCTCCTAAAAAAAACTTTCCAAACAATCCATTAATCATAAGAATAAAATTCACAATCAATTGAAAATCCAAAAAGATGATTCTTACTTCAAGACTAGTCAAAATAAAGCCCAAATCTGACTTAATTTCTAAGGCCCATTTCTAAGGTTCAAATCCAAGCCCGACCCAAAATCCACACATGACTTAACAATTCAATCCAATTCGAGGCCTAAACCCAGGGCCTATTTCAAGGCCTATTGAAATACCCCAAACTAATAAAATATGGATTAAATATCTAATCACATTGGTTAAGGCCTAAACATGCCTTAAAAGTCAACTGAGAACAACAGTGGTCAACACAAGCAAGGTGTTGCACCCTTTGACTGTTTAGGGTAAATAAATACCCAAATGAACTTCTTAGGACCTAAAAATTTGTCCTAAGCTTATTAACACATTACTAAACATATTAAAATTGTTGGACAACACCACAACACAAAGAACAAGCATTTACATGCTTCAAGGTCAAGAAGGGCAAAAATGTGCTCTAAGAAACCTTAAAGGCCTAATGACCTCTAAATGATATAAAATTGGATACCTTGATCAAATATCATGTAAGGAACACAAAAAAACCGTTCCCAAAGAAAAACCAAGCTCAGAAACACCATGCGACACAAAATGTGCGCTAAAAATCCTTAAAGCACGTTTTTGTGTAATTGCCTTCTAAATTGGGTTTTAATGGGCTTAAAGGTTATAATTACCTTTAAATATGATAATATATCATATTATATCATATTAGGAATTTAATTCTAGAAATTTACAAATTTTTACAAATTTAATATTAAAATATTAATAAAATCCTAAAAGGGGGCCCGTTTGAGTCAACATTGACTAAACTGGTCAATGTTGACCATTGACCACGAATTGGACCTCATAAAATTGGTTTATTAAGGCTCCTAAGAAGCCATGTGACCATTCCCATGTGCTAATTAAATATACCTCATTACTTTTACATAAAATAAGAAAAAGTATACTTTAACAATATTAAACATAAAGTTTGTCTACCACTTGCTTACCCATGTGAGGCTGCTGATTGAAGAGCCTCCATTTCCCTTGTTATACGGTTGATTCCAAGCTAGCCAAGGCAATGGATGGTGACTCACCTTTGACTAATTGATTAAAATGACATTAATACTCCATTATTGAATCAATTAAGTACCAATCATTCACCCACCACTCCATTCATTGCTGGCTGCCTATGTTATTTTTCCCTATTGATTAAACAACTACAATCAATCAGCAATGAGTCATCAAACACTAAATACATTAAACAAAGGCAAAAATGTGTTTTAAGACAATTTAGGCTACTTTTCTTCATTTACTCCATTCTATCTGAGAGTTCATTAGCCAAATGCTCTCTTTGGCTCCTCCTTGACCATAGGTAAGCATCCAAACTCCATTGGTGAGAGATCTTGCTCTAGGTAAGCTTCTAAGGCATAAAAATGTCCATTTTCTTCATCTTTCTTTCCTTTTTCCATTGATCTAGACTCCAACCATTTCTATACATTTACGTAGAGTGTTTTGGAGGTTAAAGGAAGGATTATTTTCGGCTGTAACAAGATATAAGGAGTAAAGTTCAAGTCTTGACCATTTAAGGTTAAAATGTGCTTTAAGCACATATCTCTTTTTCCTTGTAAATTTCGGTTGTAAAACTTGGTCTCCTAGCCTTATTTTCTTCTCCTTTTCATGTGGATTAAGTTGGTATACCAAGATCTACAAGGAGTAGCTAGATCCATGCCAAAAACACCATTTTTGGCATCTTAAACAAGGTAAATCTTAGCCATCTTCCAAGCTAGTTACCCACAGTTTTGTACCTTGTTATTAGGAGTGTTTTGATACTCTTTCTTTCTGGAAAAAATAGGGCCGAGATCCCACTCCAACAAACTTGGAGATTTAAGGTAAAAATTCATGATTTTCATGACTTAAATTACTTCCCATGGTTAGCTCATGTTTGGAGTTTAATCATGTCTTGTTTTCTACATGAAGACAAGTAAATCAAGCTGTGGAGAAATTCTCCTTAAGGTGGCGAGACCAAACAAGGTCTTAACCTTGCTAAATCAAGGTATAAATCACTTAAATCTACACTTGGTATATTAATATGTGTTTATACATATATGCCGTGAGTGAATGAGTATATTAAGGTCTTATTTTGACCTTAGGTGATTAAGGAATGGTTTAATAAATTTATCTAACTAATTAATTAACATAATTGTCAAATTTAAGACATTATGTGGAAAATTGGTAAATATGGAAAAGATATGGTGAGGGCCAAAAGTTTATATGTATTTTGGGACATTTATGTGTAATTTATTTTATAAGCAAATGTTTGTAATAAGGCCATGTATTTTAGGCCATTTTATTTATGCATTTATAAGCTTTTAATTAAGTTTAGGTGCTAAATATGCATTACCCATATATATTGGGGTCTTAGGTGTAATTAAATTAAAATTGGGGGCTATAAAAGAATAAAGCCGAAAATTAGAGGTTTAAATGAGTTTATATAAAAATTATAAGATTTTATAAAGTTTTGGTGGTTAAATGGTAATTTCTAAAAAGTATGGGTGTAAACCGTAATTATTAGGAATTAATGGTCAAGGAAATATTAAGGAGGTCAACCTTGACCATATGGTAGGTTTTGACCAAATTAGATAAGTTAAATAACTTATTTAAGGTTTTATAATAAGATAAGTATTTAATTGTAACAATTTTATAACATATGTGGTGAATATGTTATTACCGAAAATAAAGGGTGTAAAATGGTATTATAAACACCCATGAGCTATTAGGAATTTTTAGGAATTTATTGGGTTGATTTTGGAATTTAAAATAAACTATATATGTATAATATATAGTTATTATGTCATTATGACACTTTGGAGAAATATAGGTGGTGGAATTATAAATACCGAAAGTATATGGGTTAATAAGGATATTTATAACCCTTTGGTGAAATTTGGAGATTTTTAGAATTATATAAGAGTATTTATTAAGATATGTGTATATATAGTTTTAATGATATTATAAAACTATATGTTATAAATAGGGCCAAATGGCAATTATTGAACAGTTTTGGGTCTGTTCGGTATTTTATAAATATTGACCATAGGTTATATTAATTAAGGTTAAAATATTATATTAAATGGTATATATAACATGGTATAAATGGGGTGATTTTGTAAATAAGGAAACTATGGTTTATGGAAAAGAATAAGGTTTAATATATGCCTATGCGGCAATATATAATAGTTTTGTATAAAAACTATAGGTTATAAGTTAAAGGAAATAAAAATATCATATCAAATGATATTAGTATATGGTATAACATTACATAATGTTGTGTGGTCAAAATAGAATTAAAATAAAGATAGGTGCTGTACCGAATTATTAAAGATTGGAAAATGAATTTAGACTAAGGTCTACAATGTTATAAATGTTATAACATTATATGGTATTAATGTGATTTTAAATGGAATTAATACAAGTAAGGATATTCACATTAAATAATGTGACAAACTATAAATGGGATTTATTAACTAAGGTATTTTTTACCTTGGGAGTTGTAAATATACAACATAAAATGTTACATAATATTAGGGTAATAATCTTAATATAGGTTGTATAATAAAATACAGCTAGTGGGAATAATCATCTAAAATAAGATGATAAAATGTGACATTTAATACAAGAGTTTTATAACTCATGGAATTTACCTATATGGTACATATATACAACAATAAAAATGTATATAAGGATGGATATATATAATGGTTGGAAACCATATAATAATGATGGTGGTTATTACATGAAAAATAGTTACGAACTATAAGGTATAAGTTTTTGGATGCAAATATTTTTGCTAGAGATAACGGAGTATATAATACAATGTATTATAATGGATGGTGGGAAAATAATACAATATAATATAATAATGCATGCATACATGCAACTATAGGTTATGTACCTAAATTTAATGGTGGATAAGATTAAAGAAGTGTAATGAATTAAACTTAACAGTCGAAATATTTTGACATACGAGTTTTTTTTTAGTAACAAAGCCGACCGGTTTAGATAAACCCGTAACAAATAACTGTAGAAATTCAGGGATGAACTGTCGGGGTAACTTCTTATTCGGAAATACCGGATGTAGTTAGTCATGGAGACTGACTTATAGTTTTAATACCGTTTAGATCATACTTCAGACAAGGACGCTTGACGAGCTAGTGGACTACACTGCGCATCCTAGGTCTTGGTGAACAGTATGTAAAGGGGTTTGATCCGAGTTGTCCTAAGGAAGCTCCTTGGGCTCGGATTTGGTTGATATAACTTGTGTGTTATGTGTGTGGATACATGTATGTGATGAAGTGTTACTGCATTATTTATTTATGCACGAGCGTCCCACGGGACTAACACTACGTCGACTATAGATCGACTTATATAAACATACATATGCGTTAATGTGATAACATGACGGTTACTTGATATAATACCATAGTATTAATATTAAGAATATGGCAACCTAAGTAAAACACTTAGGGACGAGTCACGACATTGTCGGTCTCTAGAGCATGGATCTCGAACATGAATATAACCTAGATTACTTCTAGGTATGCGTGAGACCCATTGGGCAGCTAATTAATAATTATTCTCCATAAGACTAAGGGCATATCTTAAACATTATGAGAGAGAGATGGTATGAGTTGAGGTGAGGAATCCCGGTAGTTTACGAACTACTTGGTTGCGCATTTGTGATCACTGAGGGGTTTCCGATTGGATTCCGCTCCAGGTTATACCCAACGAGCACAAACTGGATCGTGGGTCAGGTGGCTACAGCCTTTATATGGACGTCTTACGAGACATAAGTGAATAGTCAGGGGCCTCTGGACCTCTGGCGAAATGAGCACCTTTGTGTGTACGGGAGGACCACTGTCCATGGTGAGGTTATAGGGTTGTCCTAACATGACGCCCAACTGGTATTAATAATTAAACATGGTTTGGATGGATGGGGCCTTAAAGGCCAAATTAAATTAACTATGGAAACTGTACGCTACGGCGATTGTACATTATACATATGGATGGGGCCTTGAAGGCCAGCTTAAATTTAATTAATAAAGGATGGTGTACGCTACAGCGATTGTACATTGTACATTATACTGTTAGTACTCGATACGTTTGATAAACAATTGTTGTTTGAGATATTAATGAATGTTTGGATTGGATGGATGATTTAATGTTTATGAATATTTGGATGGATGATTATGTATATTATACATGTATATTACATTATTGATTATAACTGTAAAATGGTAAAGCATGAAACCAATCTAATAATAAGATGGTTAAAATGACCAAGTGACCATTAGGGTCCAGGCCCGGCATACTCAGCGTCTATCGCTGATACTACACTCATCAGGTTGTTGATTGTCGCCGAAGCCGAAGTGCGGGAACAGGGTAATTAGAGTTTATTTTTAATTACCGCACATGGAGTTGTAATATGGTACGGTTATGTATATTCAGGTTTGGGTAGGTGCTCACTTGTCGACATTTATGGTTTTTGGATTATGATGTATAGGAGTTTTCTCGTTATCACGGCGGTTAGCAGTTTTTTATGTTGGTTGTTGGATGTAGTTTGGCTTCGTTGCTCGCATGGGCGAGTAATGGCCGGTGACACCCGAGTGAGTATGTTATTTTTATTTGTTCTTATTTGTTCTTCCTGCTGTAAGACGTTTTATTTATTGCTACGTGAGGGATTATTACGTGTTTAAGGAGAGGGGTGTTACAAAAAGTGGTATCAGAGCGGAGTACCGCTCTGATGACGAGAAAATAGGTTAAGACAGTGAGCTTAGGACTTGGGAAATTATGGGGAACGTTTGTGAGGAACGAGACGATTCGTCTTAAAAGATATTGTGTCTAGTAACGCAAATTGCGTGATATAGTAGCCTTAGAGGCAATTCAATATCTATTGGTTGTGTACGGTAAATTACCGAGTATTTTGTGACATACTGTATTACAGATGGCTGGGGGAACTAGAGGGCGTGGTACTGGTAGAGGTGGAGGCGGTGACCCCGTGATTCCAGGAGTTGCTGAGACAATTGCTGCTGTTCTTGCACAGCTGGGTACTCAAATTGGAGGAGCACCAGCCCACCCGCCACAGCCCAGGGAAACGAACTGGCTGAAATCTGTGACCGAGACCCGACCACCTACATATTCAGGGGAGCCAGACCCCGTAGCTTTGGAGAGATTCATAGTTGAACATGAGAAGGCCTACGAGGCTTTACAAGTACCTGCTAACCAGAAGGTTGTCATTGCTGTTTTCCATCTGAAGGATGCAGCCAGCACTTGGTGGAGGTTGGTCAAGGACCATCACCTGGCTACGCCCGACTTTTCGTGGGGTGCCTTTGTAGAGTTACTGAGGGGGAAGTACTACCCAGCTCACCTCAAGCAAAAGAAACGCCATGAGTTCGAGACATTATCCCAGGGAGGTCTGACCGTGGATGAGTACTACGCTCGATTCATTAGTCTGCTGGACTTCATCCCTGGTATAGATTACTCAGAGACCGTGAAGGTCGAGAAGTTTCGGGGGGGATTGCTGTTTCGCATCCAGATGGCGATGGGTGCTACCCTCTACACTACCATCCAGGTATTAACATGAAAGCCATAAAATCTTTACTTACTACATTACCTATTAACTTTGTGGGAACTTACCAATGAGATTCCAGGAGTGTTATGATGCTGCCTCGAGGACGGAGCTGATGCTCTAGACTCGGGAAGAGACTCTCGGGGCAAAGAAAAGAAAGAACCCTGAGGGAGAGTCTGAGGGTGGAGGAACATCTCCAGGCGATAGCCAGAAGAAGGAAAAGTAAGGACTTATCCCATTCTAAATTGTTTACCATATTAAATACCTTATGAATGCTGACCCAAAACCTTAAACAGGAAGTTCTTTCAGAAGAAAGGGCAGCAGGGTCACCAGGGAGCAAAGAGGAAAGAGCCCGTCCTTCGGTTGACCGGCCCAGCTATAGATGCTCATCCTTTGAGATCTGCACCTCCTAAGGGTGAGAACACCTACCTCTTAAATTCATTTGTGACCTTAACCTTTATATCATCAGATTGTAACTTAAACTAAATGCTACCATTAGGCACCGGACAGCCCCAACGCCATTTCTATTGCAAGCGTTGTGGGAAGGATCATCCTGGGGTCGACTGCAATGGCCGCAAAGTTGAATGCCGGTATTGCAAGAAAGAGGGCCACCGAGAGTTCGAGTGCTGGATGAACCCTGAGAGCCGTAACTACAGGCCACCAAGGAATACTCAGAAGACCTCAGCTAGAGGATCTGGAGTACCACGAGGCGGTCAGGATGGCCAGACATCTACTGATGCTGGAGCCCATAGAGGCAAGGGAGTAGATAGGGCATGAGTACCCTTAACTCCATGAGACCGCTAGTGGAAGACTTTTGCTTACTGTGTTATGTACTTACCTTGGATATTAGAAGGAGATATGTTATAAGTATGTGGGAGTGTGTCATTGACCACTCACCTTTGTGTGTATGACTTTTGAGACTAGTTATGTGGACTCGATGCGAGTAACCTTGACGGATTATATATATGAACAGGATGTTAATGCTTACATTATCATGTAGCCTATACTCAACGACGTAGAGTCAATGAGACCGGTGATTACTGAACCAGAATTTCCATCTGCATGGCGCACTTGCTATTGCAAGCGCTATGACAAGTAAACCACTGAAATTTCCATCTACCTTGCGCACTTGACAGAGCAAGTGCTACAACTGCAACTGCAACTACTACTTTTTAGTCTTTTATTATATATACCAAAAAAAATGTTTTTCAAACTTTTTCATACAAACCTTAAGATTAGAAACATATGCAACCTCAGAAGGACCATTAGTCCGACCTGTGCAACTGGAGGAAATTATACAGCCACTGTGATTGTAAACCACACCAGTTTAAATCGTTTGAGAATTTTTAGGCAGGGCTTATTAGCCAAATACCATCAGTGTATACCCACATTTAATGCTAATCACTATCAGTGATGAATGTTTAGTCCTTATGGATAGACATACCCTTTGTAGATGCACCACCGTCAGTGAGGATGGTTGGGAAGTGGAGAGCCAAGTTGCTCAAGCTATTATGCAATCTGCAATACATCCAATTAAACGGATGAGGGAATGAATATGAACTATGGATGAGATACGATCATGATAACCAGGGAGAAAAGGATAATGTGTTGTACTCAATGAGATCGAGACAGGAGAACCAAGTTTGCTAAATATAGCACGAATTTTACTTACACCGAGCTGAATGATGCCGGTTTATGGCACGAATTACCACTGATGCCACTAAGGCAATAACACTTATTACAAAATAACCGACAACAAGAACTGATATAAAAAAAAGAAAAAAAAAAGGATATCCATCAAAGGGAGATTGACAACAGAATACTTCACAATACCCGTGTGACAGACATTACCAGTTTACTTATACGAGTCATGGGACGACCGCACTCCGTTAGGAGCATGTGGGCCTGATAGACTTATTTATGAGTTAGTCGGGTAAGTAGTAATGTATCAGCACGGTACCCCATGCAAGTAGACAAGTAGTGTTAGGAACACGAGAAGTAGTCAACTCCATACTACAGACAATAAGACAGATTAACTTGAAGATGGACGAGAAGAGCCGCAGTTAAACCAACGGGCTAAAGAAACCGAGAACCTTCAACATAGAGCAGTAGACAGTATACAGTAAAGACAAGAGAACATTTCAAGGACGTGAAACGGAAGGAAAGAAACAGGAAAACCCATTATGGACGAATAATATGTAGAACCCTCATAAGGATCGAGCAAATTCTTGCAATCCAGAGGAAATCTACCAGATGATATGGATATAAACGCGTGACTACGCAATGATTGGAGACAAAGCTAAATACTAGCAGATACCTGAGCAAGGAACAATGGACTTGGAATGTGCCACTCACATGATAATTCGCTCACCTTATCTGTTTGACTCGTTGAATATTAGCTGCTGAGAGTTTACGTCTCTGCACTCTGTAGGACTGAGTGTGTTGGTATTGCACTTGTGCAGTTATTAATCTAGTGGGAATATTGGAAGATGCAATGGATATCAATGCGAGTGTGTATCAAAGAACTACAACAGTGTGTTACTCCGAAACAAAACCACCAGGAGACACGGATGACAAGCTTTATCTCCGTGGACATGTAGACTGGTACGTCTTCATATTACAAAGACAAGTGCAAAGAGCACTAAGTACTAACAATAGCCAATGTCATATTACACCTCAAGCTGAACATCAGTGAGTGAAGACACACGCATGTATGCTAGTGATCCAAATGAGAGGATACACAGCAATGGAAAGAGGCAAATTGAGCCTATGTTCATGGGTCTGCACCTCAGTACGGAGCGAGTGGGCCCATTCGAACGAACTTGGGAGAGAGCACAAATGGTTTAGTGCCTCACCCTTTATGTATTATGGAGCCCAGAAGGGCTAGAGCCATACCCGTCTCTCTGACATGAGGATAATCCACGAGTTGGAGAACTCTGTGAGAGCCAAGTATCCAGCGCTCCTTGTTGAGCGGATGTAGTGTACTTGTGGGGTACGGGGGTGTAACCCTTTTTAAGGGGGGTAGAGCCTCTTGGCTGTGCACATATGTGCACTAAGTTTTGTTTGTGGTATGCGGGGCATACGAGGTTTGTTTGTTTATTTGTTGGTTCTGTATGCATTGCATACAGTGAATTGTTGGTGTGCGGGGCACACGTGGTTTTTGTTGGTTATGTTTGGTACGCGGGGCGTACGTTGTTTGTTATGTTTGTGTGTGATGTGCACTTGTATGTATGTATCTTATGAGATACTTGTTTGAATGTTGTATTTACACCCATGTGTGTAGTACTTTTCTTATGCTACTTGTGATATATATATATTTATATTGCTTTGTAGAATGATTACATATGGTATCGCCTAGATACGAAATGAATCATTAGATGTGGAATGTGGAACGATGGTATGTTATGGACACCTCGGGGAGGTTGTCAGGGTTTGTAGAACTGATAGGAAATGATGGTGCTGATGGATCACCTATATCCATATATGATTGAACTAACGCCACAAAGTGATGGCTATGTGCTGTATAGGCACAATACGATGTGTGTAAATGATATATCACATAGATATACATTATGGGGGATAATGGGTAGTTATATACTTATAAACATTACCTATTTGATTAAGCGACTTCGGGACGAAGTCTTTTTAAGGGGGGTAGATTGAAATACCCCAAACTAATAAAATATGGATTAAATATCTAATCACATTGGTTAAGGCCTAAACATGCCTTAAAAGTCAACTGAGAACAACAGTGGTCAACACAAAGCAAGGTGTTGCACCTTTTGACTGTTTAGGGTAAATAAATACCCAAATGAACTTCTTAGGACCTAAAAATTTGTCCTAAGCTTATTAACACATTACTAAACATATTACAATTGTTGGACAACACCCCAACACAAAGAACAAGCATTTACATGCTTCATGGTCAAGAAGGGCAAAAATGTGCTCTAAAAACCTTAAAGGCCTAATGACCTCTAAATGATATAAAATTAGATAACTTGATCAAATATCATGTAAGGAACACAAAAAAACTGTTCCCAAAGAAAAACCAAGCTCAGAAACACCTTGCGACACAAAATGTGCGCTAAAACTCCTTAAAGCACGTTTTTGTGTAATTGCCTTCTAAATTGGGTTTTAATGGGCTTAAAGGTTATAATTACCTTTAAATATGATAATATATCATATTAGGAATTTAATTCTAGAAATTTACAAATTTTTACAAATTTAATATTAAAATATTAATAAAATCCTAAAAGGGGGCCCGTTTGAGTCAATATTGACTAAACTGGTCAATGTTGACCATTGACCACGAATTGGACCTCATAAAATCGGTTTATTAAGGCTCCTAAGAAGCCATGTGACCATTCCCATGTGCTAATTAAATATACCTCATTACTTTTACATAAAATAAGAAAAAGTATAATTTAACAATATTAAACATAAAGTTTGTCTACCACTTGCTTACCTATGTGAGGCTGCCGATTGAAGAGCCTCCATTTCCCTTGTTATACGGTTGATTCCAAGCTAGCCAAGGCAATGGATGGTGACTCACCTTTGACTAATTGATTAAAATGACATTAATACTCCATTATTGAATCAATTAAGTACCAATCATTCACCCACCACTCCATTCATTGCCGGCTGCCTATGGTCTTTGTCCCTATTGATTAAACAACTACAATCAATCAGCAATGAGTCATCAAACACTAAATACAGTAAACAAAGGCAAAAATGTGTTTTAAGACAATTTAGGCTACTTTTCTTCATTTACTCCATTCCAGCCGAGAGTTCATTAGCCAAATGCTCTCTTTGGCTCCTCCTTGACCGTAGGTAAGCAGCCAAACTCCATTGGTGAGAGCTCTTGCTCTAGGTAAGCTTCTAAGGCATAAAAATGTCCATTTTCTTCATCTTTCTTTCCTTTTTCCATTGATCTAGACTCCAACCATTTCTATACATTTACGTAGAGTGTTTTGGAGGTTAAAGGAAGGATTATTTTCGGCTGTAACAAGATATAAGGAGTAAAGTTCAAGTCTTGACCATTTAAGGTAAAAATGTGCTTTAAGCACATATCTCTTTTTCCTTGTAAATTTTGGTTGTAAAACTTGGTCTCCTAGCCTTATTTTCTTCTCCTTTTCATGTGGATTCAGTTGGTATACCAAGATCTACAAGGAGTAGCTAGATCCATGCCAAAAACACCATTTTTGGCATCTTAAACAAGGTAAATCTTAGCCATCTTTCAAGCTAGTTACCCACGGTTTTGTACCTTGTTTTTAGGAGTGTTTTGATACTCTTTCTTTCTGGAAAAAATAGGGCCGAGATCCCACTCCAACAAACTTGGATATTTAAGGTAAAAATTCATGATTTTCATGACTTAAATTACTTCCCATGGTTAGCTCATGTTTGGAGTTTAATCATGTCTTGTTTTCTACATGAAGACAAGTAAATCAAGCTGTGGATAAATTCTCCTTAAGGTGGCGAGACCAAACAAGGTCTTAACCTTGCTAAATCAAGGTATAAATCACTTAAATCTACACTTGGTATATTAATATGTGTTTATACATATATGCCGTTAGTGAATGAGTATATTAAGGTCTTATTTTGACCTTAGGTGATTAAGGAATGGTTTAATAAATTTATCTAACTAATTAATTAACATAATTGTCAAATTTAAGACATTATGTGGAAAATTGGTAAATATGGAAAAGATATGGTGAGGGCCAAAAGTTTATATGTATTTTGGGACATTTATGTGTAATTTATTTTATAAGCAAATGTTGTAATAAGGCCATGTATTTTAGGCCATTTTATTCATGCATTTATAAGCTTTTAATTAATTTAGGTGCTAAGTATGCATTACCGCATATTATTGGGGTCTTAGGTGTAATTAAATTAAAATTGGGGGCTATAAAAGAATAAAGCCAAAAATTAAAGGTTTAAATGAGTTTATAAAAAATTATAAGATTTTATAAAGTTTTGGTGGTTAAATGGTAATTTCTAAAAAGTATGGGTGCAAACTGTAATTATTAGGAATTAATGGTCAAGGAAATATTAAGGAGGTCAACCTTGACCATATGGTAGGTTTTGACCAAATTAGATAAGTTAAATAACTTATTTAAGGTTTTATAATAAGATAAGTATTTAATTGTAACAATTTAAACATATGTGGTGAATATGTTATTACCGAAAATAAAGGGTGTAAAATGGTATTATAAACACCCATGGGCTATTAGGAATTTTTAGGAATTTATTGGGTTGATTTTGGAATTTAAAATAAACTATATATGTATAATATATAGTTATTATGTCATTATGACACTTTGGAGAAATATAGGTGGTGGAATTATAAATACCGAAAGTATATGGGTTAATAAGGATATTTATAACCCTTTGGTGAAATTTGGTGATTTTTAGAATTATATAACAGTATTTATTAAGATATGTGTATAATATATAGTTTTAATGATATTATAAAACTATATGTTATAAATAGGGCCAAATGGCAATTATTGAACAGTTTTGGGTCTGTTCGGTATTTTATAAATATTGACCATAGGTTATATTATTAAGGTTAAAAATGTTATATTAAATGGTAATATAACATGGTATAAATAATGGGGTGATTTTGTAAATAAAGGAAACTATGGTTTATGGAAAAGAATAAGGTTTAATATATTGCCTATGCGGCATATATAATAGTTTTTTATAAAAACTATAGGTTATAAGTTAAAGGAAATAAAAATATCATATCAAATGATATTAGTATATGGTATAACATTACATAATGTTGTGTGGTCAAAATAGAATTAAAATAAAGATAGGTGCTGTACCGAATTATTAAAGATTGGAAAATGAATTTAGACTAAAGTCTACAATGTTATAAATGTTATAACATTATATGGTATTAATGTGGTTTTAAATGAATGAATTAATACAAGTAAGGATATTCACATTAAATAATGTGACAAACTATAAATAAATGGGATTTATTAACTAAGGTATTTATTGACTAAACCTTGGGAGTTGTAAATATACAACATAAAATGTTACATAATATTAGGGTAATAATCTTAATATAGGTTGTATAATAAAATACAACTAGTGGGAATAATCATCTAAAATAAGATGATAAAATGTGACATTTAATACAAGAGTTTTATAACTCATGGAATTTACCTATATGGTACATATATACATAAACAATAAAAATGTATATAAGGATGGATGAAATACCCCAAACCTAGTTATGTTGTTTAAACACCTAAGTAGGGTGTAATAAGACTAAAAAGAGCCTTAGAAACCTTAGTAAACAAATTTAAACAAAAGGAAACACAAATGTGCTTTAAAGTCAATAAGAGCCAAAATGTGCTCTAAGCTTGGGATAAACTTGGGTAAGACCTAATGAGCTTACCAAGACCTCATTTATATACTAATGAACTTATTAAACCAATTACCAAAGAAAACCAAGCTTGAAAACAAGTTAAAACACAAAATGTGCTTTAAGAAGTCTTAAAGCACGTTTTTGAAAAATTGTCTTGTAAATGAGTTTTGAGTGGCTAAATGTCCATCATTACTCTTAAATATATATGTGTACTATAGTATCACATTTGGGTGGCTATATTAATGGGAAATCAAAAATTTCACTTCTAAGTGCCTTGTTTAGGTGAATAGTGCTTTTTATAAGCTAGTTTATAACATATGTTGTATTAAGTAATTAAATTGACAAACAAAGACTAAAACACCCTCACACTAATAAAGGGGGCCGGTTTTCTAAGTGTGTGACTCACCACTCTTTAGTTGATAATATAAGTAAGTAAAGAAAATTAACTAACTTACTTTTTACTTTATAAGCATAAATATCTTCTTAAAAGCAAATCCTATCTCATTCTCATTTCTTTCCTTCATTCCCACGGTTTGCAAACACCATCTTCTACCTCTCTTTTTTGCTCTCTCTCGGTAATACCACTACCACCATTAGAACTCCCACTTTGACCTCTTGTTAAATCTTGCTCACTTGTCCAAATCAAAAACAAAGACCACCAATCTCTCCTCTCATCAAGCTCTTCATTCCTATCTTCTCAAAACTCCAAGAGCTCCATTTCGGTGCCAAGGTGTTCCACCATTGAAGGAGCTTGAGCTTGTATTTTGACATATTGTTGATCTCCTTTGCTTCTAGGTAAGGAATCTCAAAGAAAAATCATGTTTCCTCCATGTTCTTACCTTGACCGAAAATACACATTGATAAAGCACATTTGTGTTTCCTTTTGTTTAAATTTGTTTACTAAGGTTTCTAAGGCTCTTTTAGTCTTATTACACCCTACTTAGGTGTTTAAACAACATAACTAGGTTTGGGGTATTTCAATCTACCCCCCTTAAAAGAACTTTGTCCCCAAAGTTCATACTTCCAAACTTAAACATTAGAACATGAGGACACATATCAACAACGCTCTATATCACATTAAAAACATCTTACATCATATCGGACCCATGGTCCAAACAACAAAACATCATTCAGACTAGCGGTTGTAACATTAACAACATGACAATACAACACAGACAATGTATTCAAATACGTGTCATACACATAACCGAAACGGCTCTACCCCCTTAAATAGGGGTACGCCCCGTACCCTATACATACAAACACTAAGAAGTAAACAACAACGGGTACTTCGCCTTCATCTTATCTTCCAGCTCCCAAGTGGCCTCCTCAAACGTCCTGGTTAGACCAGAGAACCTTCACAGTCTCACAGACTTATGGCGAGTGTCTCGAGTCTTAGTGTCCAGAATCCGTACCGGAGTCTCCACTGATCGCATGGTCGGCTCTAAAGTTAGCCTTTCAGGCTGAAGCACATGAGACGGATGAGACATATACTTCTTCAACTGGGACACATAAATACATCATGTACCTTGCCCAGCTCGGCGGGTAAGTCAAGTCTATAAGCTACCGGGCCGATCCGCTCCGTCACAACATAAGGCCCCACATATTTTGGGCTCAACTTGCCTTTCTGGCCAAAACGAAACACTCCCTTCATGGGGGATACTCTCAAAAATACCTGATCGCCCACGGCGAACTCCAGGTCACGTCGGCGCACATCTGCGTACGACTTCTGTCTGTCCTGAGCTGCTTTCATATTATCCCTGATCTGGCGAACTTCTGCCTGAACTTGCTCAAGATACTCTGGTCCTATAATGACCGTCTCACTCGACTCATCCCAGCATAATGGCGTGCGGCATGGTCTACCGTACAATGCCTGGAAGGGAGACATCTTGATCGATGCATGATAACTGTTGTTGTAGCTAAACTCGATCAGATGTAACTTATCAATCCAGCTGGTCTGAAAGTCAAGTGCACATGCACGTAGCATATCCTCAAGTGTCTGTATGGTGCGCCACTCTGACCATCGGTCTGGGGTGAAACGCCGTACTCAATTTCAGTTCAGTACCCAATGCCTCTCGTGTAGACTTCCAATATCTGGATAAGAATCTGGTATCTCTGTCAGATACAATCGTCTTTGGTACACCATGATGTCTTACAATTTCTTTATCAAATAGTTCGCCAATCTTGCCACTTTCCAGGTGTCCTTCATCGGAATGAATCGGGCCACCTTGGTCAGTCGGTCAACTACCACCCAAATCATATTCAGACCTCCTTGTAGGCGGAAGCCCTACCACGAAGTCCATAGATATGTCATGGAACTTCCACTCCGGCACTGGCATTGGCTGCACCATACCACCAGGCCGTCGGTGCTCAAACTTGACCTTCTGACAAGTGAGACACCTCACCATAGTCACTCACATCCTTTTTCATTCCAGTCCACCAGAAATATCTTTTCATACCTTTATATCTTTGAAGCTCCGGGGTGAATCGAAGTGTAGAACAGTGGGATTCACTCAATATGCGCTCTTCAGCTCAGCGCTACTCCGGGTATACACAATCTGCCATTAAGCTAATCAGGTCATCATCGTGGAGTCTGAGTCGTACTTCTGACCCTCGAATGTGCCATCAATAAGCTTCTGTCTAATCTCCATCATGTACTGATCCGTCATCTGAGCACTCCGCACCTCTTCAACCAAGCCAGTATGAGAGACTAGCGAATGGAGAGAGTGTGCGCGGCGACTCAATGCGTCAGCTACCACGTTTGCCTTACCCTCCTTGTACTGTAAATCGATGTCATAATCATTCAAAAATTCAACCCATCTTCTTTGTCTCATGTTCAACTCCTTCTGAGTGAACAAGTACTTTAAACTTATGGTCAGAATAATTGTCACACTTACCCCATACAAGTGATGTCGCCATATATTCAGTGCGAAAAGACAATGGCCCCCAATTCTAATTGTGGGTAGGGTAGTTCTCCTCATGCTTCTTCAGCTGTCGGGAGGCGTAAGCTAGACCTTCCCGTGTTGCATCAACACACAACCCATACCCCTGCCTGATGCGTGCAATAGACCTCAAAACCATCTGGACCGTCTGGTAATGTCAGAACCGGTGCAGATGTCAGAGCATCCTTGAGACTCGCGAAGAACTCTCACAGTCGACTGTCCACTCGAATGGTGCATCCTTCTTCCTCAAGGAAGTCATCGGCTTCGAGACAACTGGAGAAGTTCTTCACAAATCTCCTATAATAACCTGCCAGACGAAGAAGCTCTGATGTCGGTAACTGTCTTCGGCCTAGGCCAGGTGCGCACTGCATCTATCTTTGCCGGATCAAAGCGATCCCGGCCTCAGAAATCACATGTCCAAGGAATGATACTTGGTTCAACCAAAATTCACACTTGAAAATTTAGCATACAGCTGTTCTTTCTCAACGTCTGCAATAATCTCTCAGGTGGCTTTCATGCTCACCTCTCGATTCGAATATACAAGTATGTCATCAATGAAGACTACCACTGATTTGTCCAACTGATCTTGGAACAAACGGTTCATTAAGTCCATGGAACTTTGCTGGTGCATTTGACAAGCAAAAGGCATAACTGTGAACTCATAATGCCCATACCTAGTTCTGAAAGCTGTCATTTCGCTATCATTTGCGAAGAGGCTGGGGTTAGACGGTGAGAGATGCCAGACTTCGTGGTCACTCTCCCGTCGAAAGAGCGGACAGATGTACCCGATACTACGAGATGCTATTGTTCGAATCAGGGATGAGGAGTTTCCGATCGACTTGATAGAGTTCGACGGATTGGGTTTTGATGTGATTGTCGGGATGAACTGGTTGGAGCGGTACAAGGGCAGAATCCTGTGTGTCGAGCATCGACTGCTTCTTCGGAGTCCATCTGGGGTTACCATATCTTACCGCAGAGGCCCAGGGAGCCTTCGACTCAGATCATCACCGCCATGGCTATGTATCACGAGTTACGACGAGGGAGTGATGTATACCTCTGCTATGTCCAGGACATAGAGAGAGACCCTGAGTTTAGCCCAGATGTGCCGGTAGTGTCGGAGTTTCCTGATGTATTTCCTAAGGAACTGCCGGGCAAACAAAAAAAGAGCCTAAGAAACCTTAGTAAAAAGAGCCTAATGAGCCTAAGACAAAAGAGCCTTAGAAACCTTAGTAAACAAATTTAAACAAAAGGAAACACAAATGTGCTTTAAAGTCAATAAGAGCCAAAATGTGCTCTAAGCTTGGGATAAACTTGGGTAAGACCTAATGAGCTTACCAAGACCTCATTTATATACTAATGAACTTATTAAACCAATTACCAAAGAAAACCAAGCTTGAAAACAAGTTAAAACACAAAAGTGCTTTAAGAAGTCTTAAAGCACGTTTTTGAAAAATTGTCTTGTAAATGAGTTTGAGTGGCTAAATGTCCATCATTACTCTTAAATATATATGTGTACTATATAGTATCACATTTGGGTGGCTATATTAATGGGAAATCAAAAATTTCACTTCTAAGTGCCTTGTTTAGGTGAATAGTGCTTTTTATAAGCTAGTTTATAACATATGTTGTATTAAGTAATTAAATTGACAAAAAAGACTAAAACACCCTCACACTAATAAAGGGGGCCGGTTTTCTAAGTGTGTGACTCACCACTCTTTAGTTGATAATATAAGTAAGTAAAGAAAATTAACTAAACTTACTTTTTACTTTATAAGCATAAATATCTTCTTAAAAGCAAATCCTATCTCATTCTCATTTCTTTCCTTCATTCCCACGGTTTGCAAACACCATCTTCTACCTCTCTTTTTTGCTCTCTCTCGGTAATACCACTACCACCATTAGAACTCCCACTTTGACCTCTTGTTAAATCTTGCTCACTTGTCCAAATCAAAAACAAAGACCACCAATCTCTTCCTCTCATCAAGCTCTTCATTCCTATCTTCTCAAAACTCCAAGAGCTCCATTTCGGTGCCAAGGTGTTCCACCATTGAAGGAGCTTGAGCTTGTATTTTGACATATTGTTGATCTCCTTTGCTTCTAGGTAAGGAATCTCAAAGAAAAATCATGTTTCCTCCATGTTCTTACCTTGACCGAAAATACACATTGATATAGCTCTTTGTGTGACTTTGTTCTAGCTTCATTTCAACTCTTCATGGGCTAGGTGGAGTCCTCTCTTGTTATATATCCAAACTCTCTTCAAAGATCAAGGTAAAACAACTACATTAATGTTTTTGAAACAATGTAAAATTAGGGTTTACAATGAGATGAAGCCTATAGCTTGATTACTCATTATAATGTTTGTATATTGTCTAGAACTTGACAAGGAATCAAAATACCATACGGTTTTGTAAGGAATCAAGAAGGAAGTGTTTTGGAAAAAGAGGTAAATCTACTAACTTAATGTTGTTTAATGCCCTAGGAGAAATGAGCCTATAATTGCTTATTAAACTACCTAAGGAGCAAATGGTAAATGACCTAGTAAATGTTCTCAAGGAGACTAGTAAAATACCTTATGCTTTGTTGTATGTAATCGCAGGTTAAAGGCATTTATATTGTGGAAATTCAGTGTTTATGATTTAAGCACTTTAAGGGCCTAAGAGCCATGCATTTTAAGGGCCTAAGTGCCATGCAATTTAAGTTATGCACTATATTGTGATGTAGTGTGAATTTGGTGTAGTTGTGTAAGAAAGTGTTCTAGATGTTTTTGTGTGTTTTGGAGAAAACAAGTGTTTAGGCTTGGTAATGTTCTAGGAGAATCCATGTCAAAATTTAGATAAGAAGTAAGAAGTTCTAAGTGTTTACATAAGGTTTGGTGAGTTAGATAATGTAGGAAATGAATAAGGAGTTCATGATGTTTTAAAGGAATTTTGATGAACTAGGAAGTGTTCTAGAGTGTAATAAGGATTTAGACATGATCTTGAGGTTCTAGCAAGTACCAAAGCCATTTAGGGGCTTAGGTAAATACCTAGGCAAACTTTGGTAATAAGGAGAAAGTGTAAACTTGGAAAAGAATTGCTAAGATGAATATAAGGAGTTAGTTGTGAGAGATGATGCTTGGGAGATGATGTTAAAATAAGGAGAAAGCATTTTGGGATAGTGGCTATCTTAGGTATGAAACACCACTTGCAAAAACTAGGAGAAAATATTGTAAGTGTTAGAAATTTTGTGAAGGAATAAGTAAAGGCTTAAGGAATTAGAAAATGAGTTTTATAGTGTTTAAAGATGTCTTAAGTTGTGTTTAAAGTACCCAAATGAGGTTAGAGAGTACTAGGTTATATGGGGTGAAGTTTGGAGTTGAATGTAAAAAGGAAAACAAAGATTTGGGGCCGACCGGACTTGCGACCGGACTTGCAAGCTCGGTCGGGACCTGTTTACCCTACGAAAATTGGCTTCTGGAATGGACCGACCTTGGGACCGGACTTGCAAGGTCGGTCGGGCTTGTAAATTGTGTACGGATTGAGTTACTGGAATCGACCGGACATAGGACCGGACTTGGCAAGTCCGGTCGGGCTGAATTTCCGAAGGGGAGAAACTCTCTGGAATCGACCGGACATGGACAAGTCCGGTCGGCAAGTCCGGTCGGACCAAAACTTGTAAAAAAAAAAACAGAAAAGAATGTGACTTATGTAGTTAACCCTAGGGTGTATAATGAAGGTAACCTAGGGTAAGATAGACGTTAAAACATGTCATACAATCATGTTAAATACTTAGTAAGTTTGAAGTTAAATAAATAATTAACCGACATTACTAATGTGTTTAGGATTCTCTCAAGGTGGAAATCAGTCGAGGCAAGGACCAAGGTATGGTTTTCTTGCAGTCTGTTGCCTACCGGTTTACACCGGCTTGTGTGTTGTTTGTTTTTCTGTGTGTTTATGACTTTATAAGATTAAAACCATGTAAAGAGTTTACCGTTGTTAAATATCATTATGTTGTTGAGTATGACTCTTTCCTCCCTTGTGTGTGTCTAACAAGACCTGACCTGTGATTGTGAATTGTTGTTGTGTTCGATGATGAACTGCTAACAAAGGCTAACGGGGGAAGTGAGGAGTCCGGTCTGTTCCGGCCACGCGTGTGGGTATGGGAGTCGATGTCATAACCGGTTCGATTCTCTCTGTATGTTATGGTTAAGTTTCCAATTTGGTTTCTAACCTTCCCTTTAGCTTAACCAAGGCTATTTTACTGACTCACGTCGGGCCACAGGGGCATACTATGTGTTATTTCGGTGTGCTTGGATCACTATATCCGAGGCACCTTGTGTTAAGTTAACTGCCCAATCTAACCGGACGGTAACGAGTATGTAATGAGCTAAGTATGAGCGTGGCAACATTCTCTAAGCTCTCAATGGGGACTAATTGTGTGGGTTCTCTTCCTAAAAGGAATTGTATGTTTGTGAAGTGTGTTATGATGTGCACAATACCCGTGTTATGTTATATATGTATGTGTTGTGTGTTTTAAAATAAATACCATGTCATCACGACAAATAGTTGCGCGCATTCCGGTAGTCGATGGACTGCGCGTTAACCATGCCAGCCAAGGGTTGCTGACCCCCTCGGGGGATCCATATTTCTTTTACTGCAGGATGAGGATCGAAGAAGCAGAGTGGCTCTAGATCCTAGAGAGTAGTTTACTTTTGGAGTACTTTTGGATGTTGCCCGGGTTGCGCCTGTGCTCCCGTGGCGTATTATATACTTGCTTATGATGGTTACAGTGACGGTATACGGTGAAAGGATTTTGTAAACACTCGGTATTATGTTGATGTATATATATGGTTGTTAGTTCTATGCTCGGGAGTCTGATCATCAGACCGGTACAATTGTATTTATTTAGCCTTGTTAGCCACGTGGGTGGTTGACGGCATTGTAGCACCAATCGTTTAGTTACCGTTTAGTTGTTTATTTTCCGCTGCGATTCCAAGTATAGTTATGTGCGTAGTAGGGGTGTTACAATGGATATATATAATGGTTGGAAACCATATAATATAATGATGGTGGTTATTACATGAAAAATAGTTACGAACTATAAGGTATAAGTTTTTGGATGCAAATATTATTTGCTAGAGATAACGGAGTATATAATACAATGTATTATAATGGATGGTGGGAAAATAATACAATATAATATAATAATGCATGCATACATGCAACTATAGGTTATGTACCTAAATTTAATGGCGGATAAGATTAAAGAAGTGTAATGAATTAAACTTAACAGTCGAAATATTTTGACATACGAGTTTTTTTTTTAGTAACAAAGCCGACCGGTTTAGATAAACCCGTAACAAATAACTGTAGAAATTCGGGGATGAACTGTCGGGGTTACTTGTTATTCAGAAATACCGGATGTAGTTAGTCATGGAGACTGACTTATAGTTTTAATACCGTTTAGATCATACTTCAGACAAGGATGCTTGACGAGCTAGTGGACTACACTGCACATCCTAGGTCTTGGTGAACGGTATGTAAAGGGGTTTGATCCGAGTTGTCCTAAGGAAGCTCCTTGGGCTCGGATTTGGTTGATATAACTTGTGTGTTATGTGTGTGGATACATGTATGTGATGAAGTGTTACTGCATTATTTATTTATGCACGAGCGTCCCACGGGACTAACACTACGTCGACTATAGATCGACTTATATAAACATACATATGCGTTAATGTGATAACATGACGATTACTTGATATAATACCATAGTATTAATATTAAGAATATGGCAACCTAAGTAAAACACTTAGGGACGAGTCACGACATTGTCGGTCTCTAGAGCATGGATCTCGAACATGAATATAACCTAGATTACTTCTAGGTATGCGTGAGATCCATTGGGCAGATAATTAATAATTATTCTCCATAAGACTAAGGGCATATCTTAAACATTATGAGAGAGAGATGGTTTGAGTTGAGGTGAGGAATCCCGGTAGTTTACGAACTACTTGGTTGCGCATTTGTGATCACTGAGGGGTTTCCGATTGGATTCCGCTCCAGGTTATACCCAACGAGCCCAAACTGGATCGTGGGTCAGGTGGCTACGGCCTTTATATGGACGTCTTACGACATAAGTGAATAGTCAGGGTCCTCCGGACCTCTGGCGAAATGAGCACCTTTGTGTGTACGGGAGGACCACTGTCCATGGTGAGGTTATAGGGTTGTCCTGATATGACACCCAACTGGTATTAATAATTAAACATGGTTTGGATGGATGGGGCCTTAAAGGCCAAATTAAATTAACTATGGAAACTGTACGCTACGACGATTGTACATTGTACATATGGATGGGGCCTTGAAGGCCAGATTAAATTAAATTAATAAAGGATGGTGTACGCTACAGCGATTGTACATTGTACATTATACTGTTAGTACTCGATACGTTCGATAAACAATTGTTGTTTGAGATATTAATGAATGTTTGGATTGGATGGATGATTTAATGTTTATGAATATTTGGATGGATGATTATGTATATTATACATGTATATTACAGTATTGATTATAACTGTAAAATTGTAAAGCATGAAACCAATCTAATAATAAGATGGTTAAAATGACCAAGTGACCATTAGGGTCCAGGCCCGGCATACTCAGCGTCTATCGCTGATACTACACTCATGCAGGTTGTTGATTGTCGCCGAAGCCGAAGTGCGGGAACAGGGTAATTAGAGTTTATTTTAATTACCGCACATGGAGTTGTAATATGGTACGGTTATGTATATTCAGGTTTGGGTAGGTGCTCACTTATCGACATTTATGGTTTTTGGATTAGTATGATGTATAGGAGTTTTCTCGTTATCACGGCGGTTAGCAGTTTGTTTATGTTGGTTGTTGGATGTAGTTTGGCTTCGTTGCTCGCATGGGCGAGTAATGGCCGGTGACACCCGAGTGAGTATTGTTATTTTTATTTGTTCTTCCGCTGTAAGACGTTTTATTTATTGCTACGTGAGGGATTATTACGTGTTTAAGGAGAGGGGTGTTACACCTATATTTGGCCCAATTTTTTAAATAAAGCCCAAATCTGACTCAATTTCTAAGGCCCATTTCTAAGGTTCAACCCGAAGCCCAACCCAAAATCCAAACATGACTTAACAATTCAATCCAATTCGAGGCCTAAACCCAGGGCCCATTTCAAGGCCTATATTTGGCCCAATTTTTTTAAAAAGCCCAAATCTGGCTTAATTTCTAAGAACCAAGCTTGGCCCAATTCCAACCCTGACCCAATTCCTTTTCAGCTCATAATTCAATTCATAATCAGCCCAAAATAAATCAATTCCAAAATCAATTCAATTCGGCCCAAATTAACTCAATTCAGCCCAAGTCAATTCAATTGAGGCCAAATGTAACCCGACTTGCCTATTCGATTCAAGACTTGATTCAATTTCAATTCATTCAAAATTCATTTCATTCCCAATTCATTCAAAAATTCAATTCACTTCCAAACTCATTCAAATTCAATTTCAAATTGATTCAGTTTAATTCTAATTCAATGTCAAATTCAATTCCAATTTCAATTCAACTGCAATTCATTCTCAATCTCAATTCAAATCAAAATTCATTCAACCCCAATTTAGCTCCGATTTCAATTCAATTTCAATTACATTCCAATTTCCCCTACACACTAAATGTCTCACATACTAGAGCGTCTCACAGACTTTGTTATCCCAATGATTCGAATGTCTCACAGACCCGAGTGTCTCACAGACCTGAATGTCTCATAGACCCGAGCGTCTCACAGACTTCGACATCTCAAGGTTTCAAACGTCTCACAGACCGAGCGTCTCACAGACCTTGATATCCCATTCCTCCCACCACATGAACATACTAAATGTCTCATTGACCCGAGCGTCTCATAGATTAACCTCTCAAACTTGAAACTTCCCGAAACTTCAAACACCTCAAAAATCCCAAAAACCGTGAACTACGTAAGGTCTGATCTCAACACAGAGTTGAGTACGTAGGCAGCCCATTTAGGGTGCTACCCGATTCCAAATAAAAAACCCTTTTCCCTTTCAAAGGTGGCTCTCATACCCCTCGAAACTCTCAAACCTTCTTCGGCCCCACGAACTTCCAACCATCAGACTCAATCTCAGACTTTTCCCAAATCTTCACTCAATACTCATCCGAATTCACCAATTCTTTTTCTTGGCGTTAGCTTGGCAGAAAAGCTCGCCTCATCCACTCCGTCTCCTTTCTCATACTATCATTGGATTTTAAATGAATCTCTTTAAATAAGGTTTTGAAAGAAAAAAATCCCGACAATTGGAGACCGAGGTTTCCTCGGGCACCAATACGAAGTCGTGGTCATTGCCACTTCCAAGGGGTGTAACCCACTGCGAACCCACAATAGAATCTCTGTAATGATCAGATAAGCCCTATCCATAGGCAACAAATCATCAGAGTCAATTAACGGTTCTTAGTACCCGATCTTCTTTCCTAGTTATCATAGGTCAAACTAGGTGGCGACTCTAGTCAATTCAGCCTTATAGAGGCATAAGTCCGTGTGGAGCCCATTGAGAGCGGGTGTAGTGCTCACTAGCATTCCTCATAAGCTTTCTGGGAAAGACGGACGATGTAGTAGGTATTTGAGGGATGCTAGAATAACGGGTTATCACCCTTCACAGAATGGCATTTTCTAGGATCTAGACTTCTCAGCCAGATCATATTTAGATAGAACCCCCTCATACCGAAAAATCACCCTCCACAGGTCCCTACGACGTTTTGAAAGAGTTGGGAAGTTGGCATATCGACTAGCCTTGTCAATGGAGTTGGATAAAGTGCATAATGTTTTCCATGTCTCACAACTGAAAAAGTATGTTCCAGATGAATCACATATCTTACAACCAGAAGAGGTGGAGATAGGGTCCGATCTTACTTATGAGGAGCAACCTATTAAGATTGTGGATCCATAAAACAAGGGAAACTAGAGGTAAATCCGTGGACCTAGTCAAAGTCTTGTGGACTCATCATGGGATTCAAGAAGCCGCGTGGGAGCTAGAAAGCAAGATGAAGAATCAATACCCGGAACTTTTTTACTAAGGTTAGTAGTAAAAGTTTCAGGAGAAACTTTATTTTTAAGGGGGAGAAGCATACATAAAATGTTGGAAAGTTGCATGACTGATATGCTTGCTCTTAGCATGATTGCATAAATACTCTTGTTCATTTAATTAAGTGGAATGATGGTTTATGTACTTTTAATGTTATGAGCGGTGGCTATATGCACCATTTGTGCTGCCAATGTTATGTGAAGACTGTCTTATCTGATTACGAGCTGTGATTGTTATGTAGCTACATATAAGTGTTAAGTGTGAGCTTCGGGGACAAAGCTTGGTTTAAGGGGGTGGATGTAATACCCACCATTTTGTGAACCCTAGTTGGAACCCTGGATGCTAGGAGAACACTAGAAACCCTAATTCCCAGAAAACACCCGGTAAACCTCGATTTCTCATGATTCCTGAAACTCCCGGAAATGACTGAAATCCTTAGGAACTGATGATAGTTGCTAACCCTAGGAGGTGTGTTGGAGACTTTTGAGGATGGTTAGAAATGAAAGACAACTAAATACTTCCTTCTTCAATGTAGGACAATCTAGTTACATTTTAAGTATTTAGTGATTTCAGGTAAACTGAGCTCAAAGAAAGCTTCAAGAGAGGCATTAGAAATTTTCCTTTACATGAGTACCCATACTAGCATTGAGATCTACATACATATCTAGCCTTAATAGCCATGAGAAGCTCAATCCAAACATGGCCTATGGAGAAAATCCCTCTCCCTACCTTATTATTCACACCTCCTTACTATTCACTCACTATTCACAATTTTGTCTCTTTCTCATTAATGTTTAAGCCACTTTCCCCTTGCATTTAATATGGCCGGTTCTATGTGTAGGGTTGATATTAAATCTGATCCAAGTGTCTATCATCTAAGGGATTAGAAGGGATAAGCCTTATCACTTTAATGATTACCTTAATTAATGAAAAATAAAATTAATCCCATTTAAGAAGCTCATTCACGCCATTATAAGAGGGGGAGAGAACCTAGCTTCCTTGATATTCTTTACACACACCCACGTCTCCACAAGCTTAGAAAAATTGGTAGAAGGCAACAAACACCACTAGGGAAGAGGATTTCAAGCTAAAATTTAAGGAAAACAAGATTTTACAGAGGGGAAAATTGCTAGAGTTATTGGGTGAGTTTTTTGGTGAAAGAATTATATTCAATCAGCTGAGAAAAAATAAGAGACGTGCTCAAGATCTCAGGTAATATCTACGCACACCTATTCTTTCCTTAAATCATGTTTTTGGCTTAAACTTTTTGACATTGGTTCACCTAGTTTCTTTTGAGCTGAAATTTTTACAGTGTTCTTAGCTTGATAAAAATAGATTATTATGAGAAAATTAGGTGAAAATACCTTTGGGAAGTAGGATAAATTCTAGAAGACTTAAAGAAGGGGAAATGTGTTTTAAGACTTCTAAGGTGAGTTTGATGGGATTTTGATGAAATTGGTGAGTTATTATAGCTATTTGAACTTCTATTAAGTGATTCTAGGTGGTAGGAGTTCGTGGTTAGGTGTAAAAATGTTAGGAACATATGGTAGGGTTAAAAGGGTGCTTAAAGCTTTGAGACTTGGTTAAGAGGGTTTCCGAATTCGTTTGGATTTAACATTTTGACATGGATTTGGGTTATAGATGTATGGCATACTTTTGAAAAATAAAGGGAAAATACATTTGGGAAGGCAGTCAAACTCTACTCAACTTATAAGACCTAAAAATGAACTTTGAGCTTTCAAAAGTGATTGCAAGTGTTGGTTGATGATTATACTTGTTCCCACGATCTTAATAGTATATAATTGACTTATGTAAGAAGTTTTAGGTGGTAGTTATGTCTAAAAATACTTGGTGGCTTGATAGGGCTAAAACTGTGCTATAAGACCTTTATGCTTGAACTTGGAATTGATGTGTGATTTCAAAGGGTTATTTGGTGTTAATCAGTTCATTTGGTTATGTTTTGATGATATTGAGGTGTTTTGAGATTTGGTATGAAGTGGGTTGAGTTTAACTAAATATGGTGTTAAAGTGTGCTTTATAAATACTTTTGATGTTCTGAATGATCTGAGGCTGGTTTGGTTGATTGATATTGCTTATGGTGGTGGATTGGTATTGGGAATTTGTTATATAAAGCTAAGATTAGCCTGGGCTATGGCTAGCCCCATAATTTAGACTAAATCTTTAATGATTTATCTGTCGGGTTCTTTACACTTCCGTCCCATGAAAAGAAGTGACCTATAGTCTACTCTAAGTGTTATATTTAACCTTAGGGGGTGTGCACACTTAAAGATTATAAGGTGAGGTGGTGGTGAAACTTTCTTATTGGGATACATCCCTTGCTATTATTCTGGAACATGTGACCTACAAGTATGTCATTGATGCAAGGAAGGTAAACTAGGTGTGATGTATTTTTAATGATTATAATATCTTGTAATTGATGTGTGTGCATATAGTAACAGTTTAATGAGTTTTCAAGAGAAAATGAATTTTACATGGTGTGGTATTTATTACTCAATTTTGCTGATTTTATCTGTAACCCCTTTGTGTGTATGTATGTATGTATTTATGGTTGTAGGATGACTTCTTTGGGAAAATGATGTGGTATGAAGATACCATGTGCGATACTCTTTATGTGTGTGCCTACTATACTTATAGCAAGGAGCTGTCGCCTGGAGTAACTAGAGTAACTTACGAGGAGTGGATCTAGACTACGCAAGGCTTTAGATATGCTGAGTACGGAAGTAACCAAACCACAACACATCTGGTTGATAGTTTCATAGAATACGTTGGTGAAAACTAGGAGGAAGGATGTCGTTAACTCTTTTGTCACCCCTTTATCTTTTGGTTGTAAAATAGGTACTTAGAGCTAACGTAGAGTTAGCAAAGGAAGGGGTTGGTTTGTAAGGTGTAAGGAAAGAAACTTGGTAGTAGTGTTTTGTTATATGAAATACCCCTAAATTAATTTAAATTAATTTAGGGGATTTCTTTTATTAAAAATTAAATTATGATATGGAATAATGAATATTAAATTATTATATGGAGTTGTGAAATTTATTTAGGGGTTTTCTCCTATTTAACCCTAATTATTATACATTATTATATAGTATTATGAATTTAATAATAAGATTTATAAGTCAATAAATCTTGGGAAAATTATTAAACACTCCAAAAATATTATAAAGATTTTAGGAAGTGTTGGAACATTGTTTTGAAACATAAAAGTCAATATAAAATTCTAGAAACCTTAAAGCTTATTAAGCCTTGCTAGAGTTGACTTTTTGAGAATGGTCAAACCAGGCCATGAAACCTATACCAATAAATAGGTTATGAAAAACCATGAAGATCGATAAAAAGAACGTCAAAAACGGATCATCCTAGCCAAAGTTATGCTAGATTGAAGTTTTGAATCAAAATTTTAAAAGATGCCACGTGTCACTCTGTAATGGGTCGCCCACACTTAGCCGATTTCTTCCCTGATTTTCGGAACCGATTTCCCTTACTTTGCCCACTTTAGACGGCTATAACTTTTACATCTCTCAATATTTTTCCATGCCGTCGTCACCATTCTCTCTCTCTACAATTCCTCTTTCCAACCATTACTCATACAAACCCTAAATCCTTCTGAGTCAACCGGAAAATCGAGCCAAAGTAGCCACCTTGCGAAACTGTTTACAGGATTCCAGATTTCCCTTCGATTTCAGGTAACTTGCGTCAATCATAACTTCTTCGTTAATCAACCAAAATTCGATTTCTTTAACTCGTTGTAAAGATCTCTAATCCCTCTACAATTTTCGTGTTTATGCCCAAGTCTGATTCGTAACCAGTTGGGAGATATAGAGGTCTAAAGTTTCGGTTTCAACAGCACATAAATAATACCGAAACGGAGAGGTAAACTCGTGTTTTGCGACTTCGATTTCTTTCTGTGTGATGTGAGTTAGGATTAGTGCTTGCTATCATTGTGTAGATCTATGTTTCTTCTTTCTAACGAGCCCAAGAACATGGCATAACTCGATCTAGAACGTATTTTATAGATCTCCAAAGTTGCCACCACAAACTGCTCAAAGTTCATGTTTTTCCAGATTTCCGATTTCGAAATCACCCAAATTCGCACACTCCGGTGAGTCTCCGATCAAATTTCTCCGTTTTTGCTGTTCGTAGTTGTATTTCCGATCTAACCCATGTGTTAATTTAGTCAATTTCGTATTAGATTAGGAGAATTTGTAAGAATTGCAACCGATTTGTACTCTGTTTCGAAAATAAACCCTAACATTCGATTCGAATTCGAATCTTGATGTATACTGCATTATAATTGGGGAAACCGGTACCAATAGAACCGAAATTTGATTACGAATCCATAGAAACAAGAATCACTCGATTTCGTTCTGTAGATTGTGAGAAAAACGCAAATTAGTACTCGGGTATCAAGGAGAAATCGGGGAAGAACTAGGCGTTCAGTATCCGTCGGATCTTAGTTATGAGATTTGGACGGCTGAGATTAAAACGTTTCAGATTAAGTTTTTATAAATTCCAGTAAATAACCCTAACTTGTTGAATTAATTTAATATACCTTCCCGAAGGTATTTTGACTTGAAATTTTAACCATAGATTCCTTATTTTACCTAGTTTATTTTGATGTAAATTATTATGGTTTCGGAGTTTTTAAACATAAGTTATGATTTTTACAAGTTACGGGTTTTCTGGAATTATTTGGCTAAATTAAAAAGATATTTTTATGAAATAAAAATTTTATAATATGTCTAAAATGTTATAGTTACTGTATATTAAATTTGGGAATTTTTGGGCAAGGGTAAAAGGTTTTAAAAATTGTGTTTATGAGTTTTTCATAAGAATAACTTATAATATATGGTTTTTAATGTAATCAAAAATTAAAGTATAGTTGATTAATGAACTTTATGGGTTGGGGAAAATATAATAAGACTAATTAACATTTAATACAGTATGTTTATAAATATTTTGGGTATTAACTTTAAGTGAAGTAAAAATTGTTACATATATTTATATATATATTTATATGAGAGAAATAAGATAGAAACTTATATTAAATCAAGGAATTTAACTAAACTACATTTTATTTATTATATAATATGGAAGCTAATATGTTTAACTAAAACTAAGGGAAATACTTTATTTTATAAACCATAAATCAGTTGTGGATAGGTCTAATAGATATTAAATATAATTAAATACAATGGAATTTCTTAAAGAATATTCTGGATAAATCTTAATATATGTAGATATATATATATATTTATATATATATAAATACAATAAAAATAGATAAAGGAAATAACATTCCTTGTGAGAAATATAATAGGAAGGATATATATATATATATATATACGATAAATTAATAAATAAAAGGAATAAAATACCTTATAGAAAATGTAATATAAAGGAATTAATGGGTCAAACTAAACCTCTACATAATACTAATAATAGAATACTATATGAGGTGGTACTATTTTATGGTTATGAACTGAGTTTTTAGTTACCTTTGAATTTCTAGGATTTATATTAACGGTATTAAAATACATGTATATATTTAGTCGGTGACCACAGTGTAAATCTATAATTGGGTTAAGGAATTAATAAGTTGAAGTTTAGGAATATTTTTAATTAGTTTACATAGAGTGTTACACAAATAGATCTTATTATTTAATTGGTAATAAAATGAATGAAATACTTTTACATTTAAATGTTCTTATTATATAAACAATAATAAAGTAAATGAGTTACTTTTACATCTAAATGTGAAGAGGATAAATAAGTCTAGATTTAATCATTTCTTAATATTTATAGTATTGAGTAATAACTTAATATCTTGTGATAAAATCATTAAAAGGATTATGATATAAACTAAATTAAACTATGATTGGGGAATTAATCTAAATAATAATCCTTACGTTCTTAGAATTTGATAAGCCATATAAAATACATTTAATACCAATGTTCAGGATGTGAGTTTATAATTAAGTAATGTATTTAGTAGTTAGAATTTATAAGAAGGTTTATAAATAGAAATTAGATACTTAAAATCTTTAAACCTTTGATTAGATGAAACTGGGTTACGTAAGAGATTATATTGATTTACCTTTTTAACACTGGAAATATTAGTGTGTCATTTGAATATAGGGTATGGGGATTTTCAGAATGGGTTATCTTATTACATAATTAACAATTTCACTTATGAATCAGAATTTAGTTCTTAGATAGACTTTACCTTATGTCGAGATATAATGTTTATCCTAAGATACAATAAAGGAAAATAATTTATTAAGTTATTCCTTTGAAACCTTGGTCTTGTAAGTAATATAAAATGTATTTAAGACGTAGGTTTATTAAATTTAGTACAAAAGGATTATACATACTCTATGGAGAGAATGTGTGTAAAAAATTAAATACTTGGGAAATTAAAATGTGAGTAAGGAAACATAAAAAGGGTTATCTTAAAACACCTTATTATATAGGTAATAATTAAGCGAATAATATACTTTGTGGATACTAAGTAAAAGAGTTGGAAGGGTTTGAGTTAAAAAATATGTTGTTTCAGGATGAAGAGTAATTGAACATCTTAAGACAAGATAATTAAATGGTTTAATATTAAGTCATTCTAAAGTAAAGATAAATAATTGAGTCTAGTAGTTGTCTCTAAATTCTAAGATCAATGAAGTTGTAATGAAATGCATCTACGACACTATGATTCCGATATACAGGTTGTAGGTCTTAATTAAGTTAAGGGGAAGACTTAATCATAAAGGATTATCTAGTAAATATTGATAAAATACCTAATCATTACCTTATGGAATAATAGTATAGTATTCTAAGATAGATCCATCATAGGTTATAATACGATGTCGGTCCTAAAGTAAGAATAAAGGTATTGAGCTTAAGATTATTATTGAAATTCTTAGATTTAATTATAACATAAACACATTTATGATATAGAGGTCTCAAAAGTCTTGAATGTGAGGATTGTGGTTAAGTATGAATAAAGTGGATAGGAGTGGACAATTAGCAAATGTTGATCGAATACATTCCTTGATCTTACCACCTTGGGCTATACAACGTTCTCAAATAACTCAAAGATTATACATAACATTTAAGTGAGGGCTTAGAAGGTAATTGAGACTTTGAAATAAGAGTAAGGAGTTTATTTAAGCGTAACATAGGCTACAAGTGATTGATGGTAGCTTACCTTTAATTCTTCAGAGTACTGTTGATTGTTTGCGCAAGTTGATTAGAACTGCTACAGCGTTACCCAGGTACGATTTCTCGTACTCAGCTTGATGTGTTTTGGACTTTACGGAATGTTTTGTACGATTTCTCGTACTACGTTATTTTGGCTGATTGACTTGTGGAATGTTTTGGAAAACGCTAACTGGCTTTAAGAGGAACTTCTAAAAAAGGAAATGGTTGTGTGACTGACTCAGCTTGTGTGACTAACTGAGCCTTGGATGTGGAACTCACGGGTATTGGTTCCTTCTATTTGGTGTCCCGTTAGACATTGACTGCTTAGGGTTTACGCTTCTGCACTCTGTAGGACTGAGTGTTTTGGTATTGCTCTGGGTAGTTGGTGATCTAGTGGGGATTTGGAAAAGGTCAATCTTGGAAATTTCCTTCGACGTGCGCGCGTCTTTAATGGTAACAGCAGGGGGCTGTATATCCCTCGCCCATAGGGGCATTGATATTTAACAGCAGGGGGCTGTATATCCCTCGCCCATAGGGGAATTGATATTTGACAATGAGGGGCTGTATATCCCCTGTCCTTAGTGGACGTGATAGATAGTGAGGGGCTGTATATCCCCTGTCCTTAGTGGACGTGATAAACAGTGAGGGGCTGTATATCCCCTGTCCTAAAAGGACGTGATTGGCGGTGGGGGCCATCTCTCCCAGTTGAATTATTCCACTCTCGAGTTCTTGGTTCTTGGATCTACTTTATCATTCCTAGTCCTTTGTGACTATCTGAGTTTTTCTACTCCTAACGGGAATTGGTTCTAACATCAACAATGGATGCTTGCTAACTATGTGGTGTGACTACTTAAGTGGATGACTTGTTTTGGAAGTTTTTATCTCTATCTTTGCCTTGTTTTCCTTTCTCTTTAACTTGATTGTTTGAAGTGCTTTATCTCTGTTTTACTTTTGAGAGTTTGTTTTCATGTTACTGTTTTTTTGAAGAGTTATATTTTATAAGTTTGTTTTGGAGAATTGTACCAGTTCCATTCCAGGGAACTGACTCACCCCTCTCGGGTGGGCTGCTTGGTTTCATCTTGCAGGTACAAATTGATTTACAGGTGGCCACGACGAGCATGAGTGATTGGGAGGGATTAGGTTTATGGAGAATGAATGGTTTTAGTATTATTATGTTAATGTTAAGTTTTCTCGAAGTTCAGACCGTAACTTGGTTAATTGTAATGGTTGTAATTGGTGAGGTTTGGTGCGGGTGTTTGGAACCGATGGTCTGTAAACGCCAGTAGAGATTTTATATTCCGCTGTATTTATTGTAAATAGGGGCGTTACAGAAAGTGGTATCAGAGCGTAGTTACGCTCTGAACCCGAGAAAACAAGCCGAGTGAAATACTTAGATTATAAGTGCACTTAAAACTGGGGAATTGGGGTAGAATTGGGAAGTGAGGATTCCAGTAAGGCACGACTCCTAACCCTTCTTAGATTAGTGAATGATTTCTTTATACACTTTTCTTTTTATGAATGTCTGTAGAGAATGGTGTGCTGTTGTTCTGTTCGAACATTAAACTACAGTAGAAATATAGGTTGGAATATCATCTATTGAGTACGATAAGATTTTGGTTGAGATAAACCAAATATTAAGCTATTTTTCAAAGCATACTCATGGAGAATACATTGCTAAAAATGCAATCCTTTAAAAGCTAGTACACAAATTCCTAGAATTTTAAAGAATACTTTTGGTTGAAAACAGTATACAAATAGAACTGTACATAACTAAATTAGTATTGATCTTATGTGAAAGTACTTCAACTCCTTTAAGGTTTGAAAATAAATCTCATGAACTACTTGATATCAATTTATTACCTAAAGATAATGTTTAAGATAGATCTTAAGTCTAGAAAATTATTAAGCTAACAAGAACTAGTAGCGTATTAGAAAAGATCAACAACTGAACTTGTAAACACATTAAAACTCTATGTTAACTTTAGAAAGAAAACAAATAAACCTAACACCTACGGGAAGTGCCTGGTGCGACGAACTCCTAGGCTGAAAGTAGTGGGGTGCACACCCACTTCTAGAAGTTTAGGGGCTAGACAAGCCTTGTCACCTAACTGTAAATAATCTTCTATGCAGGTGATGGATTGTGTTGAACTTGAAGGGAAGTGGTGGTAAGACGTTACCATCATGAAATCTTGAGCTAGGCATATTTCATTGCTAACCACAATGAACAAATCAATATTTGTATCTTAAGATCCAGTATTAAAACTCATAAATGTAAAGGGTTTATTGAGTTAAATCTTTGGTGAAAAATACCTATATATGGAGGAAGGGGATTAAGTTTGGGTACTCCAAGATACAACATATACCCCTGGTTGGATCTAAAAAAAAAATCAATAAAAAAAGTTACTTAAAGATTGAGTGAAGAGAAGAGTAATACTAAACTAAGTATCATTGATCCTTAAATACTTGAGTATTGAGCATCTTAAAAAAAAATTGAGAGTTACTTAAAGATTGAAAATCCTCATGTTTACTTGGATGTTTAACATTATACATGTATAAAATTTTAAAAGACACACTAAGAGTGATGTTCACCAAAAGCCACCATTGTCTAAGAGAGTACTAAGATTTAAGAATCAGAAGAATACCTACATAGAACAAACCTTAAGGAAATAATTATCAAGAGTGAGTGAGTTTTCATTAGACTAATTCATTTGACTTAAAATTTTATATAGAGTCCCTACCTAAAAAAAATAATAATATATAAATTTTAAGATAAAGGAATCAGATTTTGGAGCTATATTATAGATAATAAGAACTTCCTAAAACTCTGCCTTGTGTGAAATTATGTAAATATAATAAGTAAATTTTATGAAGTGAATACCTAATGGTTCGTCTGGAATACTATAGTTAATTATAAAACAATTGGAACTTGAAAAGTCACAGAAAATTTATCTTATAGAGTTTTAACATATGGTTGACTAATAAACCTTTGAAGATAATTTTGGAAGATTATTGAGGATTATTAACTGATCTGAAATATTATTATAAACTACTCAAATACGTTACACCTGGTTTATAGCTTGGTAATATAATTGATATGATAAATGATCATATATGGACATATTATTCGTAACCGTCATTAAATGAATGGATAATAATCATAAGGTAAAAATTTATAACCACCAAGGAAATACAAATACATAACAATCAAGAGATACATATATAGTAACGATCATGGATAAACAACGGTGCAGTAAAATTCACAACAATGCTGGTTAATAAGGTGTTGTATTCTTTGAATGTGCCGTTAGTAGCGGTACGAGGGCGTACCTTAGCTCTTTTAAGGGGGATATGCTGGCATACTCCTCCTTCGTTATCTCATCCGGATTATGCCTCGTTGCATTGTTAGTAAAGGGAGAACAATATTAGCAGAATGAGAGGTGTTTGTATGTGTTTGGTTTTTACGATATGACACAGTATGTGACTGTGATTTTCATCATGCTATGTCTTGGTATATCTTGGTTCGTTTTGAGTTTGAGTAATCTCGAGTGGAAGGTTGTTATGGAAATGAATGGAAATAAAGGATTGGATTGATATGCAATTTCATTGGAACTTTTATTGTCTCAGCACACCCGAAGCGGTGTGAGTGCCTATTAGTTGATTGTTAAACTTCGAGGCGAAGTTTCTTTTAAGGGGGATATGCTGAAATACCCCTAAATTAATTAAATAATTTAGGGGATTTCTTTTATTAAAAATTAAATTATGATATGGAATAATGAATATTAAATTATTATATGGAGTTGTGAAATTTATTTAGGGGTTTTCTCCTATTTAACCCTAATTATTATACATTATTATATAGTATTATGAATTTAATAATAAGATTATAAGTCAATAAATCTTGGGAAAATTATTAAACACTCCAAAAATATTATAAAGATTTTAGGAAGTGTTGGAACATTTTTTGAAACATAAAAGTCATATAAAATTCTAGAAACCTTAAAGCTTATTAAGCCTTGCTAGAGTTGACTTTTTGAGAATGGTCAAACCAGGCCATGAAACCTATACCAATAAATAGGTTATGAAAACCATGAGATCGATAAAAAGAACGTCAAAAACGGATCATCCTAGCCAAAGTTATGCTAGATTGAAGTTTTGAATCAAAATTTTAAGAGATGCCACGTGTCACTCTGTAATGGGTTGCCCACACTTAGCCGATTTCTTCCCTGATTTTCGGAACCGATTCCCTTACTTTGCCCACTTTAGACGGCTATAACTTTACATCTCTCAATTATTTTTCCATGCGTCGTCACCATTCTCTTCTCCTACAATTCCTCTTTCCAACCATTACTCATACAAACCCTAAATCCTTCTGAGTCAACCGGAAAATCGAGCCAAAGTAGCCACCTTGCGAAACTGTTACAGGATTCCAGATTTCCCTTCGATTTAGGTAACTTGCGTCAATCATAACTTCTTCGTTAATCAACAAAATTCGATTTCTTTAGCTCGTTGTAAAGATCTCTAATCCCTCTACAATTTTCGTGTTTATGCCCAAGTCTGATTCGTAACCAGTTGGGAGATATAGAGGTCTAAAGTTTCGGTTTCAACAGCACATAAAATAATACCGAAACGGAGAGGTAAACTCGTGTTTTGCGACTTCGATTTCTTTCTGTGTGATGCGAGTTAGGATTAGTGCTTGCTATCATTGTGTAGATCTATTTCTTCTTTCTAACGAGCCCAAGAACATGGCATAACTCGATCTAGAACGTATTTTATAGATCTCCAAAGTTGCCACCACGAATGCTCAAAGTTCATGTTTTTCCAGATTTCCGATTCGAAATCACCCAAATTCGCACACTCCGGTGAGTCTCCGATCAAATTTCTCCGTTGTTGCGTTCGTAGTTGTATTTCCGATCTAACCATGTTTAATTTAGTCAATTTCGTATTAGATTAGGAGAATTGTAAGAATTGCAACCGATTTGTACTCTGTTTCGAAATAAACCCTAACATTCGATTCGAATTCGAATCTTGATGTATACTGCATTATAATTGGGGAACCGGTACCAATAGAACCGAAATTTGATTACGAATCCATAGAAACAAGAATCACTCGATTTCGTTCTGTAGATTGTGAGAAAAACGCAAATTAGTACTCGGGTATCAAGGAGAAATCGGGGAAGAACTAGGCGTTCAGTATCCGTCGGATCTTAGTTATGAGATTTGGACGGCTGAGATTAAAACGTTTCAGATTAAGTTTTATAAATTCCAGTAAATAACCCTAACTTGTTGAATTAATTTAAATACCCCGAAGGTATTTGACTTGAAATTTTAACCATAGATTCCTTATTTTACCTAGTTATTTGATGTAAATTATTATGGTTTCGGAGTTTTTAAACATAAGTTATGATTTTTACAAGTTACGGGTTTTCTGGAATTATTTGGCTAAATTAAAAAGATATTTTATGAAATAAAAATTTTATAATATGTCTAAATGTTATAGTTACTGTATATTAAATTTGGGAATTTTGGGCAAGGGTAAAAGGTTTTAAAAATTGTGTTTATGAGTTTTTCATAAGAATAACTTATAATATATGGTTTTTAATGTAATCAAAAATTAAAGTATAGTTGATTAATGAACTTTATGGGTTGGGGAAAATATAATAAGACTAATTAACATTTAATACAGTATGTATAAATTTGGGTATTAACTTTAAGTGAAGTAAAAATGTTACATATATTTATAATATATATGAGAGAAAAAGATAGAAACTTATATTAAATCAAGGAATTTAACTAAACTACATTTTATTTATTATATAATATGAAGCTAATATGTTTAACTAAAACTAAGGGAAATACTTTATTTTATAAACCATAAATCAGTTGTGGATAGGTCTAAAAGATATTAAATATAATTAAATACAATGGAATTTCTTAAAGAATATTCTGGATAAATCTTAATATATGTAGATATATATATATATATTTAATATATATAAATACAATAAAAATAGATAAAGAAATAACATTCCTTGTGAGAAATATAATAGGAAGGATATATATATATATACGATAAATTAATAAATAAAAGGAATAAAATACCTTATAGAAAATGTATATGTATAAAGGAATTAATGGGTCAAACTAAACCTCTACATAATACTAATAATAGAATACTATATGAGGTGGTATTTTATGGTTATGAACTGAGTTTTTAGTTACCTTTGAATTTCTAGGATTTATATTAACGGTATTAAAATACATGTATATATTTAGTCGGTGACCACAGTGTAAATCTATAATTGGGTTAAGGAATTAATAAGTTGAAGTTTAGGAATATTTGTAATTAGTTTACATAGAGTGTTACACAAATAGATCTTATTATTTAATTGGTAATAAAATGAATGAAATACTTTTACATTTAAATGTTCTTATTATATAAACAATAATAAAGTAAATGAGTTACTTTTACATCTAAATGTGAAGAGGATAAATAAGTCTAGATTTAATCATTTCTTAATATTTATAGTATTGAGTAATAACTTAATATCTTGTGATAAAATCATTAAAAGGATTATGATATAAAACTAAATTAAACTATGATTGGGGAATTAATCTAAATAATAATCCTTACGTTCTTAGAATTTGATAAGCCATATAAAATACATTTAATACCAATGTTCAGGATGTGAGTTTATAATTAAGTAATGTATTTAGTAGTTAGAATTTATAAGAAGGTTTATAAATAGAAATTAGATACTTAAAATCTTTAAACCTTTGATTAGATGAAACTGGGTTACGTAAGAGATTATATTGATTTACCTTTTTAACACTGGAAATATTAGTGTGTCATTTGAATATAGGGTATGGGGATTTTCAGAATGGGTTATCTTATTACATAATTAACAATTTCACTTATGAATCAGAATTTAGTTCTTAGATAGACTTTACCTTATGTCGAGATATAATGTTTATCCTAAGATACAATAAAGGAAAATAATTTATTAAGTTATTCCTTTGAAACCTTGGTCTTGTAAGTAATATAAAATGTATTTAAGACGTAGGTTTATTAAAATTTAGTACAAAAGGATTATACATACTCTATGGAGAGAATGTGTGTAAAAAATTAAATACTTGGGAAATTAAAATGTGAGTAAGGATACATAAAAAGGGTTATCTTAAAACACCTTATTATATAGGTAATAATTAAGCGAATAATATACTTTGTGGATACTAAGTAAAAGAGTTGGAAGGGTTTGAGTTAATTAAAATATAGTTGTTTCAGGATGAAGAGTAATTGAACATCTTAAGACAAGATAATTAAATGGTTATAATATTAAGTCATTCTAAAGTAAAGATAAAATAATTGAGTCTAGTAGTTGTCTCTAAATTCTAAGATCAATGAAGTTGTAATGAAATGCATCTACGACACTATGATTCCGATATACAGGTTGTAGGTCTTAATTAAGTTAAGGGGAAGACTTAATCATAAAGGATTATCTAGTAAATATTGATAAATACCTAATCATTACCTTATGGAATAATAGTATAGTATTCTAAGATAGATCCATCATAGGTATAATACGATGTCGGTCCTAAAGTAAGAATAAAGGTATTGAGCTTAAGATTATTATTGAAATTCTTAGATTTAATTATATAACATAAACACATTTATGATATAGAGGTCTCAAAAGTCTTGAATGTGAGGATTGTGGTTAAGTATGAATAAAGTGGATAGGAGTGGACAATTAGCAAATGTTGATCGAATACATTCCTTGATCTTACCACCTTGGGCTATACAACATTCTCAGATAACTCAAAGATTATACATAACATTTAAGTGAGGGCTTAAAAGGTAATTGAGACTTTGAAATAAGAGTAAGGAGTTTATTTAAGCGTAACATAGGCTACAAGTGATTGATGGTAGCTTACCTTTAATATTCTTCAGAGTACTGTTGATTGTTTGCGCAAGTTGATTAGAACTGCTACAGCGTTACCCAGGTACGATTTCTCGTACTCAGCTTGATGTGTTTTGGACTTTACGGAATGTTTTGTACGATTTCTCGTACTACATTATTTTGGCTGATTGACTTGTGGAATGTTTTGGAAAACGCTAACTGGCTTTAAGAGGAACTTCTAAAAAAGGAAATGGTTGTGTGACTGACTCAGCTTGTGTGACTAACTGAGCCTTGGATGTGGAACTCACTTGGGTATTGGTTCCTTCTATTTGGTGTCCCGTTAGACATTGACTGCTTAGGATTTACGCTTCTGCACTCTATAGGACTGAGTGTTTTGGTATTGCTCTGGGTAGTTGGTGATCTAGTGGGGATTTGGAAAAGGTCAATCTTGGAAATCTTTCCTTCGACGTGCGCGCGTCTTTAATGGTAACAGCAGGGGGCTGTATATCCCTCGCCCATAGGGGCATTGATATTTAACAGCAGGGGGCTGTATATCCCTCGTCCATAGGGGAATTGATATTTGACAGTGAGGGGCTGTATATCCCCTGTCCTTAGTGGACGTGATAGACAGTGAGGAGCTGTATATCCCCTGTCCTTAGTGGACGTGATAAACAGTGAGGGGCTGTATATCCCCTGTCCTAAAAGGACATGATTGGCGGTGGGGGCCATCTCTCCCAGTTGAATTATTCCACTCTCGAGTTCTTGGTTCTTGGATCTACTTTATCATTCCTAGTCCTTTGTGACTATCTGAGTTTTTCTACTCCTAACAGGAATTGGTTCTAACATCAACAATGGATGCTTGCTAACTATGTGGTGTGACTACTTAAGTGGATGACTTGTTTTGGAAGTTCTTTATCTCTATCTTTGCCTTGTTTTCCTTTCTCTTTCACTTGATTGTTTTGAAGTGCTTTATCTCTGTTTTACTTTTGAGAGTTTGTTTTCATGTTACTGTTTATTTTGAAGAGTTATGTTTTATAAGTTTGTTTTTGGAGAATTGTACCAGTTCCATTCCAGGGAACTGACTCACCCCTCTCGGGGTGGGCTGCTTGGTTTCATCTTGCAGGTACAAATTGATTTACAGGTGGCCACGACGAGCATGAGTGATTGGGATGGGATTAGGTTTATGGAGAGTGAATGTGTTTTAGTATTATTATGTTTATGTTAAGTTTTCTCGAAGTTCAGACCGTAACTTGGTTAATTGTAATGGTTGTAATTGGTGAGGTTTGGTGCCGGGTGTTTGGAACCCGATGGTCTGTAAACGCCAGTAGAGATTTTATATTCCGCTGTATTTATTGTAAATAGGGGCGTTACATTATATGTCGAGAAGGTAGGAGTGATGATAGGATTTTGATGGAAGGATAGTGGTGGGGATTAGCCTAAGCATCTGCTGTAGGTGGCAGGTGTGACGGTAATTCCCGGTTGCATTTTGGATGACTTCCGCTAAGTTGTAAACTTTCTAAGCAGACTATAAATACAAGTACGTTTGTGTAAAAAAAAAATAGTGGTGGTTATAGATCCTGGAAACTGGAGTGTTACAACATGAGTTGAGTCTTGAACAAGGACGGATACAGAGTGTGATGTAGCGCACGTTAGTACACCTTACTGACTCGTACTAGCTGGTGGTCCTTGACCGTGGCCTTCATATTACGCAAGCACATGAAGTTGTGAACTTCCTTGTTGAGCGAGCTTGATCTCGCTTGTCACGTGACGCCGAAGAGAGAGCCTATGAGATGTTGGGCCTTTTATCCGGATCAGAAACAACAGATCTCCAATTAAGCTGGACTTTTTTCAAGCCCATAGTTGCAGGCCCAAAAGAGATCTCTATAATCGATTTGGCGCAGGCATCCCCCGACAACTCTTTCCAAGCGTACACCGCTTCTTCTCGGATCGACGACCCCGAGAAAGAGACCGTAGGACGACGATGGCTGGGCTTTGTGCTAGAAAAACCCTACGAGCATCGGCTACACCTGCGACAAAATCTGCCATTTCGTACATCTTCGGCGAGTCTTCTCATTATGTTGGCGTAGCGAAGTTACCTGGTTTCGCATTTAGTAAGGCGTCATCGTCGCCGTCTCCAATCCGTCTATCTCTTCGTGGGCTGCTGAATACTTCCAGGTTTAGCTTCTCTTAGTTTACTTAGGTCGCCATCAATTATGATTTTTGTTAAATAATTTCTATTAGAGCCTTAAAAACCATCGCTTATCTCCGGCGCATTCGCCCTAGTATTTAGGTGCTGTCGTCAATGGGATCCTTGAGCTGGCACCTAAGGACGAGGGTTTCTTGTTTCGAGTTAATTTTTGGATGTTGGCCCTTCCACCTAATTATGGATGTGAAATGTATGTCACTTGATTTTCATTTTGTTTGGTGATTGTTGCTCCGGAATTATAACTTCATGCTATGTGTGCTGTTCCAAAAGCGTACATGATATTTCTTGCTACTTGATGCCGGAGTTTCTTTTCGTTTCACCTTCGAACTGAAATGATATGTTAAAGGAACTTACTGTAATATGCTCACATGTTCATTTGGAAGACCGAGAATCCAACATTCGATTATTAGGTGAGAGTTCTATGGAATGGTTGTTAGATTTACTAAGATCTTGGGACAGGGAAACATAAACTAGCTTCCAATGAGTAAGATGGAGCAAAATTTGGGAGGGATGTTTAAATGGGATAATACTTACTAATATGCAGTTTTGCTTGCTATCAGACTCCCTGTGGAATTGGGCGCGGGGCAGTCATTGATGCCTTTGCATAGTGCTCTTGCCTCATCATTGTACACTTCGTTGCTATCTTTGCATTCCAACAGCTGGGGTTGTCTTTCTGAAGGTAGTTTGTGATTTGATACCCTTTTTGCAATCCAATTCTTTTTTGCTGTAAAGTGCTTGGTTTATTTTTTTCATTTGAATTGCGTGTGTGGCATGTTTGCTATAGATGCCTCATCCTTTCTTTGGGAAATGTTAATGTTAGCTTTTATAGAGACAAATAAGAATCTAAAAAGCGTGAAAGAATATGTATCAATTAAATTTGACCTTATGGTTGTGTTTGGTAATGAAATTTGCAAAAGTGTTTTTCCCCCCAAGTTATAAGTCAAACGGTGTAGTCAGCTATAACTTTTAGTGAAGACAGCATTGGGTTTGGGTCCACATGAACTATCCCCTAATGTGTCTAATAGCTATGTAAACCAGGGCATTTCAGATTTTAAATTGCTCTGCTTGAGTAGTGAACTTATGTTTATAGTTGAATCTAGGTTGATCAAAGCAGGTCTGGCATACCAAAATTGTATTATTGAGTGGCAACATCTTGTTCTGCTAGGTATTTATATGGTATTTTGAGTTGTTAAGTAGTAGAATAACAGATACCTTTGACCAACATAGCAGGAAACAGTGCCAGTGATCTATTTGAGATTTATCAGATGCTAGACCCATTATAATTGTTTACTGTTATGGCAGATTTTGATCTTCCACTATAAATATCCTGATCCACAGTGTTTTTTGGCGGTGACAGGATTCGCAACACCACTATAGCATGGCCTCCAAGATAATGGCCATTAAAAGAGCATTTGGGAGTTTGTTTGGTTTTTTAAATGTGTACTTGGGGAGGATATTGATTGGTCCTTGGATGGCTAGTGAGTTGGCTGGAATGCCTGGTCAGTTGTAACACTCGCAATATTTGGGTATCTTGCGGCAGTTTCCCAGCTGATGGTTTTTGTGGGAAGAGAACATGGGGAGTGTCGCACTAATGGTAGTTTCATAAATACAGCTCTATAGCTGATTGGTTTGGTAATCTTATCCCTTATGGTTGTACCGTACAAACACAACTCAAGAAATCTTGGGGGATTTGTTGATCATGTTTACTGCTGCCAAGGGAGGAGTAAGCATGGTCAATCCTCGCTACCCTTCCTAAATCCTCACAATTAGACCAATAGCCTCAACTTGGGCGCCGAATCCGTCTTGATCAGTCAGAAGAAGCATCACGAAATTCCTCTTACTATGAAGGTATATCGCTGAAGAGAAATAAACTCACGTTTGACAATTTGATAACTTAATCGTCCCTTCACAAACCCAAACAGTTCCATCAATTTCAGTGTTGGTAATTTCAGTGCTGGTGTCATCGTGTCTCCTATGTTTTATCTGGTTGTTGATAGTTGATACAACTGGCATCAAACAGACCTAATGTTGACCATGAAAAAAAAAAGAAAGGCTCCGGAAGTTACGTGAATGAAAAAGGAACAAAATAACCATGTCGTTATTGAGCTTTTCATGAATTGATGTACGTCATGATTAATAGCAACTTATGCTTGTTTACAAAATTCCAACAAGAGTATGAGCAAAAGGTCGGGAAAATTTTCGCCGAAATACTATATGTTAAAAAAAATTACTTGCGGTGGCTTTTTTTCAAAAAAATTACGCGGATGTGCCAAAATGAGTCAAATAAACCGCATCAATGTAATGCAGCTTACTGTAAACCGCATTGAGTTAATCCAGTTACCAGCTAATTATGTCATAAACCGTATTGGACGAATGCCTTTTGCCAATAGATGGACTTGCTCGATGCGGTTTATTTGCACAAAACGTCGATCCGCAACTCGCCTGACGGGCCAATCCTGGGCGTCCATTTGGGGAGATCGCCGCCGTCTATTTACGTTGGAAGGCCGCGAGTTTCGGCTGTGCTTTCTCCGCCCCCATGTCATATAAACCGCACCACCCCAGTGCCGTTATCAACATCCGAAAAAATTCTATAAAAACGCATCCACCGGATGCATCCCCTCCTCACACCCACATTTGCCTCCAACCTCACCCACTCTCCCTACGAAATTGAAAAGGTAAGTTTCAGTTTTTTCAATTTCAATTAGTTATTTTTGGTTTTAATAACTTGTTCTAATATTTAGCTTCTAGCATATTTGTTTAGTGATATTAATTGATGTTTTTTTTGTAATTAATTTTAATGTGTAGGAATCTTTCAAATTGCTTCTTCTAATCCCATCCAAAATCTTTGAGGTTAGTATGTTGCTCTCTAATTTTAATTACTCATTTTTATACTAGATACTTGTAATGTTGGTATTTTTAGTTGTTTAATTAGTATTTAAATTCGTAATTAATTAATGCATTAATTTTATTACTTGTTTTTAACTTAAAATGGTGCATAAATTAGTCAAATAATTAGGTTGGTATTTTTATGTTATTAGAGGGAATTAATCTTGGCAGTTTTAGTTGTTTATTTAGTATTTAAATTCGTAATTAATTAATGCATTAATTTTATGACTTGTTTTTAACTTAAAATGGTGCATAAATTAGTCAAATAATTAGGTTGGTATTTTTATGTTGTTAGAGGGAATTAATCTTGGTAGTTTTAGTTGTTTATTTAGTGTTTAAATTCGTAATTAATTAATGCATTAATTTTATGACTTGTTTTTAACTTAAAATGGTGCATAAATTAGTCAAATAATTAGGTTGGTATTTTTATGTTATTAAAGGAAATTAATCTTGGTAGTTTTAGTTGTTTATTTAGTATTTAAATTCGTAATTAATTAATGCATTAATTTTATGACTTATTTTTAACTTAAAATGGTGCATAAATTAGTCAAATAATTAAGTAGGTATTATTATGTTATTGGAGGAAATTAATCTTGGTAGTTTTAGATGTTTAGTTAGTATTTAAATTCGTAATTAATTAATGCATTAATTGTATGACTTGTTTTTAACTTAAAATGGTGCATAAATTAGTCAAATAATTAGGTTGGTATTTTTATGTTATTAGATGAAATTAATCTTGGTAGTTTTAGTTGTTTATTTAGTATTTAAATTCGTAATTAATTAATGCATTAATTTTATGACTTATTTTTAACTTAAAATGGTGCATAAAGTAGTCAAATAATTAGGTTGGTATTATTATGTTATAGGAGAGAATTAATCTTGCTAGTTTTAGTTATTTATTTAGTATTTAAATTCGTATTTAATTAATGCATTAATTTTATAACTTGTTTTTAACTTAAAATGGTGCATAAATTAGTCAAATAATTAGGTTTGTATTTTTATGTTATTAGAGAAAATTAATCTTGGTAGTTTTAGATGTTTATTTAGTATTTAAATTCGTAATTAATTAATGCATTAATTTTATGACTTGTTTTTTACTTAAAATGGTGCATAAATTAGTCAAATAATTAAGTGGGTATTATTATGTTATTGGAGGAAATTAATCTTGGTAGTTTTAGATGTTTATTTAGTATTTAAATTCGTCATTAATTAATGCATTAATTTTATGACTTGTTTTTAACTTAAAATGGTGCATAAATTAGTCAAATAATTAAGTGGGTATTATTATGTTATTGGAGGAAATTAATCTTGGTAGTTTTAGATGTTTATTTAGTATTTAAATTCGTCATTAATTAATGCATTAATTTTATGACTTGTTTTTAACTTAAAATGGTGCATAAATTAGTCAAATAATTAAGTGGGTATTATTATGTTATCGGAAAAGTTTTTAAAAATGGTGTAAGTTGTTTTTCGTACAAAAAATGTATACTTTTGCTTAAAAAATATTTGCACATGTAGTTAATTCTGTAACTTATTTTTAATAAGTGTCTGTTGTTTATTGTCTACTGAATTAAAATATGTGCTTGTGCAGATGACATTCCAGAGAGAAGTTGCTGGTGTGGGGCCAGATGATGCAACTTTGTTCACATACCAGACCACCCACATATCTGCAGCACTTTTTTCAGATGACCCAGTAAGTAAAGAGCACATGAAACCTCACCGTAATACGTTTTATGTTTTTAACTGAAGTTATGAACATCATTTATTTTATTGCTGTGCAATCTAGGTCATGAGAAATAGAAAATATACCGAAAGGAAACTACGTTCTAGGAATGTTGATGTGGAGCATCCACACTTGGCTTTGCATGGTTACATCCGAGATGCTGGTTTTCTTGGATCATCCTTTTTAGAAGTTAAAGCAGACAATTCCATTGTTAGTGCATTAGTTGAGAGATGGAGGCCTGAAACTCACACCTTCATGCTACCATTTGGTGAGGTAACAATTACTTTGGAGGATGTCCATCGTTTACTTGGCCTGAGAGTTGATGGGGATTTGGTGATTGCACCTATGAACCTTCCTGTGGCTGATTTATGTTTGGAACTGCTGGGAAAAACCAGATGAGAGCGCAATCAGGGGTCACAAGATCTCCTTGTCATGGTTGCAAAAGAATTTTGAAGTGCCTAAAAAGTTTCATGATAGCTTCTTCAGAGAGCCAGCTGTGGTGCATCAACGGTACGCCCGTGCATTCCTTATGAGGCTAATAGGTGGAGTGTTGATACCTACCCAGGACAGTCGCATGATGGACTGTGGATACCTGGAGTTATTGAGAGACTTTGGAATCAGGTCAATTAAGCTGGGGTTCTGCAGTGTTGGCACACACGTACCGTGGTCTGTGCAATGCTACCCAGTTCGACACTCCTTACATCGTTGGGGCGACGAAGTTAATCACACTGTGGGCGTATTCTCGAATTCCCACATTCTTTCCAAGCGCATTAAGGGGCTTTCTGATGCACAGATATATGGGGAAAGGTAAGGCGTGTTGTCAGCTAATTTTACTTATACATTTCATTTATGTGCATGCTCAATTTTCTTTAACATGTGCAGGTGGGACAGTCCACATGTTCCCCCGGTTTCTTTACGAGATGCTCGTAACATACTTGATTCGATTCCAGTCCCACCCACAAACGAACAGGTATTTGCATTTCAATAATTGATAATGTTATTCTTATGTCATCACTTCTTAATTAATTTCAAAACTTATTATGGCAGTGGGTCTGGCAGCCATATGATGACACGTTTGTTAGGGACTTTGACTATTTTTTTGAATAGGTAGCTGCTGTCCGTTGGCCACCATTTTTTGCCACAATGAAGTGTGTAGGTAGTACTACATTCATACAAATTTTGGAACACAACGTGAATCGTTTGATAGTCCTAACTGTAAGCGCAAAGTAGCACCGTAGTGCAGTTTTTTAATATGCAGTTTTCACGTTTGTTAGGGACTTTGACTATTTTTTTGAATAGGTAGCTGCTGTCCTTTGGCCACTATTTTTTGCCACAATGAAGTGTGTAGGTAGTACTACATTCATACAAATTTTGGAACACAACGTGAATCGTTTGATAGTCCTAACTGTAAGCGCAAAGTAGCACCGTAGTGCAGTTTTTAAATATGCAGTTTTCACGTTTGTTAGGGACTTTGACTATTTTTTGAATAGGTAGCTGCTGTCCGTTCGCCACCATTTTTTGCCACAATGAAGTGTGTAGGTAGTACTACATTCATACAAATTTTGGAACACAACGTGAATCGTTTGATAGTCCTAACTGTAAGCGCAAAGTAGCACCGTAGTGCAGTTTTTTAATATGCAGTTTTCACGTTTGTTAGGGACTTTGACTATTTTTTTGAATAGGTAGCTGCTGTCCGTTGGCCACCATTTTTTGCCACAATGAAGTGTGTAGGTATTACTACATTCATACAAATTTTGGAACACAACGTGAATCGTTTGATAGTCCTAACTGTAAGCGCAAAGTAGCACCGTAGTGCAGTTTTTTAATATGCAGTTTTCACGTTTGTTAGGGACTTTGACTATTTTTTTGAATAGGTAGCTGCTGTCCGTTGGCCACCATTTTTTGCCACAATGAAGTGTGTAGGTAGTACTACATTCATACAAATTTTGGAACACAACGTGAATCGTTTGATAGTCCTAACTGTAAGCGCAAAGTAGCACCGTAGTGCAGTTTTTTAATATGCAGTTTTCACGTTTGTTAGGGACTTTGACTATTTTTTTGAATACGTAGCAGCTGTCCGTTGGCCACCATTTTTTGCCACAATGAAGTGTGTAGGTAGTACTACATTCATACAAAATTTGGAACACAACGTGAATCGTTTGATAGTCCTAACGGTAAGCGCAAAGTAGCACCGTAGTGCAGTTTTTTAATATGCAGTTTTCACGTTTGTTAGGGACTTTGACTATTTTTTTGAATACGTAGCAGCTGTCCGTTGGCCACCATTTTTTGCCACAATGAAGTGTGTAGGTAGTACTACATTCATACAAAATTTGGAACACAACGTGAATCGTTTGATAGTCCTAACGGTAAGCGCAAAGTAGCACCGTAGTGCAGTTTTTTAATATGCAGTTTTCACGTTTGTTAGGGACTTTGACTATTTTTTTGAATACGTAGCAGCTGTCCGTTGGCCACCATTTTTTTCCACAATGAAGTGTGTAGGTAGTAATACATTCATACAAAATTTGGAACACAACGTGAATCGTTTGATAGTCCTAACGGTAAGCGCAAAGTAGCACCGTAGTGCAGTTTTTTAATATGCAGTTTTCACGTTTGTTAGGGACTTTGACTATTTTTTGAATACGTAGCAGCTGTCCGTTGGCCACCATTTTTTGCCACAATGAAGTGTGTAGGTAGTACTACATTCATACAAAATTTGGAACACAACGTGAATCGTTTGATAGTCCTAACGGTAAGCGCAAAGTAGCACCGTAGTGCAGTTTTTTAATATGCAGTTTTCACGTTTGTTAGGGACTTTGACTATTTTTTTGAATACGTAGCAGCTGTCCGTTGGCCACCATTTTTTGCCACAATGAAGTGTGTAGGTAGTACTACATTCATACAAAATTTGGAACACAACGTGAATCGTTTGATAGTCCTAACGGTAAGCGCAAAGTAGCACCGTAGTGCAGTTTTTTAATATGCAGTTTTCACGTTTGTTAGGGACTTTGACTATTTTTTTGAATAGGTAGCTGCTGTCCGTTGGCCACCATTTTTGCCACAATGAAGTGTGTAGGTAGTACTACATTCATACAAATTTTGGAACACAACGTGAATCATTTGATAGTCCTAACTGTAAGCGCAAAGTAGCACCGTAGTGTAGTTTTTTAATATGCAGTTTTCACGTTTGTTAGGGACTTTGACTATTTTTAACTAGCCGTCTAAGTAGACGTTGAACTAGCCGTTGAGTTAACCTTTTAACTAGCCGTTGAACTACCCGTTGAGTTAGCCGTTTAACTAGCCGTTTAAGTAGCCGTTGAACTAGCCGTTGAACTAGCCGTTGAGTTAACCCTTTAACTAGCCGTTGAACTAGCCGTTGAGTTAGCCGTTTAACTAGCCGTTGAGTTAGCCGTTTAACTAGCCATTTAAGTAGCCGTTCAACTATCCATTATAGTAACCGTTACTCTAGCATTATAAAACAGGGTATTGGTTACCACCCCATTCATCCCACACAACGTTATACAAAATCTTTGTAGTTCGGTAGTGAATTGATCATATCTTACCACAAACTGTCGTACAAGAATCAAATGGAGTTTCCTTTCTGTTTGCACGTTAACTATGCAGCTACTTTCGGTCGTCATGGTGCGCAGTTTGATCGAAGGATGGGGCACAGACGCATAGAAGTAAATATGCCGTATCCTAATAATCTACGTGATCTACATCGACGAGTCATCCGTGCTCTGCAGTCAACCCTAGGCAGAATACAGATAGCAACAATGGTGTATCTGGGCTTGGAGGGCGACTACGAGTGGAATTTTATACACGTACGCAATGATGCATCTGTTCAACGAATGATGGAAAACTACATGGAGTACAATGATTTCATGGCACATATTCCACTACTAGTTATCTACGATCCCATTGAACCCGACGACGATGATTTCCAGGTACAAGAGTCAATGTACGAGATGCGGCGTAACATAATAGCACAACAACTTGACAGACAGAGGTCAGGGAACAATTAGGTTTCACGTAATTGTGTAACAACAATTTGAATCCGATGGATTATATTTTATTTCTACAAGAGTATGTGGTGATGCGCTGATCCACGTACAATAGATTCATATTCCCCCTCATCCAATATCTTTACCACTTGTTGAAGCATTAGATGCTTATGTTATTGCAGACAGGATTAATCGGATAAGATTTCCCCCGTCCACCAATGGATTTCAATTTTATTCTCACGGTATATATACTCCCTTACCCTATGCATATAAATGCAACAAGCGTGTTACTTTCACTTACAAAGATAACTACCCACATCCGTTGTCATTACTATATTGCATAAGTTACCCATATCTCTTACTGAACTTCATCGTCTCATTTCAACAATGGAGATCCCTTGCACAATCTTGCTTGATGTTGAGCCAATCACCAACGATTCAGGTCTGTATTTTGCCAGAACATATTCCACTGAGCATTTCGATTTGGATATCGAAATGGATATTACGTTCACCGAGTTTGACAATGTTGTAGAAACTAGGCTGAAAGAGCGTTACGGTTACAATTGTGTCCATGAATCGATACTTCATCGATTGCTGCTGCGCTCCCAGCCACGCCCTGTATGGGGGCCATTACAAATAAAGCAAGACGTTGACGTTCAAACAATGATTGAACGGTTCGTTTACAATCAACAATTTTATACTCGATTAGAATTCTATGTGGTGTATGCATTTAGGGAAGTTACCCCACCACCACGCGATAATTTTGCGAGCGTATCCTTGGTAGAAGAGTATAATGAAGATTACGGTTCAGATGACAGCGAACAGGAAGGTTAATATGTTGGTGGATGATGCATATCTCGTCCATTCTAAGGCATCAGCAGAAGTGATATGTGGATACTCCTATGATATATGTTCTTCTTTAAATAAAGCATGTATGACAAGATGAACAAGTAATAGTAGGTCGTTCTGTAATAAAACAGTGATGGATGTCATTGAATCGCTATATGTATTTGGAATATTTCCTAAGCCTATAAAATGGTATGTCAAATCAATCTTTAGTCCTTGCTTATTTAACAAATGCAAATATAAAGATAATTCATTACAACAGACAATGCGTTTAAGTTGTTCATGGTATCTTATTCTTCATCATATCATTTAAATTTTTAAGCATCTGTACCATATCTAGGAATATAATCCTTATCATATACGAATATAATACATATCTAGGCATAGTATTAAGCATCTGTACCATATTCTAAAGCATCTGTTGTATTTCCTAACCTTCCCCAGTCCAAACCGAAATGGTTTTCATCTATAAATATCTCAATATGGTTCACTTTTCAACACAAACACACAACTGCAATATTGCCCTACGCTGGAGAAATGTTTATTCCTTGCGAGTTATATCTGCATTACATCCCGTGCGTGGATGATGATGGTTTCAACTTTGAACCTACTGAGCACTCAACAACACGCCCACTAACCATATCGCCTTTCCTCAACTTCAACGAATTCAAGTATCTGGTTCAATGTTGCTTAGATTGTGGTCAACAAAGGTTCACCGCCACACTCATTGTATACCGAAGAATGGTTTCTCCTTACCCAACACCCTCTTGGAGTCAGATGGTTATTGCGAATGAGGAAGACTATCGTATCATGCTCGACAACTACATGAGGAACCACCGATACATGGGTAAGGTTGAACTGCTTGTGGAGTATGAACCAGAGGTTGACGATTAATCGTGACGGATGAATAAAAAAACAAGACGATTGTTCGCATTATGTGTAATTGTGATGAAGGATAGAATAAAAGTAAGTGATTGTTCGCTTTATGTTTATCTTTATAGTATTATGTATTATGTTGCTCCTGCTAGTCAGGTTGTGCCTTAAGCAAGCACCCAAAAAAAAGTATGAATAAAAGGTCCTCACGAACGCGTGTTGTTTTTATATAATTGTAACACACATAACATGTGTCTTCTTAAATTTAGGTTCAAACCAGCAGTACATTCATACAGAAGTTTCAAACAAACACTTCCTATTATTAGGACAAAACAAAAGCATGCATCGATAACGTGTAGACTTTGCTCAAAGAGCTAGCACGTATTGAAAAAAACTAAGTTACTTGCTTAAGAAACAAGAAGATTCATTTTCAACTAGTTGTAACCACGGTTCGGACAGTTTCTCCTGGTGTGCCCCGGTTGTAGACAATGACGGCAGCGTCTGCGTTCTGTAGTTGTGTCATCGTTTTCATCCATTTCATTCCGAATGCGTGAATACCTTGGTCGCCCCCGTATAGTTCGTATCGCATCTGGATGTGGAACTACTTTTGCATCTGTATACGGTGGCCAGTTGTGCTCGTTGCCAAGTGGACGAAAAGGTTGACCACCATAAGCTTCAATCATTGTCTCAAGCCTATAAACACGATGCACGTAATTGTCCCACAGTAACCCTGTTCTGCAACATACAGCCATGACATGAGAACATGGGTATTTGAATGCTTGCCACTCACCACATTCACAAGTCATGTCGCTGAAATCGACTTTGTAATTTCCCTTGTTTCTTCTCAAAGCCACAGATCCAAAATCCTCAACCTCGTATATTTGTTGTACTTCATCAAAAACCCTAACATTGTGACTGTTTGATAGTCTTCGATTTTCCTCAATCTTGGTTGTGGCGTAGTCTGTGTACAATGACGCTCCAGCGATGCGTTGACCGTTGTATGTAGCAAGATTATCATTGAAATATGTGACGAGCTTGTGCAATGTGCTATTGACAATAGCACTAATAGGCAGTAGACGAACACTTTTCAGTACACCGTTGATGCACTCGACCAAATTTGTAGTCATGTGGCCCCATCTCCTGCCGTCGTCATATGCTCTTGACCACTTATCAAATGGAAGATCATGGAAGAATCGTTCAATACCAGGGACCTGAGATAGGAGATGATTGTACCTTCTTTGAACGTGATGCCTCCTAAACTCATAAGCTAAAACAACAAGATATATCATTAATAACAGATGTTATGGACAAGTTTGATAATGAAGCATCACAATGTATACAAGTTCATACCTGTGTTAATAAGATACTTCTTCATTTTTTTGTTGTGAAACCTTGTCTGGAAGTTCGATGCAACGTGTCGGATGCAGTAGTAGTGATGAGCCATGGGGGGTTTCCAATATGGATCTGATTCAACGATACTTATGATAGCTGGGGCACGATCCGTAATTATTGACACGTCCGCTCTTTGACCTATCACATGGAGTCGCACCTTGTCGAGAAAGAATTTCCAACTAGCTAAGTCTTCAGACTCAACAATAGCGAACGCAATAGGTATGACTTTGTTGTTACCATCTTGGGCCGCCGCTATCAGAAGCTTGCCTTTGAACTTACCGTATAAATGTGTACCATCTATCTGCAACATTGGTTTGAAGTGTCTGAATGCAGAAATACACGGACCGAACGCCCAGAAACACCGTTGGAATTGTTTGACTTGGTTTGCCTGTGTGTCATCCTCGAAAGCCCTGACTGTCTTTAGAGCAACAACGGAACCTGGTATGAAATGTTTGATGGCCATGAATAACCTTGGTAGCTGATTATAAGACTCAACCCAATCTCCATAGATTTTTCCGGTCGCTTCACATCTTGCCAACCATGCTTTTCTGTATGAAATTGTTCTGTTGTACTGTCCACGAATCTGCTCAATGACATCTAGAACACTCATACCTGGGTTACGACTAATATGGGGAAGAAGAGCTTCAGCAATGAAATGGTAGTTCATCTGCCGATGATCTTGTCCATCATCTGCAGGAGCACAGCTATGGGTAGTGAGTCTCGTAATTTTCCATTCGCTCTCACCATTCAACAACGCGCCCCTTAAGTAAAATGGACATTCGTCATGTTTAACACATTGGACAACGTATGCTTTCCTTGAGCTTTTGACAACACTGATATCCATATTTTTGCGAATGTGATACTCCTTGACAGCGGTTACTAGACTGTCTTTATCGTCGAACTCTTGGCCTACAACGAACTCTTCTACAGGATTCCAGTTTGGGACACCGCGACGATCCACATCTGATCGCATTGCGTTGATGGCATCCCAGTCCACGTGATGATAAAATGAAGCATCTGGCATATGCTGACTAGTTTCGCCATCTACTTCTGTCCATGAAGAAATTCTTCTGGAATGAGTTCAACTTCATCATCTGATGTAACATCTTCATCATCTGCAGGCTGATACTCTCCGTCGTCATCGTCATCCTCATCATCACCATCAATTTCTATATAAATGTCCATGCACTGAGAGATGTCCCAACAACACTTATAGTTACAAAGCATTGTCTGAACATCTTCATCAGTTTCTAGTACAAGTGCTGTAAACTGTAAAGGCTCCCTGCTGGACAACTGCCGATATGTCATCCTCGAAACAGAAAATCCAAACTTCAATTGACGGATGGCCTCTGTGACAGAATACTTTAACATTTGGATGGTGAAATCGTCAGCTACACGAAGATAAAAGGTTTTGGTGTCTTCATTGCCTTGGAAGTAGAGACTTCCATGTTCCGTGTATGATAGTTGGGCATTAACAAAAATGGTACAAGGGAATGCCATTCTTTCAAGCGAAATTAAGATGCAGACGAGTAGCGTAGTTTAGATCTGCACAAACAAACAATATTTAAAATTTAAGCAAGAAAAATAATAAACAATAAACTAAATGCAAAAACAAAAAAAATTAAAGTGTAAGAGCATGTGTAGTAAAACTTACAAAATATTTATTACGAATCTAATTAATATATCAACAACTAAAATATTTGAAAAATATGTTTAAAACATTACGAACAACTCTACATATATTGTAGCTAACTTATACACCTATTTTGGTAAACAAGTAGTTATAAATTATTAACAATAATAAATGATGAATTACACCATCATTTTAAGTAGAAAACAAGTTATCAAGTAATGTATTAATTAATTATGAAATAATTCACTAATTAACCAACTAAAGCTACCATAATTAATTTTTTTCCTATAACATAATAAAACCTACTTAATTATTTGACTAAATTATACACCATTTTAAGTTAAGAACAAGTTATGATATTTATGCATTAATTAATTACGAATTTAAATAATAATTAAACATCTAAAAATACCAATATTAATTTTTTGCTATACATAATAATACCAAATTAATTATTTGACTAATTTATGCACCATTTTATGTTAAAAAAATTTATAAAATTAATGCATTAATTAATTACGAATTAAAATACTAATTAAACAACTAAAACTACCAAGATTAATTTTCTCCAATAACATAATAATACCTACTTAATTATTTTACTAATTTATCCACCATTTTAAGTTAAAAACAAGTTGTACAATTAATGCATTAATTAATTACGAATTTATATCCTAATTAAGCAACTAAAACTTAGAAAAAAATTAAGGTAAACCATTAATAAGATGTCTACATATTATTTTAACATACATCAAAATTAAAGAATAATAAATTATACAGTAATGACATAATTAATTATGAATTTAAGCATAAGTAATTAGATAACTACTTAAATATATACATATATATAAAAACATAATAAACAAAGACATTTACTATACAAATAAATGAAAAATAAAAAATAAAAATAACCATACTAACCTCTTAACTTCGGAGCATTTGTCATTGATGAAGGGGATTTTTTTTGGTGTCAATGATTGATGGAATGAGCTTGGCTGAGTTTGGTTTTTATAGAGAATTTTGGCAGTCATAAACCGCACTGGTGCGATGCGGTTTATGTGTAATATTGTGGATAATCTAATCCGACAAAATCACGGAGTACGAACGGCTCATATTCATTCCTGTGTTTGCAATAAACCGCATCGCCCTAGTGCATCTATTGACAAAGACGCGTTCATGCAGTGCGGTTTATGACATAATTAGCTGGTAACTGGATTAACTCAATGCGGTTTACAGTAAGCTGCATTACATTGATGCGGTTTATTTGACTCATTTTGGCACATCCGCGTAATTTTTTTGAAAAAAAGCCACCGCAAGTAATTTTTTTTGACATATAGTATTTCGGCGAAAATTTTCCCAAAAGGTCGTCATAAAGTAACCAAATAGACGACCGTTGGTTTCGTCATAAAGTAACCAAATAGGTGGAATCTACATCACTTGCAACCATACCAACACCGTTTTTATACAGAGACTTTCAGGCCATTCAAAATCGTTGCTAGGCGATTTTGGTGGCGACTCTTTACGTCTTCTCCATCCTTTCTTTTCCGTACGCGCTACTTTGGAGCACTGCACCATAGTATGTAAACACTTAAGTGTTATGGGCGGAAGTATTAAAAACTTCCTAAGGGCTAATGAAAGTAAGACACGTAAGCTAGTTGTACTTAAAAATGAGAATATCTTGGTTCTCAACCACTTTCTTTATGAAGTCAGGGAGGTAAATAAGGTGGATATCAGTCTAATCATTATTGCAATCTGGTTAGAGCCTATTCTGTTACCCGTTAGACATTGGAGTCTTCTCTTGGGTGGGCGGTATGTTCTAGATCAAAAAACCTACAGTTGTGATCAAAGAAGGCTCGTTGCAAGGTATTTGGAGTGGACGAAGTGGTGCGACACAGGGTGGCAGTGGAGGAGTTGGTTGCTTCTAGCTTCTACGTTCTGTGTGAGCTCTCCCATGGATAATATTATTGAAGACTAGAATAACATGAAGATTCATCTAGGTGAGTTAGAAAAGGTAGAAGGAGAATCCTTGCTCTTTGGTGCTATGATTCCGGAAGTTAAATATTCTCTCTTTGCTCGTCTGTGGCATCCGATGAAATTCCTCCCAAAACTCTGCAAAACTTTCTAATACAGTTATGGAAACCGAAAGCTTATCTCAAGGTCAGTGAGATCAACCCCAACCGATTCTCTCTTCAGTTTTCCTCAGGAGTGGAAATTAAACATATTTTGTCTAATGGTCCCTGGCACTATCAGAATAGATTACTGGTAGTTATGCCCATTGATCCCACCCTTCATATTATTGAACATAATCCCACTAGAGTTAAACCGTGGGCTGCGGTGCATAATCTCCCTATGGTCTACTTTAATAGAACCTCAGCAGTGACATTAGGCAACAAAATAGGGGTGTTTGTCTCTTGTGCTGAAAAGATTAACCCCCTTTTTTCAAAGGTGCTCAAAATCTGTGTGGAAGTGGATATTGCTGATCCCTTGTGTAGAGTCTTGGTGGTAACTAATGGAAAAAAAGGATCGATGTTGTAGAATCTTGTATGATAATCTTCCGAGTTTCTACTACAGGTGTGGTAGACTTGATCATATGATGGTGGAATGTAAAATTTTAAAACTCAATGAGAAAGAAGTTGAGAGATATGGCCCATGGTTGAGAACAGAATTTGCAGGAATTTTGGCTAACTTTCCTGATGCGTTTATGATTGAGCAAAACAAATTTGCTATCCAGGGATCTGATAATCCCCCGTTGATCCCAATCGACTCCTCGCTTCAGAAGCAGGATCTGATATTGGCGGGTTCACCTTCTGAACCCAGAAAGATTCCTCCCCTTATCATAGTTTGAGACCTAGTGCAGTTGAGAGTGTTAACCTCTAGTGAGTCTTTGCTTCAGTCTAATGATGAAGTGTCTACTTCTGTAGTTCCACAGACTCCCTCTGGTCAAATGCAACAACTGTCTTCCAAGCAAAAGGCCGACTCTGATAATAATAGTCCTATCATCCCCCCAGGTTTTGAGAATATCTTCAAAGAAAGAGATGAGACAGGGAAAAGGAAATTCTATCAATCTTTTGATTGGAATTTAGCCTTAAAAGATTTCCAACCGAGAGGAGGTAAAAGAGCTAAAGAGGGTGTTATTATCTCCAACCCTTTAAATGAGATAGACCAGATTATGAGAGAAGCTGAAGGAAAAAGAAAGAGTAAAGTTTCTGATAAAGGAAAGGTTCAAGTTGACACTGAATATCATCAAAGAGAAGGGAAGGAATTGTTGTTTGAACCAGGAGCCTCACCCAGTAAATCCAGTGAAAGGAAAGAAAAGAAAAGGAGAAGTTTGAGGAACAAGTTTCAAAGGGTAGCAACTCAGAAAAAAGTTGTAAACCATGATTCTGTTACCTCTGACGGTCCCTTAGATCAGCCAGACCTTGTCTTTGGACAAGGATGCCAGGAATAATGAGCTGCATCAGCTATAACTGCTGGGGGTTGGGTCGCCTCCAAGCAGTAGCTTGGATGGTGAATCTTGTAAGACGGTTCAATCCAGAGCTTCTCTTTATCATGGAGACCCACAGGTCTGTTCTTCAAATGGACTTGTTACTAAATAAATTCCAGAGTATAATGGCATCTCAATTGGTAGCCTTAGGAGAAGTGGCGGTTTGGCATTCCTTTGGAAGAAAGATGTGGCAGTTAACCTTGTTAACTATTCGAGTCATCATATTTCAGCTGATATCCAGTTTGGGGGAGGTAGTTGGTTCCACTTCACAGGGTTCTATGGGTGGGCAGACTAGGAGCTGATGAAATACCCCAAACTAATAAAACATGGATTAAACATCTAATCACATTAATTAAGGCCTAAACATGCCTTAAAATCAACTGAGAACAACAGTGGTCAACACAAAGCAAGATATTGCACCCTTTGACTGTTTAGGGTAAATAAATACCCAAATGAGCTTCTTAGGACCTAAAACTTTGTCCCAAGCTTATTAACACATAACTAAACATATTAAAATTGTTGGACAACACTCCAACACAAAGAAAAAGCACTTACATGCTTCAAGGTCAAGTAGGGCAAAAATGTGCTCTAAGAAAACTTTAAAGGTCTAATGACCTCTAAATGATATAAAATTGGATTCCATGATCAAATATCATGTAAGGAACACAAAAAAACTGTTCTCAAAGAAAACTGAGCTCAGAAACACCTTGCGACACAAAATGTGCACTAAAATACCTTAAAGCACGTTTTTGTGTATGAGCTCTAAGATAATGACTTTTGTCACTGTAAAGACTATATTAAGTTCTTTATAACATTAATGTGACATGATAGACTATATTATAAAGTCTAAATCAAAGTTTGAAAATAAAATCAAAATAGGCAATTTAGTATGAATAGTACCCAAAAATAACATTTTAATTACTAAACTTAAACTATGGTCAAACATCACCCATTGCCTTGACCATGTGCTGCTGATCTCCTATGGCTGTCATGCCCACTCATTCATCAATCTCCAATCAATTAATCAGCCAATCTAATAAGTCATCAAGTTACTATTCCATAAAGTAACAATAATGTCTTAAAAGCAAATCTAGCTTACCTTCTTCATTTGTCTTTCTTCCCAGCCGACACCAGCCTCTTTAAACCTCTCTTTGGCTTCTAAAAACCGTGGATAACATGCCAAGTTCAGAAGAGAACAACAATTGACATAGGTAAGCTTATTGAGCCATTTTATGTTCATTCTCTTCACAATTCTTTCCTCTTTCCATGGAGCAAAGCATCAACCATTTCCATCAATGTTTCTAGGTTGTTTTTGAGGTTAAAAGAAGGGTGTATCTCGGCTGTAACAAGGGAAGAAGGTGGAGAAACCTAATCTTGTTCTTAAGGTATAAAAATGTGCTTTAAGCACTTATCCTTTGATTTTCTTCAATTCCGGTTGGAAAGACTTGTTTCCTAGGCTTATAATATTCTTCTTAACATGCTTATTCAGTTGGTATATCAAGAGCTTCAAGGTATAGCCAGATCCAAGCCAAAAACACCATTTTAGGCATTTTAATCAAGGTAAAAATTAGCCATCTTCTAATATGAGTTATACCAGTTTAAAGCTTGGTTTTAGTAGCTCTTTTGACGCTCTTTAACTTCTCTAAATTTAGGCCGAAGATAACCTTGGCTACCTTGGTATTCTAAGGTAAATTTTACCTTGAAAATTGACATTAAACAATTCTTATGGTTAGATCTTGCTTGGAGAGAAATCATGCCTTAATTTCTGTTTGAAAACATGTAAACTAAGCTGTGGAAAAATTATTCCTAAGCAGCCGTGGCCAAACAAGGCCTATACTTGGCAAAAATAAGGTATAAATCACTTAAACCTTCACTTGGTATATTAATATGTGTTTATACATATGTATATTATTGTGCCATGAGTGAACAAGGTTTATAGGTCTTGTTTTGACCTTAGGTGATTAAGGAATGGTTTAGTAAATTTTATAACTAATTAATTAGCATAATTGTCAAATTTAAGACATTATGTGGAAAATTGGTAAATAAGGAAAAGATGTGTGTAAGGCCGAGAGTTTAATGCATTTTTGGGCATTTATGTGTAATTTATTTTATAAGCTAATGTTTGTAATAAGGCCATGTACTTTAGGCCATTTTATTTATGCATTTATAAGGTTTTATTTAAGTTTAGGTGATATATATGCATTACCGCATATTATAAGGTGTTATAGTGTAATTAAATTAAATTTGGGGGCTATATAATAATATAGCCGAAAATTGGAGGTTTAAATGAGTTTATATAAAAATTATAAGATTATATAAAGTTTTGGGGTTAAATGGTAATTTCTGAAAAATAAGGGTACAAACCGTAATATATGGATATTGATGGTCAAGGAAATATTAAGGTGGTCAACCTTGACCATATGGTAGGTTTTGACCAAATTAGATAAGTTAAATAACTTATGTAAGGTTTTATAATAAGATAAGTATTTAATTGTAACAATTCTATAACATATGTGGTAATATGTTATTACCGAAAGTTAAGGGTGTATAATGGTATTATAAACACCCATGGGCTATTAGGAATTTTAGGAATTTATTGGGTTGATTTTGGAATTAAGATAAACTATATATGTATAATATATAGTTATTATGTCATTATGACACTTTGGAATAAAAGATGGGGTGGAAATGTAATATACCGAAACTATATGTTTAGTAAGGGTAATTATAACCCTTTGGTGAAATTTGGTGATTTTTAGAATTATATAAGAGTATTTAATAAGATATATGTATATATAGTTTTAATGATATTATAGAACTATATGTTATAAATTGGGCCAAATGGCAATTATGGAAACTTGGTGGGTCTGTTCGGAATTTTACAAAATATAACCATAGGTTATACCATTTTATAAGTTAAAAATGTTATATTATATGATATATATAACATGGTATAAATAATGGGGTGAATTTGTAAATAAAGGAAACTATGGTATAAAAAAGAATATGGTTTTGATATGGTGCCCATGCGGCAATAATAAATAGTTTTGTATAAAAACTATAGGTTATAAATTAAAGGAAATTAAAATATCATAATATATGATATTAGTATATGGTATAACATTACATAATGTTATGTGGTCAAAATGGAATTTAAATAAAATAAAGGGCTGTACCGAATTACTAAGAGATGGAAAATGAATTTTAGACTATGGTCTATAATGTTGTAAATGTTATAACAATTATATGGTTTAGATGGAATTAATATAAGTAAGTATATTCACATTAAATAATATGACAAACTATAAATAAATAGGATTTATAAACTAAGGTATTTATTGAATAAACCTTAGGAGTTGTAATTATACAACATAAAATGTTACATAATATTAGGACAATAATCTTAATACAAGTTGTACAATATAATACAACTAATGGGAATAATCATCTAATACAAGATGATAAAATGTAACATAATGTAAGAGTTTTATAACTCATGGAACTTACCTATGTGGTAAATATATACATATACAAGAATAATGTATATAAGGATGGATATATGTTATGGTTGGAAACCATACAATATAATGGTGGTGGTTATTATAAAAAAATAAATAGTTACAAACTATAAGTTATGAGTTTTTGAATGCAAATATAATTTGCTAAGATAATGGATTGTATAATACAATGTATTATAATGGATGGTGGGAAAATGATACAGTATGAAAATAATACAATATAATATAATAATGCATGCATACATGCAACTATAGGTTATATACCTAAATTTAATGATGGGTAAGATAAAAGAAATATAATGAATTAAACTTAACAGTCGAAATATTTTGACATACGAGTTTAGTAACAAAGCCGACCGGTTTAGAGAAACCCGTAACAAATAACTGTAGAAATCCGGGGATGAACTGTCGGGGTTACTTGTTATTCGGAAATACCGGATGTAGTTAGTCATGGAGACTGACTTATAGTTTTAATACCGTTTAGATCGTACTTCAGACAAGGGACGCTTGACGAGCTAGTGGTCTACACTACGCATCCTAGGTCTTTGTGAACGGTATGTAAAGGGGTTTGATCCGAGTTGTCCTAAGGAAACTCCTTGGGCTCAGATTTGGTTGATATCACTTGTGTGTTAAGTGTTTTTGGATACATGTATGTGATTGTGTGCTACTGCATTAATTATTTATGCACGAGCGTCCTACGGGACTAACACTACGTCGACTATAGATCGGCTTATATAAACATACATATGCGTTGTTGTGATGACATGACGGTTACTTGATATAATACCATAGTATTAATATTAAGTATGTGGTAACCTAAGTAAAACACTTAGGAACGAGTCACGACATTGTCGGTCGCTAGAGCATGGATCTCGAACATGAATATGACCTAGATTACTTCTAGGTATGCGTGAGACCCATTGGGCTGCTAACTAATAATTATATTCTCCATAAGACTAAGAGCATATCTTAAACATTATGAGAGAGAGATGGTATGAGTTGAGGTGAGGAATCCCGGTAGTTTACGAACTACTTGCTTGCGCATTTGTGATCACTGAGGGGTTCCCGATCAGGTTCCGCTCCAGGTTTATACCCAACGAGCCCTATTTGGATCGTGGGTCAGGTGGCTACGGCCTTTTATATGGACGTCTTACGAGACAAAAAGAATAGTCAGGGGCCTCCGGACCTCTGGCGAAATGAGCACCTTTGTGTGTACGGGAGGACTATTGTCCATGGTGAGGTTATCGGGTTGTCTTAACATGACGCCCAACTGGTATTAATTAAACATGGTTGGATGGATGGGGCCTTAAAGGCCAAATTAAACTAACTATGGAAACTGTACGCTACGGTGATTGTACATTGTACATTATACTGCTATTATTCGATACGTTCGATATACAATCGTTGTTTGTAATATTTTATGACTGTTGAATTGGATGGATGGTTAAGTGTTTATGAATGTTTGGATGGATGATTGTGTATATTATACATATATATTACAGTGTTGATTATAACTGTAAAATGGTAAAGCATGAAACCAATCTAATAATAAGATGGTTAAAATGACTAAGTGACCATTAGGGTCCAGGCCCGGCATACTCAGCGTCTATCGCTGATACTACACCATTATGCAGGTTGTTGATTATTGACGAAGCCGAAGTGCGGGAACAGGGTAATTAGAGTTTATTTTGATTACTGCACAGGGAGTTTATTTGTATAATGATGTCAGGCTGGTAAATGTATTATGGTACCGTTATGTATATTTGGGAATTGGGTAGACGCTCACTTGTCGACGTTTATGGTTTATGGACTTAGTATGATGTATAGGAGTTTTCTCGTTATCACGGCGGTTAGCAGTTTGTTTATGTTGGTTGTTGGATATAGTTTGGCTTCGTTGCTCGCATGGGCGAGTAATGGCCGGTGACACCCGAGTGAGTATTGTTATTGTTATTATTTCTTCCGCTGTAAGACGTTTTATTTATTGCTACGTGAGAGATTATTACGTGTTTAAGGAGAGGGGTGTTACAAAAGTGGTATCAGAGCGGAGTACCGCTCTGATGACGAGAAAATAGGTTAAGACAGTGAGCTTAGGACATGGGAAATTACGGGAAATGTTTGTGAGGTACGAGGCGACTCGTCTTAAAAGGATATAGTGTTTAGTAACACAAATTGCGTGACATGTTAGCCTTTAAGGCAATTCAATATCTACTGGTTGTGTACGGTAAATTACCAAGTATTTATATGACATACTGTACTACAGATGTCTCGGGGAACTAGAGGGCGTGGTACTGGAAGAGGTGGAGGCGGTGACCCCGTGATTCCAGATGTTGCAGAGACGATTGCTGCCGTTCTCGCACAGCTTGGTACTCAGATCGGAGGAGCACCAGCCCACCCGCCACAACCCAGGGAAACAAACTGGCTGAAGTCTGTTACTGAGACCCGACCACCTACATATTTAGGGGAGCCAGACCCCGTAGCCTTAGAGCGTTTCATAGTTGAACATGAGAAGGCCTATGAAGCTTTACAAGTACCTGCCGACCAGAAGGTCGTCATTGCTGCTTTCCATCTGAAGGATGCAGCCAGCACTTGGTGGAGGTTGGTCAAGGACCATCACCTGGCTATACCCGACTTTTCGTGGGCTGCCTTTGTCAAGTTGCTGAGGGGGAAGTATTACCCGGCGCATCTCAAGCAAAAGAAGCGCCATGAGTTCGAGACATTATCCCAGGGAGGTCTGACCGTGGATGAGTACTACTCTCGATTCATTGGTCTGCTGGACTTTATCCCCGGTGTTGATTACTCAGAGACCGTGAAGGTCGAGAAGTTCCGGGGGGGATTGTTGTATCAGATCCAGATGGCGATGGGTGCTACCCTCTACGATACCATCCAGGTATTAACATGAAAGCCATAACTTCTTTACTTACTACGTTACCGATTAACGTTGTGAAAACTTACCAATGAGATTCCAGGAGTGTTATGACGCTGCCTCAAGGACGGAGCTAATGCTTCAGACTCGGGAAGAGACTCTCGGGGCAAAGAAGAGAAAAACCCTGAGGGAGAGTCTGAGGGTGGAGGAGCATCTCCAGGCGATGGCCAGAAGAAGGGAAAGTAAGGACTTATCCCATTCTAAATTGTTACCATATTAAATACCTTATGAATGCTGACCCGAAACCTTAAACAGGAAATTCTTTCAGAAGAAAGGGCAGCAGGGTCACCAGGGAGCGAAGGGAAAAGAGCCCGTCCTTCGGTTGACCGGCCCAGTTATAGATGCTCAGCCTTTGAGATCTGCACCTCCTAAGGGTGAGAACACCTACCTCTTAAATTCAGTTGTGACCTTAACCTTATATCATCAGATTGTAACTTAAACTAAATGCTACCATCAGGCACGGACAACCCCAACACCATTTCTATTGTAAGTGTTGTGGGAAGGACCATCCTGGGGTCGACTACAATGGCCGCAAAGTTGAGTGTCGGTGCTGCAAGAAAGAGGGCCACCGGGAGTTCGAGTGTTGGATGAACCCTGAGAGCCGTAACTACAGGCCACCAAGGAATACTCAGAAGACCTCAGTTCGAGGATCTGGAGTACCACGAGGCGGTCAGGATGGCCAGACATCTACTGATGCTGGAGCCCTGAAGGGCAAGGGAGTCGATAGGGCATGAGTACCCTGAACTCCATGAGACCGCTAGTGGAAGACTTTTGCTTACCTTGTTATGTACTTACCTTGGATGTTATACAGAGATATGTTATAAGTATGTGGGGGTGTGTCATTGACCACTCGCCTTTTTGTGTATGACTTTTGAGACTAGTTATGTGGACTCGATACGAGTAACCTTGGAACCTTGACGGATTATATATATGAACAGGATGTTAACGCTTACATTATCATGTAGCCTATACTCTACGACGCGGAGTCAATGAGACCGGTAATTGTTGAACCAGAATTTCCACCTGCATGGCGCACTTGCTATTGCAAGCGCTATGACAAGTAAACCACTGAAATTTCCATCTGTCTTGCGCACTTGACAGAGCAAGTGCTGTAACTGCAACTACTACTTTTTTAGTCTTTATTTATATATACCAAAAAAAAATGTTTTTCAAACTTTTTCATACAAACCTTATGATTAGAAACCTATGCAACCTTGGGAAGACCATTAGTCCAACCACTGCAACTGAAGGAATAATACAACCACTGTGATTGTAAACCACACCAGTTTAATTGTTTAACAATTTTCAGACAGGGCTTATTAGCCAAACACCATCAGTGTATACCGCATTTAATGCTAATCACTATTAGTGATGAATGTTTAGTCCTTATGGACAGGCATACCCTTTGTAGATGCACCACTGTCAGTAAGGATGGTTGGGAAGTGAAGAGCCAAGTTGCTCAAGCTATTATGCAATCTGCAATATATCCAATTAAACGGATGAGGGAACGGATATAAACTATGGATGAGATATGATCATGGTAAACAGGAAGAAAAAGGAATATGCGTTGTACTCAATGAGATCAAATTAGGAGAACCAAGTTTGCTAAATATAGCACGGATTTTGTTACTACCGATGCCACTAAGGCAATAACACTTGCAACAAGATGACCGACAACATGAACTAATAAACAAAAAAAAGAAAAAAAAAAAAAAGGATATCCATCAAAGGGAGATTGACAACATAATACTACACAATACCCGTGTGACAGACATTACCAGTTTACTAAATGAGACATGGGACGACCGCACTCCGATAGGAGCATGTGGGCCTGACAGACTTATTTATGAGTTAGTCGGGTAAGTAGTAATGTATCAGTACGGTACCCCATGCAAGTAGACAAGTAGTGTTAGGAACACGAGAAGTAGTCAACTCCATACTAAGGACAATGATACAGGTTACCTCGAAGATGGACGAGAAGAGCTGCAGTTAAACCAACGGGCTAGAGAAATCAAGAACCTTCAACTGAGAGCAGTAGACAGTATACACTGAAGACAAGGGAACCGTTCAAGGACGTGAAAGAGAAGGAAAGAAACATGAAAACCCATATGGATAATTAATATGTAGAATCCTCATAAGTATCGAGCAACTTTTGCAATCCAGAGGAAATCTACCAGATAATGTGGACATAAACATGTGACTACGCAATGATGAGAGACAAGCTAAATACTAGCAGATACCTTAAGCAAGGAACAGTGGATTTGGAATGTACCACTCACATGATAATTCGCTCATCTTATCTGTTTGACTCATTGGATATTCGTTGCTAAGAGTTTACGCCTCTGCACTCTTTAGGACTGAGTGTTTTGGTATTGCACTCGTGCAGTTTTTAATCTAGTGGGAATACGGGAGGATGTAATGGATATCAACATGAGTGTGTATCAAGGAACTATAACAGTGTGTTAATCCGGAACAAAACCACCAGGAGACACGGATAACAAGCTTCACCTATGTGGACTTGTAGGCTGGTACGTCTTAATATTAAGACAAGTGCAAAGAGCACTAAGTACTAACAATAGCCAATGTCATATTACACCTCAAGCTGAATATAAGTGAGAAAAGACACACACATGTATGCTAGTGATCCAAATGAGAGGATACACAGCAATGGAAAGAGGCAAACTAAGCCTATGTTCATGGGTCTGCACCTCAATACGGAGCGAGTGGGCCCATAAGAACGAACTTGGGAGAGAGCACAAATAGTTTAGTGCCTCACCCTTTATGTATTGTGGAGCCCGGAGGGCTAAAGTCATACCCGTCTCTCTGATATGAGGATAATCCACGAGTTGGAGAACTCTATGAGAGCCAAGTATCCAGCGCTCCGTGTTGAGCGGCTGTTGTATACTTGTGGGGTACGGGGGCGTAACCCTTTTTAAGGGGGGTAGAGCCTCTTGGCTGTGCGGGGCATACAGTAGTTTGTGGTATGCGGGGCATACGAGGTTTGTTTAATTGTTTGTATCGTATGCATGGCATACAGTGAATTGGTGATATGCGGGGCATACGAGGTTTTGTTGGTTATATTTGGTACGCGGGGCGTACGTTGTTTGGTTGTTTGTGTGTGATGTGCACTTATATGTATGTATCTTATACGATACCTGTTTGAATGTTGTATTTACACCCATGTGTGTAATACCTTTCTTATGCTACTTGAGTGAACAAGGTTTATAGGTCTTGTTTTGACCTTAGGTGATTAAGGAATGGTTTAGTAAAGTTTATAACTAATTAATTAGCATAATTGTCAAATTTAAGACATTATGTGGAAAATTGGTAAATAAAGAAAAGATGTGTGTAAGGCCGAGAGTTTAATGCATTTTTGGGCATTTATGTGTAATTTATTTTATAAGCTAATGTTTGTAATAAGGCCATGTGTAGACACCAAAAATTCTCACCCCATAAAGCAAATTCCGAAATAATAAACACAATAAGAGGGGTCGTCGCCTTTCTTTGTCAAACACGTATTGACGTGCATGCCAAAATGAAACCATCGTTTTATAGTCTTTTTCAAAGCATTTCATAAAAACAAGATTTTGCTAAAACGAATTTTCAAACGACAATCCGGTTTTAAACTCATCACGTTTTGAATCTTATTTTTAATTGTATCCCATAATTTCATCTCACTATATTATTGTTCTCATTTGTATTGTATACTTTCCTTCTGAAACGGTAACATTTTTTAGATGAATTATCCGGTCAGAATTAAGGCTTTTGTATTATTTCCTCCATCTATGTGCTGAGTTCTGAGTTAGCTTAGTCGGTTAGCATGTCCACTGGAAAATCAACAGGTAGGGGGTTCGAATCTGGCGAACAATTGGACGCGTTCTATTTTCTTCCCCGCCCGCAGAAGAACTCTTGTTTTAATTTCGTATGCTAATATACTGAGTTCTGTCATAGCTTAACCGGTGGAAGCATGCAAGGGGTATGCAGGTCGCGAGTTCAAAACTGGGAAGCTGCAAAAACTCATTTTGCCTCTTCTATCCCCCCTGGTCCGATTTTTGCCCCAGATAAAGCCCAATTCTCTTGTCAGCCCAAATAAAAATCAGTTCATAAGCCCATGACTCAACAAAAACCCTAACATGACATCTGTTTACTCCCTCCTTCATTATAAAAACATTCTAAAATAACCCTACAGTGGAACGACGATTTCTCTACGGGGCAAAACACAAATCCCGATTTACATTCTTCCTGCTTGTCGTTCATCGTTCTTCCATTTTCGAAACGGAGAAGTTAAAGGAACCCAGAAATCCCTTTCATCTTCCTCTTCCCTCTCGCTTTGAATTATCGCTAAGGATCACCACCATCTCTTCAAGCTTCGCTCCCAATTACACACCAGAAGTTCTTACCTACTTCTCCTTTTGCCTCAATCCCGTCTCGCTTCGGTCATCGGTAGAGTAAGTTCTCGTCTGCATTTCTCCTCTCCTCCTTCTCGGACCCCGATTTCATTTTGATTTTGTTTCTTCTCTCTCGTATTTGCACTCCTCGATATTCTGTTGCTCCGTTGGACCAAATGAGTCCCAAAGGGGATGATGGTATCGCGGCCTTCAACTTCGCCGGTCCGATTATCTGGTAACGGTGTCGACTATTACTCTCCCTTCTGTCTTTTATTTCTCTTGTTTTAACGAAACCCCGGAACTAGAGTTTCGAATCTCCGTTTCGCATACCTTCGGTTCTGGGAAAATACACATACAGTCTTGTACTTAGCATCATCGTTGGCTTACACATATGTTGACTAAAGAGACAGAGATATGGCTTTCGAGATTAGTCCGAAACATAAGCCATCATCTCTGACTCTGTTTCTAAGTTTTATCCTGTTCTATCTTTGTTGCTTTGGCGAGTTCTTCAAGCATATAATCTGACCTGTTGAGAATATAGAGATTCGTGGAGGGGTATGCAAATCGAGACTCGAACCTATATTGCTAACCCGACTTATAATGTTATTTTTCATGTTCGAATATAGAGTGAAACTGGTTCGTATCACTCTCTCTTTACTCAACTCAGAATCTTCACGTTTGCTCTCTGTTGATATTCCTCTGTACATATTGCCGTTTCATTCTCTGAGGAATCCGAGTATTTGTCGAGGCTTGTCCTGAAAAGTTCGTTCCTCACCGTCAACAAGAAATCTGTCACCGAATAAGATCAACACAGGAGTATCTGTTCCTTGATTCTGAAACATCATTTTATATGTAGTCCCCTCTTCTGACTGTGCTGAAATTGTTACACCTCCTGCCTGTATCTATTTCTTTCTTTGAGATTTATTCCCACGGGTTATCTTTATTTGAGTTTACTGACTAGTTGAATGTTGTGTTGCTCTGAGAATCGTTGATAGGCAGTTATGGGGTATACAAATGAGAAGATTTCCTTCGTATCCATCTCTGGTATTTATCCCTTAACTGAAAAGGTTTTTTTTTTTGCCCTCTGTTCATTGATGCGGTGGTTTGAGCAATATATATGGTATTTCTGCACATGTTTTGTTTATGCTTGATGTTTGCAAAATGAGGTCTGCCTGGCATCGTGAGATTACTGACCGTGGCCCCTTGATGGTCACTTTATTCTGCTTGAATATGTATTTGTGTATTTCAAATCGGTCCTTGGACACCATAGTTAGTCCCTTCTCTGTTTAGCCATGGTGTTAATAATGAAAAGCCTGCTCTGGTCCCTTCTCTGTTTTGTTATATCGGCCATTTCTGCATAATCTGTGTTGTCATAATTCTTCAATGGTTTAATGAAGAGTTCAGTCTTTAAACAGTAGGCGAAGATTTGGAAATAACCGAGAAAGTAGCTAGAGGTGAAAAACTTAGCTTAAGTTTGGCCTAATAATCCAGATTAGTAACAGAAAGTCTCAGATCTTTGTACAGCTCTCTTTAGCACTTAAAAGTACTGGAATAAAGATGTAGTGTTTAATTGATTCGGCACAACTTGTACTCTGTTTTGAATTAGTAACACCTGGCTCCAATCGTCATTGTTCTAGCTTTGAGCGCACCTGTTTGTATAACCCAGGTGGGACCAATTCCATTGAAATTCAGTTTGCTTTCTTGGTTGCCTTTAACTTGTTATCTATCGTGGGGTCTACTCTCCGATTATATTCTCTTTTTGTCATTATATGTATATATGTTTAGTGTGTTACGGTTTATTGCAAACTTTTCATCCGTTTCTCTGTATATATGTTTGTTATTTAAACCCTAGATGGCCCCTTAGGTCACCCCTTTTCTTTTGATCAAAGTCTTGGAAGATACCCCCAGCTAGCTTATTTCTGATTTGCTTTGTGGGGAATAACATCTTCCAAAACTTTGAAAATTCTTTTGAGCCTTGAGGGTACCCCACAGCTAGCTTATTTCTGATTTGCTTTGTGGGGAACAATACCCTCCAAACATTTAAAGCCTATCCCAAACCACCCTTAATTTCACTAAAAAACTTACCCAAAAAAAATGGAAAAGAAAGAGAATTCAGAGCATTGATTATAGCTTAAGGTTTCTCATTCCAAATTCCTCCATTTTTTCAACCCCTCCAATCGAATTGTCTCTCACTTTTAATTGATGTTTCATTTCAAAAAGAAATCTCAACTTATTTTGAACACATTTTTTTTCTCACTTGTAAATAAAAGCCCAAAATCGACCCAATTCCAAAGCTTGGCCCACCCCCAATCTCAGCCCAGCACAATCTGGCCCGATTCCAAAGTCCGGCCCATTAGTCTGATTCAGCCTATGGCCCAAGGCCCCAAACCCGAAGGCCCATCACACACTCGGCCCAAACCCCATACTCGGCCAAAACCCCACATTCGGCCCAAACCCTCTCTCAGCCCAAACCCTAAGACCCGAAAGCCCAATAAGGCCTAAATTGGCCCAAGAACCAGACCCAAATCGACCCAACAGCTTGGCCCGAACCTTGACCAATGCTCAATCCGGTCCAACTTTGACCCGGTCCAATTATGACCAACCTAAACTTTGACTTGGTCCAACCTTGACCATTTGAACTTTGACTTGACCTAACTTTGACCCGGTCCAACCTTGACCTTGACTTGAACTTTGACCAACTTGAATTTGACCTTGACCTGGTCCAACCTTGACCAACCCAAACCTTTGACCTTGACTCAACTTTGACTCGGTCCAACTTTGACCAACCCGACTTTTACTTGGTCTAACTTTGACCCGGCCCATTTTCCAACCCCAACCCAATTCAATTCAAACCCAATTCATTCAGCCCAATTCAATTCAAATCCTATTCCATTCAATTCAAATCCAGATTCAATTCATCCAATTCAAACTCAAGTTGTAAATCCCATTCTTTTTCGAAAAAATCAAAAATCTTTTCAAAGATTTCAAACAGCTCTTTTATTTCAAACCGAAACCATTTTGTGGAATTTAAAAGGAAAACTCTTCTCACATCACAGAAAACTTTTCTCACAACGCAGAAAGTTCTTCTCACATATACAGAAAGTTTTATCCTAAAAACATTTCTCAAAATCAGTGTTTCTTCGTCGAGAATTCCGAACAAAATTCAAAGTTTTCTAACTTAGATTTCAAACTCGAAATAAGCCGTTTTTGAGGAACAAGAAATGTCTAACATTTTCAAAACATTTTCTCCTAGTTAGACATCACTTGTCCCTCTTCCGAAATAAAAAATCCGAGGCGGGGCACTGGGGTCGTAACCTCCCTTGTCGCAGTCTGGATCTCTTTAGGCGGGGCATTAGGGTGACAAACCTCCTATAATTGCAGCCTAGATTTTTACAAGGCGGGGTGCTAGGGAAGTAACGACCTTCCTAGTTGTAGCCGGGATTTTAGAATCGTCTAACTCCCTTCCGCTCGATTTCAATGTTTTTGGTTTTTAACGTTTTAAAACCCGGGAGTTAGAGACGTTATTAGGGTTCGACCAAGAACATCTCCTTCATGGTGTTTCTTTGAATCCTATTTTTCGACATAAATTCATTGCCCCCCCATCTTTCGAGCCTCGGCACTTACCATTAATTAAGTGTCGTGTTCGAGGGGTACATAGGGTAATCCCTCGGGATTATCCGCCCTTTTACAATAAAATGATTTTCCTCAATCGCTTTCAGAATCTCAAATCCAAAAAACCCAGGATCCTTACCCAAACTTCAATTGCCTCACACACTCAGATCATTATCCAAACTCAAATCATTCAAACTCCAACTCACCTTAAACTCAAATCCTCTTACAAATTCCAACTTCATTCAAACTTCTAACGTCTCACAGGCCCGAGCGCCTCACAGACTCGAACATCTCAATTTCTCCACCATTTTAAGATTCAAGCGTCTCACGGACCCGAGCGTCTCACAGGCCTTGACATCCCATCCCATCCCAACCGTCTCATAGACCCGAGCGTCTCACAGACTAATCTCTCACACCTAAAACTTCAAACCCTTCAAAACTTCCAAAACCCCAAAACCCTGAACTACGTAAGGTCTGATCTCAGTAGGGAGTTGAGTACGTAGGCAGCCCACCTAGGGTGCGACCCCATTCCAAACAAAAAAACCCCTTTCCCCTCTACGGTGGCTCTCACATCTCTCAAAACGCTCAAACCTTCTTCGGCTCCCACGAACTTCAAACCATCAGACACTAAGTCTTGTCTATTCACTCAATCTCAGACTTTTCCCAATTCTCATTCTACACTCATCCGAATTCACCTATCCCTTTTCTGGGTGCTAGCTTGACAGAAAAGCTCACCTCATCCACTCTCTTTCTCTCTCCTCGTCCTAATCCTATCATTGACTTTTAAATGAATCTCTCCAAAAAGGTTTTGAAAGAAGGCAATCCCGACAATTGGAGACCGAGGTTTCCTCGGGCACCAATCCGAAGTCGTGGTCGTTGCCACTTCTAAGGGTGTAACCCAGTACGAACCCACACAGAATCTCTGGCTTGATCAGATAAGTCCTATCCATAGGCAACAAATCACAGAGTCAATTAACGGTTCCTAGGACCCTTCTCCTCCCTTCCTAGTTCCTGAGGTCAAACTAGGTGGTGAATCTAGTCAATTCCGCCTTATAGAGGCATAAGTCCGCGTGGAGCCCATCGAGAGCGGGTGTAGTGCACACTTGCACTCCCCTTCATGCTTTCTGGGAAAGACGGACGATTTAGTAGGTATTTGAGGGATGTCAGAATAACGGTTCTCACCCCCCACAGAATGGCAGTTTCTAGGATCTAGGCTTTTTAGTCAGACCATATTTAGGTAGACCCCCCTCATACCGAAAAATCACCCTCCACACCATGTACTTTAGGCCATTTTATTTATGCATTTATAAGGTTTTATTTAAGTTTAGGTGGTATATATGCATTACCGCATATTATAAGGGGTTATAGTGTAATTAAATTAAATTTGGGGGCTATATAATAATATAGCCGAAAATTGGAGGTTTAAATGAGTTTATATAAAATTATAAGATTATATAAAGTTTTGGGGTTAAATGGTAATTTCTGAAAAATAAGGGTACAAACCGTAATATATGGATATTGATGGTCAAGGAAATATTAAGGTGGTCAACCTTGACCATATGGTAGGTTTTGACCAAATTAGATAAGTTAAATAACTTATTTAAGGTTTTATAATAAGATAAGTATTTAATTGTAACAATTCTATAACATATGTGGTAAATATGTTATTACCGAAAGTTAAGGGTGTATAATGGTATTATAAACACCCATGGGCTATTAGGAACTTTTAGGAATTTATTGGGTTGATTTTGGAATTAAGATAAACTATATATGTATAATATATAGTTATTATGTCATTATGACACTTTGGAATAAAAGATGGGGTGGAAATGTAATATACCGAAACTATATGTTTAGTAAGGGTAATTATAACCCTTTGGTGAAATTTGGTGATTTTTAGAATTATATAAGAGTATTTAATAAGATATATGTATAATATATAGTTTTAATGATATTATAGAACTATATGTTATAAATTGGGCCAAATGGCAATTATGGAAACTTGGTGGGTCTGTTCGGAATTTTACAAAATATAACCATAGGTTATACCATTTTATAAGTTAAAAATGTTATATTATATTATATATAACATGGTATAAATAATGGGGTGAATTTGTAAATAAAGGAAACTATGGTATATGAAAAAGAATATGGTTTTGATATGGTGCCCATGCGGCAATAATAAATAGTTTTGTATAAAAACTATAGGTTATAAATTAAAGGAAATTAAAATATCATAATATATATTAGTATATGGTATAACATTACATAATGTTATGTGGTCAAAATGGAATTTAAATAAAATAAAGGGCTGTACCGAATTACTAAAGATGGAAAATGAATTTTAGACTATGGTCTATAATGTTGTAAATGTTATAACAATTATATGGTTTAGATGGAATTAATATAAGTAAGTATATTCACATTAAATAATATGACAAACTATAAATAAATAGGATTTATAAACTAAGGTATTTATTGAATAAACCTTAGGAGTTGTAATTATACAACATAAAATGTTACATAATATTAGGACACTAATCTTAATACAAGTTGTACAATATAATACAACTAATGGGAATAATCATCTAATACAAGATGATAAAATGTAACATATAATGTAAGAGTTTTATAACTCATGGAACTTACCTATGTGGTAAATATATACATATACAAGAATAATGTATATAAGGATGGATATATGTGATGGTTGGAAACCATACAATATAATGGTGGTGGTTATTATAAAAAAATAAATAGTTACAAACTATAAGTAATGAGTTTTTGAATGCAAATATAATATGCTAAGATAATGGATTGTATAATACAATGTATTATAATGGATGGTGGGAAAATGATACAGTATGAAAATAATACAATATAATATAATAATGCATGCATACATGCAACTATAGGTTATATACCTAAATTTAATGATGGGTAAGATAAAAGAAATATAATGAATTAAACTTAACAGTCGAAATATTTTGACATACGAGTTTAGTAACAAAGCCGACCGGTTTAGAGAAACCCGTAACAAATAACTGTAGAAATCCGGGGATGAACTGTCGGGGTTACTTGTTATTCGGAAATACTGGATGTAGTTAGTCATGGAAACTGACTTATAGTTTTATTACCGTTTAGATCGTACTTCAGACAAGAACGCTTGACGAGCTAGTGGTCTACACTGCGCATCCTAGGTCTTGGTGAACGGTATGTAAAGGGGTTTGATCCGAGTTGTCCTAAGGAAACTCCTTGGGCTCGGATTTGGTTGATATCACTTGTGTGTTGAGTGTTTTTGGATACATGTATGTGATTGTGTGCTACTGCATTAATTTTATATGCACGAGCGTCCTACGGGACTAACACTACGTCGACTATAGATCGGCTTATATAAACATACATATGCATTGTTGTGATGACATGACGGTTACTTGATATAATACCATAGTATTAATATTAAGTATGTGGTAACCTAAGTAAAACACTTAGGAACGAGTCACGACATTGTCGGTCTCTAGAGCATGGATCTCGAACATGAATATGACCTAGATTACTTCTAGGTATGCGTGAGACCCATTGGGCTGCTAACTAATAATTATATTCTCCATAAGACTAACAGCATATCTTAAACATTATGAGAGAGAGATGGTATGAGTTGAGGTGAGGAATCCCGGTAGTTTACGAACTACTTGGTTGCGCATTTGTGATCACTGAGGGGTTCCCGATCGGGTTCCGCTCCAGGTTTATACCCAACGAGCCCTATTTGGATCGTGGGTCAGGTGGCTACGGCCTTTTATATGGACGTCTTACGAGACAAAAGAGAATAGTCAGGGGCCTCCGGACCTCTGGCGAAATGAGCACCTTTGTGTGTACGGGAGGACTACTGTCCATGGTGAGGTTATCGGGTTGTCTTAACATGACGCCCAACTGGTATTAATTAAACATGGTTGGATGGATGGGGCCTTAAAGGCCAAATTAAATTAACTATGGAAACTGTACGCTACGGCGATTGTACATTGTACATTATACTGCTATTATTTCGATACGTTCGATATACAATTGTTGTTTGTAATATTTTATGACTGTTGAATTGGATGGATGGTTAAGTGTTTATGAATGTTTGGATGGATGATTGTGTATATTATACATATATATTACAGTGTTGATTATAACTGTAAAATGGTAAAGCATGAAACCAATCTAATAATAAGATGGTTAAAAAGACTAAGTGACCATTAGGGTCCAGGCCCGGCATACTCAGCGTCTATCGCTGATACTACACCATTATGCAGGTTGTTGATTATTGACGAAGCCGAAGTGCGGGAACAGGGTAATTAGAGTTTATTTTGATTACTGCACAGGGAGTTTATTTGTATAATGATGTCAGGCTGGTAAATGTATTATGGTACGGTTATGCATATTTGGCAATTGGGTAGACGCTCACTTGTCGACGTTTATGGTTTATGGACTTAGTATGATGTATAGGAGTTTTCTCGTTATCATGGCGGTTAGCAGTTTGTTTATGTTGGTTGTTGGATATAGTTTGGCTTCGTTGCTCGCATGGGCGAGTAATGGCCGGTGACACCCGAGTGAATATTGTTATTGTTATTATTTTTCCGCTGTAAGACGTTTTATTTATTGCTACGTGAGAGATTATTACGTGTTTAAGGAGAGGGGTGTTACAGCTGAAGTATCTGTCGTGGAAACTTCTCAGAGTTCTATATAAGCAAGTCAACTACCCGTGGCTAATAGTAGGTGATTTCAACCAGATCTTATCTAATTCAGAAATCTAGAGGAAGAATTAGACACGATATTCTCATCAAGCTCTTTAGGGATACGGTGGAGCATTGTGGTCTTATTGATCTGGGTTTCTATGGCAAAATGGAGACCTTCACTAATGGGCAGGATGACAACTACAACTACCAAGGAAGACTGGACATAGCCTTTTGTGACAAAGAAGGTCTTTCTCTTTTTCCTGATATTTCAGTAAAACATTTGCAGAGACTTAATTCTGATCATTGCCCTAAATTAGTGTAACACCCCAACCGTAAACTTAACAATTAACAATAAATGCAGCGGAAAACCATAACATATACACTAACTAAAAACTGTGTTACATGTCGTTAGCCACCCACGTGGCTAACAAGGCTAATTCATACAAGTTGTATCGGTCTGATGGACACAGACTCCCAAGCATTAGTTACAAACATTCACGTACTTCCAACCAACTATACCGAGTGTCAATGTACAAAATCACCGTTCCATTCAAACTCCATCAAAATATATACATAGCCACGAGTGCACAGGCGCAACTCGGGTTCACTATCCAAAACTAACAAAAGTATTTCTTGCCACGGAATCTAAAGCGACTCCGCTTCTTCGATCCTCATCCTGCAAATAAAATATGGTGCCCCGAGGGGCTCAGCAACCCTTGGCTGGTATTATTAACGTGCAGCCCGTCGGCTACCGGGATGCACACAATTAATTCTCATAATGACATGGGGTTCATTTTAACAGACGACACACATAAATATATCAACATTCAATGCATAGCAACAACATACGCACAACATAGATAGGAATGAACGTTTGAGGAACGAACCAAATAAAAGTTAGCCAAATTGGTCGAGCCTAGAGAATGTTTTCATTCTCATGTTAAGCCAGTTACATAACTTGTAACCGTTCGGTTTGTCGAACGTTTAACTTACACCCAAGATGTGTTGGATATAGTGATCCAAACGCACTGCACATAAATTCCCCCTAGCCCCGAACTTAAGTCAAGGTAGGAAAGCCATACAATCAGACGTGTGGGAGATTGTAATCCAAGAAGGAAAAACAACCAAACATGGAAAGAGTCGAATCTGATCCAGATATCGACACCCGAACATACACGCGTGACCGGACACCCGGATTTTTCACCCCCCGGTTATACACTTGTTAGTAGTTCCATTGATGGAACTTAACATACCATTTCAAACTGTAGTGTTCAAGCCCAGTTAGGCATACAAGGGAGGTAAGAACCATTCAACAGTACAATTCACAACTTAACACATGGATAGCCGTAGTTAGAACGTTCCGTAAGTTGAAACGTTACAAACCGTATACTGTTCTCTTACGTGATCCTAACGTTGGTCAGCTAACGGGTAGCACGTATTCGAGGATAGACGGTATCGGACATACACGCCACAATAAAAACAATAACTGTAAACTCTTTTCATGTTTTTAATCTTACAAAGTCGTAAACATTCAGAAAACAAACAAACACACAAGCTGGTGCAAACCGGTAGAAAACAGACTGCAAGAAAACCATACCTTGGTCCCTGCTGCATTCGTTGACCACCGAATACAACACCTATACATAATTAGTCATGTCGGTTAATTACCATATTTAACTTCTGATTAACTAATTACTTCACATGATTATATTATATACTTTCACATTTAAACTTACACTTGATCACCCTCATTACTCTCACTAGGGTTTACTACTAATGCCACATTTTCTTTTCTTTTCTTTTCTATTTTTTATAAGGGCCGACCGACCCAACCCTGGGTCGGTCAGATGCAGAGAGCATCCGGGTTAACAATTTCAGCTCGACCGACCTAGACACGGTCGGTCCCCTGGGTCGGTCGATTGCAGAAGCATTCTGGTTCAATAATTTTAGCCCGACCGACCCAGACAAGGTCGGTCCCCTGGGTCGGTCGAATGCAGAAGCATTCCCGGCTGGTTTATTACAGTCCGACCGACCAAGCCAGGGTCTGTCCCCTGGGTTGGTCGACTGCAGAACCTTTTCGAAAAATGTCTATCTTGCTCCAAACTCTTCCACAAGATTCCTAGTATGTTTTAACATCATTTAGGCTATTTTACAACCCTTCTAATTCATGGTTTAACTCATGATCTACTCATTGATCTTTTACTGTAACACCCGTACCGCTAATCTCGTCATTACCGTCTAATCTCCTCGTACTTCCATACTTACGTAGTGGATAATCTATACACATTGGCGGGTGATACAATGCCGTTAACCACCCACGTGACTAACAAGGCCTACTTCCACTACAACATCGGTCTGATGGACCGGAATACCCGAGTACAAACAATACAATCCTCACTTCAATTTCCAAACCGAGTACAAACGATTCTCCATTGAATACATTACTCAATACTTACAATACAATATACCGAGTTTTCTAAGGTACAATCCCAAAGTACAACATTTCTCATAAGTCCATACATGCTTATCAAAAGTCTAACCTCCTACCCATGTCTCACAAGTCTACTCGCTTTCCAAAATACATAAGGGTGCACCGCTTGGTACACCGGCATTTCTAAGGGGCTACAAGCCCGTATACAAATAATACACCATCCAAGATATTTCCTAGCCAAACTAAACATAACAGCCCGGTCTCACTCTTGACAATTTAGCTTGTCGGATACCTGAAATATAAAAATAGTGCCCCAAGGTGCTCAGCAAAAGCTGCATATGAAATTCGCATACCCCGCGTGCTAACGGGGGTACGCCAACTACTTGGTCACATACATGGAGTTCATTTTATTTATACATGCATACATGCTATAATGAACAATAATACATTCATACCATAGTGCATACACACATACAATCCGATACATACAAAGGAAGACAATCACAAGTCAACCATACATACTTACCAAGGTACTGAGATACAATTCTCAAGTTCATACACAATACTTGTTAGTTACTTACTCATCCAGGTTAATCGGATGTATTTTACTCTTTTACTCGAGATCAATGACTTGCACCAACCATGACCTTACAATACCAAATACTTTTCTTACTTTAATACTCAAGTCAAGTCGGTGTGACCTCCGGGCAGGGACTATGATATCCCACCACTGGGCTTTAGGTTGGCTCACTAATCCAGGTTGCTACCCATTTAAGGGATATGGACCATGGAAAAGATTAAGGCCAGGAATCGGATCCAACCTCTTGTGTTTCCTCATCCTCACACGTAGCTGAAACTATATCAGGCTTCTCAATACTCCAATTTATCAATTTCTCAAAGTTAGAAATGTTAGATAGTTAGGGAGTTAGTGAGAAGTCCACATTCTAAAAGTCAAGGTTAACACCTTTGCACATTCGATCAATCAATTACTTCATCCACAATCATACATTTCATGAATTATACAAACTACAAGTTCAAATACAATCCAACGAGGAACAATACATTACAAACACAAGAAAGTGCAATAAACCCAATTCGTGCATTATATCTTATTTAGGCGATCACATATAACACAAACCCACAAATCAGGGTAACCAAGGTAGCATACAGGACATGAGAAAATCATACCATTCACCGTAGTTGTTCGATCACCGACTCTCCTTCAGAGTCCAACAATTCCAATCCTATAACATATATGGGATCGGATGGTTAATTCTCTATAGTTAACCTAACTCTTCACATCATTAGAGTTTCCGATTTACCGTTACTTACCCCTTACATTTCAACCTTATTTACATATGTTACTTACTTCTCATTACTTCTCAAGCTTGTTTACACTCCTAATGACCTTTATATTTCATTAATCAAGTCTTAACAATCATATAATTACAATACCATTCAATTCCCCACCTTAAGATTACATTTTTATACTCACTGCACAATTTTAGTGTTGGTTCGGGACCTTGTCCGAGTCCTAAGTCCCGGACCAACACAAGAACTAACTTTCGGCTGAAAAACAACATTGGTCTGGGACCTTGTCATGGAACCAAGTCCCGGACCATGCCCTAGGTAAAGTCTCGGCATGATTTTAAGGCTGGTCCGGGACATTAACATGGACCTTAGTTTCGGACCATAGCAGAGGTGCAAGTTAATGACATTTTCTTTGAGTGTTCTTACTTCCTTTCTTTGTCCAACTCTTTCCCAATACTTCCACATGTAATTAATCATATTTATTCGCCTTAATGACACTCTAAACTTCTCTAATGTACTCACCAACTTCATTACTCAATTCATGTCTAAATTACACAAATTCCACATTTACATTCTCCTTGAACTTACCACTTAGTTCCTAGCTCTCTATGTTACAGATTTTGCCTCTTCTTTACTCCCTCCATGGTTTATATTTAATGCTATCCTAGCGCCCCCCAGTTATTCCACCACACACACACACACACACACACACACACACACACACACACACACACACACACACACACCCACACACCCACCACACCACGCACGCACGCACGCACGCACGCACGCACACACGCACGCACGCACGCACGCACGCACACCACGCACGCACGCACGCACGCACGCACGCACCACGCACACACACACACACACACTTACATCATTCCTCATTCTCGAATTCGACCAAGTTCATCATTCTCTTCTAATCTAAAGCCAAGACATTTAGCCACTTAAGTTCACCTCTACAACACCCAGTTATTCCTAGGTTCTTTTCTCCTCAACTAAACACCCAAGTCCTCAAATTCCTAGGACAATTTTGATAGAGTTTCCTCATAATTTTAACCTTGCTCACATTGTTTATTCAGCTCACCTACTCAATTTCAATACCCACATCAATTTAGACACTAACCCACCTCCTAGTTCCAGCACCTTATACAAATTCAAACACCTAAAGCAACTTGGCTTACAAAGCCCTTTACTCATCATTTACACAACACTAACATAACTCCGATTTTGTTTACATTCACCATAGCATTAACCATATCACAACAATGAAATTCTCATACAATTAAGGCTTTTAAGACCCATGGAAGGTAAGCTCATTACCTTGAGTTTTTCTTGGTTTCTTTCCCTTTCTCCCCTTCTTCCTTTCTTGTTCTTCCTTTCCTATTTATTTCTTGTTTTAATCCAACCAAACTACAGCCACATTCCAGGGGATACATAATTAACACAAATCCATTCCTAAGTCAAGAATTGAACCCAAACTTACAAGAGAATGCTTAAATTCTAAGGACGCATTACCTTGAAACTTCTAGGTCAAGTTTTGGGTAATGGAATGACAAAGCTCCAGCTCCTCCTTTGCACAACAAAACCGGCTGGACAAGGAGCAATAATGGGGCTCAAAACTTGGAATTTTCGGTAGTCAAGGAAAGCTAGAAAATGAGAGGTTTTTGAACCCTTTCTTACCTTAAACCAACAAGGAGTTGTTCTAGTGGTGTAATTATTTTTATGTTTCAACCTTGTTTAAGGCTTGAACAATGAAGAAGAAGAGAGGGATGAGAGAGGCTTCATAAATCACCATTTTTGAGCTTGGAGGGGGAGAAGTCAGAAGTGGAGGGGGAGAAATCATGAGAAAATTAGAGAATGGGAGGAGAGAGACTAAAAACTAGCTTTTGTACTATTTGCTTTTTACTTTCTTAGTTTGTCTTCTAGTGAGTTGGAGGGTGTGAGAGAGACTAATACTTTGACCCTCACAATAGAGGATGGAGCCAGCTTTTTATTTTCACAAGGGAGGGGATGTTTAGTCTATTTACAATTTACACCCCAAAGGTTCCCGTTTTTACACTATTCACTACCAGAACCCGTTTTCGGGAATTTTCTCGTTTAATTAATTTTAATGGTTCTAGACCTTCACTAATGTTTAATTATAGACATTTAATTGACTATAATTATTACGGGTCTATTTAACCCGCTTAAAGTCACATTTTCCCGGTTTCATCGAAAAACACGCTTTAAGGTTCGTTTGTGTTTTTAATCCGTTTCATGGATTCGTTATCTTTAGGAATTATTCCCACATGTTCATATAGGCATAATTAAGCTTTAGGAATCCACCTAGGGTCCTAGTCAAGGTCACATAACTGCTATACATATGTAACACTCATTTTTACATTTTTCGCTTTTTAGGCGTTTTCTCTTTTCTTTTGGTTTTATTTTCTTCACCAATATTCTTTAGGCACTATTAGGCCCTTAATTACCATATTAGAATGATTTAATCACCATAGTTAAGTTCGGGGTATTTCAATCTACCCCCCTTAAAGAACTTTGCCCTCAAAGTTGGTCAAAGTTGGTGAATTGCTATCTTTACTCATTTGACATCTCAATTGTCAAAATCATACATTCATACATCCTTATAGGTTCTCAGGTCCTTTACCCAAGGTATTTACATACAATACAACACAAGTACAATACACCCCGTGCAAGCACTCCACAATACAATTGCCAGCAATACCGTTCAACTTCAAGCATAACACGGTTCAACAATTACAACCAATACTCTACAATCATCACTTTGGTTGTATACATTGAGCCAAACAAAATGTATACCAACATACATACAATGTAATGCTATTCCAAAGCAAAGCAAAAATACTCTTTCATTCGATCTGGCTGTTCTTAGGAAAATACACAACATACACTGCCACCGTCCTATCGGTCAACTCAGGACAGTTGCTTGTCCGGTGCAGTGGTTTCAAAACTAATCTTCATTCTAAAGTTTGAAGGAAAATCCTTTTTGTAAATATTAGTTAGAAATCCTTTTGAAAACACAATCAGCTCCAAATCCAATTTATACTCATTACATCTATTCTATGAGTGATTACTTGTGACCACTTGAAGGGAGCTTCAAGAATCATTCAACCCTGATGTGATCAGCATCAGTGTTGAATTATCTTTCCACCCCAATTCGTGTTCAGTTTCCCTTGATCTGATCAGGATCAAGTTCGACTTTTCACATCAAATTTAAACAATCAAATAATTTAATTATTTCCATTTTCGTTCTTTTTACTTTTCATAGTCATAATCACAAACCATACATCTCCAAAGGATGGAATTCATTCCATCAATTATCCTCAATTTTACTCTTCAATCCTAGAACTTAGGTTATCAATCGCTCTCAATTTACTTCCAAATCACTTACTCAAGGAATACAATACTTGTGGAGCTCCATCCACCAATCATTCTCAATTTGCCTCAAAACAATCACCTAGGGAACTTGATTCATCTAGGTTCTACATCGGTTTCATACCGACTAATGCATCGCAATGCCATGTCTAACCTCAAATAGACATATATTATGGGGATACTCATTCCCCAGGAGTTTCTCTACTCCTTTATATACTTGGCATTCGTATCTCTTGTGCGCAATAACCATAACTAGGCTATGAACGGGTGCATATGTTTATGTAACATACATACCAATCATCAAACAATTCTCATTTGTGTTATGCACACTATAGTTTACGCGTTTAATACGTGAAACATACACTAAGCGGTTTTCGCTCTACCCCCCTTAAAAGGGATTACACTAACGTAATCTACCATATGTTATCATTGAACATAAGTTCACTAAATTTGGGCGTTCCGAAGCATCTTAGCTTCCATGCGGTCTATTATACTATGGTTTCTGGTCAAAGGGTCTTAACCATACTGACGATTTAGCCCCTACACCAAGAATTCACATTGGAGTTTATTTAACTCATAACGGTTCAGTTCTAGCCTATCAGGCTTCGAGGCATTGATAATTAGCCATTCTTTCATACTTACTGGGTATATTTATATCTCTGAGCTAGGGCCCACTAACTTCTGCTACGCGACCTTGCAAACAGGGAAAATGTTCTACTAAAACTAAATTAATAAACCTAGAAATTAATAAAACGAAAAGCCTGTCGGGTTGCAAAATAAATGGCTGACACATTTAGAAAGATTTACATAAATGTATCAGACTCACATGGGGGGAAGTGAAGATTTACATAGTTATAACACGTGAAAGCACAAGGCGAACACAAAAAAGAAAGGAAACTGAAATCTCCCCTGATTTCTTTTGTGATTGATTGAGGAAGAGGTTCTTCCTCAAACTTAATGTCCTGCTAGGGGGGAATGTTTCCTCACACTTGCTTCCAAGCAAGTGTCCAGCATGGAATCATCACGGTAAAGCATACTTGCACAAAAACAGCAAACAAAAACAGAGAGGTATGCTGGAAGCATCGCATTAGTAACGATTAGTACTTGGAGTTCAAGAGAAGAACATAACTAAAATTGAAATAAAGAAAAATATAGCTCAAATAAACTAAAAAACTAAGTCTATAACAACTGAAAGTAAAACCACAAAGAAGTCCAGAGATGGCTTCCAAACAAATAGCATCATCCATCAACATCATCACAGTAGGGGCGGATATTACGCCTGCCACTGCTGAATCTAAGAAACCAGAGCCTCATAATCCTCCTGAGAGCGGCGTGCCTGCTGTTGAAGGGTCTCGATCTCCGCCTGATAGCGACGATCCATCTCCATGAAGCGGGACTCGAGCTGATCAAACTCGTAGCGAGTGACATACTCGCTCCCAGGACCCGGTAGTGCAGCGAATCCCTCTTCCTCCTCAGCTGCAGTAGTAGGAGCTGGCCCTGATGGACCCTCACCCGTATCCCGCAAGCGCTTCTATGGCCGTGGGGCAGCCTTCTTCCTCCATGCCATCCCGTCAAACTCGAACCACATCTTCTTCAGGGCGCCAACATCAATAGGTGACCGCGTAGCATACAGCCCCGCAGATGGGATGGTGACCATCTGCCTCCGAAGTATGTGGCAGATCATGACCGGATAACTTAGCTTGTGTCGGTCCTTGTGCTCCACAGTATGACGCAGATGCAAAGTGATGACCTACGGCAGGTAAGTGACCTTTGCAGCCCCAGCAAAGTTCAGGTTCATCACAGCCTGGAGAAGGAGGCAGTCTGTATGGTTCAGATCGGAGCTCTGCCTCGGAAGGAAATTTGCAGCCAGCAGGGCGAATAGGACTCTCTCTCGGGGGTCCTGAAGCGGATCAGCAGGGATGACTTTCTTCGACGGGTCATCTCCTCGGCGTCGCCGGGGTCCTTGGACCATGAGTGGGGTGTAGTGGTTTAGGGCTGCGGCTTGGAAGTCATGAGGGTTCAGGTTTTAAGGATAAGGGGGCGCAGGGTAAGGAAGTCTGAAATACTGTGCAATCTCCATCGTGGAGACTGTCACTCTGTCACCGTCAACCGTAGAGCTGATTTGGCCATCTTGGAGGATAGCATTTGCATAGAACATTCACACTGCTCGCTCGGAGTACGGGCCCCCCATATCCAGGATCTTACCCCAACCAAACGGGTCCAGTAATGAAATACCCCAAACCTTGGTATGTGGGTTAAACATTAAAACATGGTATATTAAGACTAAAAAGAGTCTTAGAAACCTTAGTAAACAAATTTAAACAAAAGGAAAAACAAATGTGCTTTAAAGTCAATAAGAGCTAAAATGTGCTCTAAGCTTGGGATAAACTTGAGTAAGGCCTAATGAGCTTACCAAGACTTCATTTATATACTAATGAACATATTAAACCAATTACCAAAGAAAACCAAGCTTGAAAACAGTTAAAACTCAAAATGTGCTTTAAGAAGTCTTAAAGCACGTTTTTGAAAAATTGTCTTGTAAATGAGTTTTGAATGGCTAAATGTCCATCATTACTCTTAAATATATATGTGTACTATATAGTATCACATTTGGGTGGCTATATTAGTGGGAAATCAAAAATTTCACTTCTATGTGCCTTGTATAGGTGAATAGTACTTTTTATAAGCTATTTTGTAACATGTGTGGTATAAGTAATTAAATTGACAAACAAAGACTAAACACCCCCACTAATATAAGGGGCCGGTTTTTATAAGGGTGTGACTCACCACTCTCTTATTAATGTATTAAGTAACTAAAGATAAGTAAATAAGCTACCTTTTTACTTTATAAGTATAAATATCTCTTAAAGCAAATTCTATCTTCATTCTCTCATTTCCCTTCCTTGCTCACACGGTTTCCCACTCATCTTCTCCCTTCTTCTTTGTTCTCTCACGATAAACCACTACCACCATTGAAACACAAGCTTTGACCACTTGCTAAATCTAGCTCACTTGTCCAAATCAAAAACAAATACCACCAATCTCTCCCTCTCATCAAGCTCTTCATTCCTATCTTCTCAAAACTCCTAGAGCTCCATTTCGGTGCCAAGGTGTTCCACCATTGAAGGAGCTTGAGCTTGGATTTCTACATATTATTACTCTCCTTACTTCTAGGTAAGGAATCTCAAACAAAAATCAAGTTTCCTCCTTGTTTTGTCATGTCCGAAAATACACATTGATATAGCTCATTGTGACTTTGTTCTAGCTTCATTTCAACTCTTCATGGACTAGGTGGAGTCCTTTCTTGCTAGATATTCAAACTCCCTTCAAAGATCAAGGTAAAACAACTACATTAATGTTTTTGAAACAATGTCAAATTAGGGTTTACAATGAGATGAAGCTCAAAGCTTGAATACTCATTATGGTGTTTGTATATTGTCTAGAACTTGACAAGGAACCAAAATACCATACGGTTTTGTAAGGAAACAAGAAGGAAGTGTTTTGGGAAAAGAGGTAAATCTACTAACTTAAATGTTGTTTAATGCCTTAGGAGAAATGAGCTTATAAATGCTTATTAAAATTACCTAAAGAGCAAATGGTGAATGACTTAGTAAAGTGTTCTCAAGAGACTAGTAAAGGGCATATGTATGTTGAGTGTATTTGCAGGTTAAAGGCGTATACATTGTGGAAATTCAGTGTTTATGATTTAAGCACTTTAAGGGCCTAAGAGCCATGCATTTTAAGGGCCTAAGTGCCATGCAATTTAAATTGTGCACTATATTGTAATGTGGTGTAAATTTGGTGAAATTATGTATGAGTGTTCTTGATGATTTTAGATGATCTTGTGTTTAAAGGAGAAGGTAAAGTGTTTAGGCTTAGTAATGTTCTAGGGGAATCCATGTCAAAATTTAGGTAGGAAGTAAGAAGTTCTAAGTGTTTACATAAGGTTTGTTGAGTTAGAAAGTGTAGGAGATGAATAAGAAGTTTATGATGTTCTTAAGGAATTTTGGTGAACTAGGAAACATTCTAGAGTGTAATAAGGACTTAGGCATGATCTTGAGATTTAAGTAGGTACCAAAGTCACTTGGGACTTAGGTAAATACCTAGGCAAACTTGGTAAAATAAGGAGAAGTATACACTAGGAAAAGAGTTTCAAGAAGGAGATAAGGAATTAGTGTGAGAGATGATGCTTGGGAGATGATGTTAAGTTAAGGAGAAAGCATTTTGGGATAGTAGTTACCATAGGTGAGAAACACCATCTAGGAACCTAGTATAAAATAACATAAGTGTTAAGGAATTTTTACAAGGAAATAAGTAAATGTTTTAAGGAGTTAGAAAATGAGTTTCATGGATGTTGTATGTGGATGTAAGGTTACCAAATGTTGTTAGGAAGCATTAAGAGGCCTTAGGAGAAGTTTGGTGAAGAATTGGAAAGTTTGGGTAAGTTTAGAAGGCGACCGACCCAGGGGCCGACCCAGTTTTTGGGTCGGTCGAGCCTCTGTAAAATGTTAGGAAAATGTTCGGTGATGGTCCGACCCAAAGGGTGGGTCGGACATGGGTCGGTCGGGCAAGTTTCAAAGGAAGGAAATGTTCGCACATGGACCGACCCAGAATGGTGGGTCGGACGTGGGTCGGCGAGCATGATTATAAGGAAGTAAAAAAGGTTCTGTAATGGACCGACCCAGAAGGTTGGGTCGGACATGGGTCGGTCAAGGTAAAGTTTTTCAGACCCGAAGACCACTGGGAGGGTCCGACCCAGTTGTGGGTCGGACGGTGGGTCGGTCGGACCAAAACTTATAAAAAAAAAACAGAAAAGAATGTGACTTATGTAGTTAACCCTAGGGTATTTATGAAGGTAACCTAGGGTAAGATAGGCATTAAAACATGTCATACAAGCATGTTGAATATATAGTAAGTGTGAAGTTAAATAATTAATTAACCGACCTTACTAATGTGTATAGGATTCTCTCAAGGTGGGAACGAACAAGGCAAGGACCAAGGTATGGTTTTCTTGCAGTCTGTTGCCTAACGGTTTACACCGGCTTGGGTGTTGTTTGTTTTCTGAGTGTTTACGACCTTATAAGATTAAGGCATGAAAAGAGTTTACAGTTGTTATATATTATGGTGTTGTGCTATTATGACTCCTCTCCATTGGTGTGTCTAACAAGACCTAAATGTTGCTTGTATGTGACTTGACAAATGTTGTGTTCACTAACAAGTGCTAATCGGGGGGAGTGAGGAGTCCGGTATTTTCCGGCCACGCGTGTGATGGATGGGGGTCGTTATCATATCCAGTTCGGCTCCCTAGGTGTATGTTTAGGTGGTATTCCAATTTGGTTTCAACCTTCCCTTAGCTTATCCAAAGCTAGTTTACTGACTCACGTCGGGCCATAGGGGCATACTGTGTTGTTTGGTGTGCTTGGGATCACTATATCCGACACACCTTGGGTTAAGTCAACCGTTCAAATAACAGGATGGTGATGAGGTAATTAACGAGCTTGGGTGAGTTTGGCAACAATCTCTATGCTCATGGTATGTACTAACTGTGGTGGAAGGATCTTAATGTGAACCGTTCTTGTGGTGATGTGTATTGATAATGTGATGCTATGCAATTTCCCTTGCTATGCTATGGTATATGTGTTTATATATGTTGGTTGTTCTAAAATGAATGCCATGTAATTATGACAATTGGTTGCGCGTATCCCGTTAGTCGATGGGCTGCGCGTTAGCCATACCAGCAAAGGTGCTGACCCCCTCGGGGGCCCCATTTTTATTTGATTGCAGGATGAGGATCGAAGAGGCTGAGTGGCTCTAGGTCCTAGGCGGTAGATATACTTTTGGATAAGTAGGTTGTTGAGCCCGGGATGCGCCTGTGCTCCCGAGGCGTACATGTTGATACCTTGTTATACAGTTATGGATGATTATGGTTTGGAGATGATTGTAAATTAAATACTCGGTATTGTCGGTTATGTTTATATATGGATGTTAGTTACTATGCTCGGGAGTCTGATCATCAGACCGATACACTTGTATTTATTCTGCCTAGTTAACCACGTGGGTGGTTAACGGCGTTGTAACACCAAAGCGATAGTTATTATTTGGTTGGTTATTTCCGCTGCGACTTCGGTAGGTGATAGGAGCGTTGTAGGGGTGTTACAAGTAATTCTCTCAACCCCAGCTGACGCTCCAGCTCAGGCACCACACCATGTTCAGCAATGATGTCCATGCTCTTGGCAAACCATTCTCTGGCCACGTCGTCCCAGAAATCATCTTGCTGAGCTCGATGACTTGAACTTGTGCCAGCTCTCCTTGCCTTCTTAGAACGGCCCGTAATTCTGCTCAACATCTGCTCAAGCGAAGGCAGCCAATGTCAAATAAAGAAAGGTATAGGGAAAAAAAGTTCAATGCATGCACATAGTTATCCAAAATTCAACAGTCTCCCCTTAAAATGCATCATTCTACACAACAAAGATCAATCAATCTCTCCCTTGCAATGGTAGTCTTCTACTAACAGTGACCAGCAGAGACTTAACCAACAGAAAATCACTATATTCCAGCACATTCAACTTAGTCTCAGTCAACGGTATTAGATCAGCCATGTAAAATCCAACCCCACACTCAGATATGCAAAATAAAATCATAATCGTGTGGTTCAACCACTTCTATCCAGCAACTTAGATCGCAGCATAAAACAAAGCTAATACATGCAGATTTAGTCCAGCAAATTCAACTCAAAACAGCACCCTCTCGGCTAACTATGCCTTATTTTCCAAAATTTAGCACAAACACAATAAAAGAGGTAGGAAAGTGAAGAACATACCTTGCTTGAGTTGAATGAGCGTTTACAAGCAGGAAGAACAATATAATCTGCAAGATTGGACTCAAAATCCTCTAAATTCGACAGTTAGGGTTTGAGTTCGAACAGGCTCAAAATCAGACTTATTTGGGGATTTTCTGGTCGATTTTGAGTTCTAGAGTGGTAGAGAATTAAAAAAACGAGGAGATTGATACCAAGAATGTTAGATTTGGTGGAGAAATGAGAGAGTTGTGAGAGATTGAAGGAGAGGGAGAAATGGGGCAGCTGCTGTTCGTCACGAGAGGGAGAAGGGTTTATTTCAAAATACTGTCATCCGCGCTCTTTAATTTCAGAATTTTCGAAGTGTCTGAACTTCAATGTTCGGACAGAAGTTCGGACAGACATACCTGGGCAGCGCTTCGTATCGTGTCCGAACTTTGAAGCTCGGACCAAAGTTCGGACATCTCGTATTTACCTTTGCCAAACTCTCTAATCTGGTCTGAACTTCGATGTCTAGACAGAAGTACAGACATCTCATTCTTTCTTTTTGATTCTTCTCCGCGGCATGTCCGAACTTTGAAGTTAGGACTGAAGTTCGGACATCTCATTTTGCACAGGCTTCAATCTCTCGAACTATGTCCGAACTTTGAAGTTCGGACAGAAGTTCAGACAACAGTACAGATGCAGAAACCTGCTCTTTTCTTAACTAAAAACAATGTAAAAAATTAAACAAAATACAAAGCTAAAATAAACACAATTGAACTGAAATAATGCACTGAAAATACTGGGTTGCCTCCCAGTCAGCTGCTCCTCTTTAAAGTCTTTTAGCTAGACTTTTTCCACTTGATCAATCAGAGGAAGTGTGGTTGGAAGCATCACAACAGCCTACAACAAGTTTCTTCAACCTTCCCAATTCTTTCCACATTCGCCAAGAGAATTTCTTCTTCATATTCGAACTCGTCTCTTGAGAAACTATCTTTGCTGCAGAACCGGATTCACTCTCAACAAAAAATATTGCCTGCATAGGAAGAAGTTTATGACCAGTACCAAGATAGCTTTTTAAACGAGCACCATTTACCTTGAAGGTTTCACCAGCTTTGTTTTCCAGCTTGTATGCTCCATAGGATGTAACTCCTACTACTCTAAAGGGGCCTGCCCAATGTGATTTTAGCTTCCCAGGAAAAAGACAGAACCTAGAGTTAAAGAGCAACACCAGATCCCCCACTTTGAAGTCTCTCTTTTGAATCATCCGGTCGTGGATCCTTTTTGTGTGCTTTTTGTAAATCCTTGAGCTGTCGTATGCTTGTTCTCTCAGTTCTTCAAGTTCCGACAGCTGAAATTTCCTCTTCTCTCCAGCATCATGTAAATCAAAATTGAGGGCTTTTAAAGCCCAATAAGCTTTATGCTCTAGCTCCACTGGGAGATGACAAGACTTCCCATACACCAGCTTAAAAGGAGACATCCCAATGGGAGTCTTGAATGGATTTCTATAAGCCCACAGAGCATCATCAAGCTTGACAGACTAATCCTTCCTGGAAGAGTTGACTTTTGAAGAATCCATTTTAGCTCTCGGTTACTCACTTCTGCTTGACCATTAGTTAGGGGATGATAAGGTAAGCAACCTTATGAGTCACCCCGTACTTAGTCATCAAGGAATCAAAGGCCCTGTTGCCAAAGTGAGAACCACCATCACTAATGATAGCTCTGGGCACACCAAATCTAGTAAAGATGTTTTTCTTCAAAAATTTCACCACAGTTTTAGCATCAGCAAAAGGGCAGGGGATTGCTTCGACCTACTTGGAAACATAATCTATAGCAACAAGGATGTAGTTGTTTCTATGAGAAGAAGGAAATGGGCCAGTAAAGTCAATACCCCAGACATCAAATAGCTCAACTTCAAGGATTCCCTTCTAAGGCATCTCATGCCTTCTTGAAATGTTCCCCATCCTCTGGCAGTTATCACAGTGAGAGTAGAAGCGGTGGACATCCTTGTGTAGAGTGGGCCAGTAGAAACCACACTTTAACACCTTAGCAGCTGTCCTAGTAGGACCATGGTGACCACCTGCCTCTCGAGAATGGCAGAACTCAATCACACTGTCAACTTCTTCATCGAAGAGACAACTTCAAATCAAACCATCAGCACACACTCTAAAGAGATAGGGGTCCTCCCAGACATAATGACGGACTTCAGAAAGAAACTTCTTCCTCCGGTTGTAGCTTAGATCTTGGGGAATCAAACCAGAGGCAAGATAGTTAGCCAGGTCAGCATACCATGGCTCTAAAACTTTCCCAATTACAAAGACTGTTTCATCAGGGAAGAATTCATTTATGGGGACCCCGTCATTTGGAGTCTCAAGCCTAGACAGATGATCTGCAACTCCATTCTGCTTCCCTTGCTTATCAACAACTTCCAAGTCGAACTCTTGAAGAAGCAAGATCCATCTCAGGAGTCTGGGCTTAGAATCATTCTTTTGGAATAGGTACTTCAAAGCAGAGTGATCGGTGTGCGCAATTACTTTACTTCCCAGCAAATAGGGCCTGAACTTATCAATAGCAAACACCACCGCAAGTAGCTCCTTTTCAGTAGTGGTGTAATTCTTTTGAGCTTCAGATAGAGTCTTACTTGCATAAGTGATAACCCTCAAGATTTTATCCTTCCTCTGATAGAGTGCAGCACCAACAGCATAATCACTAGCATCTGTCATGATTTCAAAAGGAAGAGACCAATCAGGAGGAACCACGATAGGAGCAGAAATGAGCTTACTCTTGATAGTTTGAAAGGCTTTCAAACACTCCTCTGAGAACTGAAATTTCACATCTTTCTGCAGAAGATCAGACAAGGGCTTAACAATTTTGGAAAAGTCCTGGATGAACCTTCTATAGAACCCTGCGTGACCCAGAAAAGATCTAACACCCTTAACTGAAGTGGGAGGAGGCAACCTTAATGACCTCCACCTTAGCCTTGTCCACCTGAATACCATCTTTGGAGACCCTGTGTCCAAGCACTATACCTTTGTACCATGAAATGGCACTTCTCCCAATTCAAAACCAGATGGGTCTCCTCACATCGGCCAAGTATCTGATCCAGCTGATCAAGACACACATCAAAACTGGCCATATACAAAAAAGTCATCCATGAAAACTTCTATGCTCTTCTCAATAAAATCATTAAAAATGCCATCATACATCGCTGAAATGTGGCTGGAGCATTGCAAAGACCAAAGGGCATACTCCTATATGCAAAAGTACCATAAGGATAGGTGAAGGTGGTCTTATCCTGATCCTCTGGCGCTATGGGAATCTGAAAATAACCGCTATACCCATCAAGGAAGCAGTAGAACTCTTGCCCAGCTAACCGCTCCAACATTTGATCAATAAACGGTAGCGGGAAGTGGTCCTTCCTTGTGGCTTTATTCAAGCGTCGGTAATCGATGCACATCCTCCAACTAGTGGTTTGTCTCTGAGGCACCAATTCACCTTTCTCATTGGGCACTGCAACTATTCCCCCTTTCTTGGGAACAACTTGCACAGGATAAAACCAATGGTTATCAGAGATGGGATAAATGATACCTACATCCAAAAGCTTCAAAACTTCAGCTTTCACTACTTCTTTCAAGTTTGGATTTAATCTCCTCTAGGGCTGCCTCACTGGCTTGACACTATCTTCCATGTAAATTCTATGAGTGCAGAACCCTGGACTGATTCCTTTAATATCTGCCACTGACCACCCCAAAGCTCCCCTATGCCTTCTTAACACCTCCAGAAGTCTACTTTCCTGCGAAACAGACAAAGATGGAGAAATAATAATAGGCAGGGCGCTACCCTCTGCCAAGAAAGCATACTTAAGATTTGAAGGGAGAGTTTTGAGTTCAAGAGTAGGGGGCTTCTCTATTGAAGGAACGAGCCTCTGAGTAGGCCTGTCCAGTGGCTTTACAAGAGAAGCATAAGGGCGAAAGTAGGATCGACCCTGGTTAAGCTGCTGGACAACAGTGGCTACCTCAGCGCTCTCCTTATCATCCTCAACTGAGTGGCATAACACTGCTCTAGGAAATAGAATTCTTAAGCAAGAAAGAAGAGTCATCAGCATTCTTCGCAACAAAAGCATCATAATCATCAGAACAATCAACATCAACTGAAAGCACAGCATGAGAAGAAGCATTTGTTCTCATCATCTTAGTGATATCAAAACTGAGTTCCTCATTATTAAACTTAAGAGTGATCTTTCCCTTGTCAACATCAATGACAGTTTTAGCAGTTCGCAGGAACCGTCTACCCAAAATCAATGGCACTTCAACATCCTCATCCATATCAAGAATGACAAAATCAGCAGGGAAGAAGAAGTTACCAACACCTACCACAACATTCTCAACCATACCACAAGGTTTGATTGAAGAACGATCAGCTAGTTGCAAGTTAAAATTTATTTGAACAAGCTCACCAGCATGAAGCTTCTTAAACATTGAATAAGGCCTCAAATTTATACTCGCTCCAAGGTCACAGAGTCCAAAACCACACTCCATGTCTCCAATGGTGCAAGGGATGATGGGATGTCTTGGATCTCCATACTTTGGAGGAAGCTTCTGCTGGATGGCTGTAGAGCATGTCTCTATCAGCTGAACGATCTCACTCTCCTTAAACTTTCGCTTGTTAGAAATCAAATCCTTCACAAAGCGAGCATAATTAGGCATATGCTTGATAGCATCAATCAAGGGAATATTGATAGTAAGCTTAGAAAACACATTAAAAAATTTCCCAAATTGATCATCAAGTTCTTTTTCTTTTAATCTATTAGGAAAAGGAAGTTCCTTAAGAACCACCTTACCCTTGGAATTTTTAGCAGTCAACGTATGGGAAGGGGAAGAGATAGGAGCCTGGGTCTCCTCAACAACTACCTCAGGAGGGGCTGGGGGCCCTGACAGTGCACCAGTGCTAGAAGAAGGAAGACTGGTCTCTTCGCCAGCTTGGTTCTCAGCCACTTGATCTTTATTTATCAGCTGCTTCCCACTTCTTAGGGTAACTGCTGCTACCTCTCCAGAATCTTCACAGTCTTTAATCACCACGGCTTCTGAGACCGACACTGCCTTCAACTGCTCCTTAGGATTGAGGTCTGGTTGGGAAGGCAGCGATCCAGAAGGTCTCTACTATAAGAGGAACTGAGTCAACTGTCTCATCGTTCCATGCATCTCCACCATGGCGTTCTCTAACTTTTACTGACCACCTGAGAAGCCATCAACTTATCCACCATCTCCTTCAGATTGGCGTTGTTTGAGCTCAATGATGGTTGCTGAGCTTGAGACTGCTGTGGCCTGAACTGACTGTACTGAGGCCTAGCGAAGCCGGGTGGTCCTCCCTGGTTCGCCCTCTGAGGCTGCATCTGATGTGAGTTGAGGGTGTTATTCGGATTTCCGTACCTCAGGTTTGGGTGCTGATTCTGCATCCAAGGTTGCTTGTTGTACTAACCAATTACATGTGCCTCCTCGGTCTGCCTCATCTCAGCAACCATTGGGCAGTCTTCGTACTCATGGTTGTCTCCGCACTGAGAACAGCAGACCTCACTGGAACCAGTAGACACCTTTTTGACAGTTTGCACAGATGTCTGTCCCATAGTGAGCTGCTCGAGCATCTTCGCCATGTTACCCACTGTGGTACTTAAATGGGCCTACTCAGCAGCAATTTGCTCCATCATAAGGTCTGGAGTCCGAGAAGAAGTCTGACCAACTGTGAAGACTCTTCCACCACTGCTACTCCACTAGCGAGCTCCTCACAGTAGGACTCCATAGCAGTCATGAACTCCTCCCCGCTCTTCGCAAGCAGATTTCCACCCAGTGCAGCTCTGACCTCACCTCTATGCTCATCTCTTAGCCCTTGAAAGAACCCCTGGGCCAAAAATGTTGTGTCCTGACCGTGATGAGGGCACTGGCGGAGCAGCTCCTTGAATCTATCCCAGGCTTCACAGACTGTCTCACTACCGGACTGTCTGAAGGCGGTCAGGTCAGTGATCATCTGTCTGGTCCTGGAGATGGGGATGTACTTCTTGTAGAACCTGTCTGTCATCAGCTCCCAGTTAGTGATGATACCTGGTGGTAGACGATGGAACCACTTTGATGCTTCCCCTGATAGACTGTGCTGAAATAAACACAGCCGAGCATACTCCTCTAGCCCTTGAGACATCCCCAATGAATCCAGATGAACTAAGAAACGATGGACATGGTCGAGCGCATCAGCCGGGTCTGCGCCTGAAAAGGTCCCTGTAGGGTGATTCCTGACAGCATTTGTTTGATGGCTTGGTTTTAGTTTTTGCCATTCTGCTGTTAAGTCTGCTGTGAGATTTGCTAGAGTCACAGGTCCTCTTCTAGGAGCAGCTGGCGAGCGATTGATTCTTCCCAATGTGGCTTGCTCATTATTTGCTGGTTCGTTAGCAGCCATGGCGAAGGTAAGTGCTCTTCTTGCCCGGCGAGCTGTACGGTTGATCTCTGGGTCTAGATTAAATCTTGGTGGTCCTCGTATCGGTACCGTGCAATTCCCAAACACTTGCATAGTTTAAACAATAAAACACGAATATTTTTAAGTTAGTACTAGTGTGAACAAGATGAACAAACTGATAAATAATAAATGCCTATTTAACAAATAACAAAACGACCTGCAATAAATTGAAGGTAAGATAGAGTTAAGAAAAAGTGAAAACAAAACAAAACACATTAAAATACGTATAAACAACTACGAATATACTGAATGTAAAATAAAACAAAATTGTTCAACGAAATAATCAAAACTATTCTGAAATTAATACAAACTAGCAAACGCAGAATTAAGACTATAATCGAATTAAAACAAAGAGGAAAATAATAGCGCAAATAAAATAGAGTAAAAACAATTGACAACCAGGGCAAAGGACTAGACAAAGTCAAGTCCCCGGCAACGGCGCCATTTTGCAAAGGGAAAATGTTCTACTAAAAACAAATTAAAAGCCTAGAAATTAATAAAACGAAAAGCTTGTCGTTTGCAAAAATCCCGGCCGCAATAGTATAGCAATTAGAAGCAACCGGGTGTCAATCCACGGGACTTGAATAATAAGCCTAAATCCTAGGAAAATTGGAAATTCAGGGGGCGGAATTGTTTTTTTTTTGTAACTGAATTGAGGAAACGCAAATCAAAATCTAAATGAACGGTTAATGAAAATAAATGATAAGTTGGTAAATGAATGGAACTCTGGGTTTGGGCTATTCTTTACTGGATAAATCTAGCCTCACCTACAATTCAGTTATGAGAAACGGAAAGGCCAATCCTTAAACTCTCTTCGATCCTAAATCTTAGTTAAAGGAAGAGCTCACCTATCAGAACATGTCAACTCTAATCTAGAAGCTGGCAAAACACATATAAGCGGAACACGCGCAAAGAATTATTAGCTTTTGTAGGAAAAATTATCTATCCGACTAATCTTTCCACAAATCTCCAGGTTAATTCGAACTTCCTATTAATCTCCTTATCTGATCCTAACAGGATTCGCTAAACGACTCTATAAATGCGCAAATTTAATTGAAATACCCCAAACCTTGATATGTGGTTTAAATATTAAACTATGGTATGTAAAGGATAAAAAGTGCCTTAGAAACATCAGTGAACAATTTAAACCATAGTAAAATGCAATAAAGCACTAAGATACAGTTTGAGCAAAAACATGCTCTAAGCTTGGAGTGAACTTGGTTAGGACTCAAAGAGCCTACCAAGACTTAATAACATTTAATTATGATTTTATAAGGCTAATTAAGTCCTTAGGAAACCTTGGTAGACATTGGAACCAAACAAAACATAAATAAATACCTTAAGGTCAATATGGGCTAAAAAGTGCTCTAAGCTTGGGATAAATTTGTATAAGACCTAATGGTCATACCTATTCTTATAAATAGTTAATGAACATATTAAATCAATTACCAAAGAAAAACCAAGCTTGAAAACAAGTTAAGACATAAAAAGTGCTTTAAGGAGTCTTAAAGCACATTTTTGAAAATTGTCTTGTAAATGAGTTTTGAGTGGCTAAATGTCCATCATTACTCTTAAATATATATGTGTACTATATAGTATCACATTTGGATGTCTATATCAATAGGAAATCAAAAATTTCACTTCTATGTGCCTTGTTTTTGTGAATAGTGATTTTTAAGCTAGTTTGTAACATATGTTATCATAAGTAATTAAATTGACAAATAAAGACTAAAGTACCCTTATGTAATAAAGGGGGGGCCGGTTTTCTTATGTGTGACTCACCACTCTCTTGTTAATTTACTAAGAAAAGAAAGAATGACTAATTAATGTACTATTGCTTTATAAGAACAAATATCTTCAAAAAGCAAAGTTTATCTTCATTCTCTCATTTCTTTCTCATTTCACAACGGTTCCACTCTTCTTCAACCTCTCTTCTTCTTGTTCTCTCACGGTAATACTCACCACCACCATTAAACTCTAGCTTTGACCTCTTGTAAAATCTAGCTCACTTAACCAAATCAAAAAAAACACCACCATTCTCTTCCTCTCATCAAGCTCTTCATTCCTATCTTCTCAAAATTCCAAGACCACCATTTCGGTGCCATGGAGTTCCACCATTGATGGAGCTTGAGCTTGTGTTTCTACTATTATTACTCTCCTTTGCTTCTAGGTAAGGAATCTCAAAGAAAAATCATGTTTCCTCCATGTTTTTACCTTGACCGAAAAAAGCCCATTAATGGCTCTTTGTGTGACTTTGTTCTAGCTTCATTCCAACCTTTCATGGACTAGGTGGGGTCCTCTCTTGATAGATATTCCAATTCCCTTCAAAGATCAAGGTAAACAGCTACATTAATGTTTTTGAAACAATGTAAACCTAGGGTTTACAATGAGATGAAGCTTAAAGCTTGTATACTCATTTCAATGTTTGTATATTGTGTTAGTTGTCAAGGAATCAAATACCTTACCGGTTTATAAGGAAACAAGAAAGAAGTTTGTGTGGAAAAGAGGTAAACAAACCATCTCAATGTAGTTTAAATGCCTTAGGAAAATGAGCTTGATTTGCTTAATAAAATACCTAAGGAGCCAATGGCAAATGAGCTAGTAAAATGCTCTCAAGGAGTTTACTAAGGGCATATGTATTGTTGGGTGTATTTGCAGGTCAAAGGCATTATTTATGTGGGAAATTCAGTGCTTAAGGTTTATGCAATTTAAGGGCCTAAGTGCCAAGCAATTTAAGTTATGCACTATATTGTGATGTAGTGCTAAATGTGTGAAGTTTGTGTATAAAAATGTGTTTGATGGATTTTAGGCGTTCTTGAATGAAATAAGGTAAAAACCTAAGTGTTTGGATGTGAGTATATACAAGAGAAGCTATGGCAAAATTTGGAAAATGTGTAAGAAGTTGTAAGTGTTTTAAGTAAGTTTTGGTGAACTAGGAATGTTAAAGGTGAACAAATGTTTTACTTGGGAAGAAAACATGTATTAAGGTGATTTAGAGTGATGCAGGATTTAGGTGTTATCTTGGAAGTTCTAGGAATTCAATGTGTGTTTTGAGAATGTATTTAAGTCTTGGAGAAGTTTGTTTAAGGTTTAGGTAATGTTGATATCCAAGGATAAGTGATGTTTTAGGTAAGATGTGAAAAAGGAGGTTTAGTTAGTAAGAAAAGAAGTTTGAGAGATGATGTTAAGGTGTAGAGGAAACCCTTGGTATAGTGGTCATTATTGGTGAAATACCACTTAGGAATCTAAGGAGGAACATTCCAAGTGCTAAGAACTTTGTAAGGAATTTGTGAATGATAAGATGGTTTTGGTGTGTGATTTAGAGAGTTTAGTACATGGCTAAAGGTGTGTTTGAAGTGCCCAAATGAGGTTAGGGTGTACTAGGTATGATATGGGGTGAAGTTTGGAGTTGAATGAGAAAAGGAAAACAAGGGTCTGGGGCAGACCGAACTTGCGACCGAACTTGCAAGTTCGGTCGAGCCCATTTTACCCTGCGAGAATTGGCTTCTGGAATGGACCGACCTTGGGGACCGGACTTGCAAGGTCGGTCGGGCTTGTATTTTGTGTACGGATTAAGTTTCTGGAACCGACCAAACATGGGACCAGACTTGGCAAGTTCGGTCGGGCTTGAATTTTCAAAGGGAAGAAACTCTCGGGAATGGACCAACATGCGACCGAACTTACAAGGTCGGTCGGAGTAGAAATTTTGACGGTAAAGTGTTCTGGAATGGACCGACCTTGTGCAAGGTCGGTCGGTAAGTTCGGTCGGACCAAAAATGGTTTAAGGTTATGAAATGATATGTAATGATGGGATTGATTAGTAATGATGTTATAAAGTTGTTAAGGACATGTTAGGTGAGTTTTAATGACAATTAAGTGGGTGAAAAAGTTGTATCAAAATGTAAAAGTAAAACAAGTTAAAATGTAAAGTTATGTAACTAAGTTAATAGGGAAAGTTATAAGCATTAGACTTTAAACAGTCATGTTACCCCGATGTTAATAAAAATACATGTAATGTTGTCAGTTGTTCGAGAATTGCTCGAGGAACATAAGTGGACATGATAAAGTGGACTCCGGTGGCAGGTATGGTTTTCTTGCAACCTGTGTCCTACCAGATTACACCGGCTTGTATGCCAATGTGTTTTTCTGTATGTTTGCCACGTTGTAAGATAAAACATGTAATGAGTTTACAATAATTCATATATGTGGCGTGTTCAACTCCGATACCATTTAACCTCGGCAGTGTTAACCTTAGTTAACTGAGTCTAGGATCACATGAGAGTTCGGTATTCGGATTAAACGACCCGAACCATGGGGCGTTCTAACCACGGCTAATCGTGAGTTGATTATGTGATGTTGTGTAAGTGAATGTAGGGATCTCCCTTGTATGTTTAACCCAGTTGTAATACTGTATGTGTGTAGATGTGATAGACTCCATAGTGGGGTTCTAACTAATATCTAAAGTAAGTATGTACTAACAGTGGTGAGGAATCCGGTTTGGCCGTCGCGCGTTGTTTGGGAGAGGGTACCCTTCTTAGCCTTACCCTTCTCTTTGTTATGGTTGTTTCCCTCACGGGTTATGATCTCCCATTAGCTTATTCCAAAGCTTAGCTATTCTAACAAGGTAAGTGATGTTAAACAGACTGGGCAATAAGCCAGTGGTAGGTACTATGTGATGAGGAACTCAGTGTGAATTCCATGGCGAATCGCATAAGAGATTTACTGTCAAGAGTTTACACCTCTGCACTCTGTATGACTGAGTGTTTTGGTATTGCACTTGCGCAGTAATGATCGAATGGGATAGCTAGGAATTGGAAACATGTTAATTGTGGAAGAATAATGTTATAATGGCCGATGCATAGGAAATGCAAGGCCGCACCAATAAAAGAGTACTTGTACAAAACCGAATGTGGAGACATGATTAACAGTAAGTGACTACAGTAGCACTAACTGCCAAATATCGGTATGGAATATACCCCAAATGTTGTAAATAGCTGAGAGAGCACTACACACTAGGTAGTAGCTCAATCTCAACCGACAGTAAGTCGAAGGGAACAAGTCAATCAGTGTGAAATACATAACTGTATACACAGTAAATTGATATGGAAGTGGATGGAAAGTTTATAACTCACCGAATTCGCTAACGGTAAGAGATACCACGCGTCGGTTGAGAAACCATTGTTACCAAGATGAAGGTGACAATTGAGGATGTACAATACAGTAAGAATAACAAATGGGGCAACTAAGCTCTACAGTTATTAGAGTTTCGCAGCAGAAACTAGTGAGCCAGTGATTCAAGTGTTGAATGTACATGGTGAACATGAGCGAATGGCTAATTATTAACGCCTAGAAGCCTAACAGGCCAGAATTGAAACCAACTAAGAGTTTGAACAAACTCCAATGAGAATTCTTGGTTTAGGAACTAAACCGCTGTAACACCCCTACCGCTAATACCGTCATTACTGTCCAATCTCCTTATACAATCCAGACTCACGCAGCGGATACTTACATACATACAGTGGGTGATACAATGCCGTTAGTCACCCACGTGACTAACAAGGCTACTACTACTACATACAACATCGGTCTGATGGACCGGAATATCCGAGTACTACACACTTACAATACATACTCCAAATACCAAATCAAATACTAGAACCTTCATTCAACACAATACTCCAAGTGCTATACAATATAATTTACATACCGAGTTTACTAGGATCCTTATACAAGTATAATACCTCTTCCAGGTTTGTGCATACTCACTAAGAGACTTACTACCCGTTCCTTACACGCTACTTACTTCCAAATACCAGGGTGTGCCTCCGGTCTCTTCCTTGACCGTATTCGTTTCGGGTACCTGCACACTAAAAAATGTCCCCCGCGTACTAGTGAGGGTACGCCGACCACATGGTCGAATACATGCGGTTGATTTCATTCAAACATACATGCATACATGCTCTTATACACAATACAACAATACTTACGCAGACATACATACTACACTACATTACATACAAGGAATACAATAAACCATCCAATACATACTTACCTTCTTCCGAAATACACATACTCATTACATACACAATATACAATTCTTGTTAGCTTCATTGGTCCACCCGGGTTAATCGGGTGGAGATTACTCTTTTACTCGTTACTTCATACACATACATACTCATACTCATACTTACTTACGGATCCATACTTACTTACTCTTACTCTTACTCATGTTAAGTCGTCGGGACCTCCGGCCCGGGACTACTCCATCCCACCACCGGGATTTACTTGACTCACCAATCCGGGATGCTACCCATTTAAGGGATTTGGGCCGCGGACCAGTTTAAGAGTCAGGAATTGCAGCCAACCTCTTGTGACTCCGCATCCTCACGCGTGGCCGAAGCTATATCGGACTTGTACTCATTCCAATTTACTCACTTAAGTTAGGAGTTAGATAGTTAGGAATTAGCACAAGTCAACATCCAAGCCACAATAATATAATACACATATACACATACATACGAGGTACAATACATTACACAAGTACAATACGAGGTTCGAATACCATTCATCATCATTCATATATTTCATGAATTATACAAACTAGTGCTCAAGACAATAAATATCAAGCACAACATAAGTCAAGCACAGGTAAGTGCAATATAGTCCGATTCATGCATTTATCTTATTTAGGTGGTCAAATAAGCACACAAATCGGGGTAACCAGATTAGGATACAGGGCATGAAGAAATCATACCTTTCACCATTGATTTCGGACTCACCGACTCCTCTTCGATGTTCGACTAATCAAATCCTATCACATACATACATTCGGGTGGTCAATTATCCATAATTAACCTTACTCATTACTTTACTAGAGTTTCCTAGTTTACACTTACTAATTCTTCGTTGTTCAAATACCTTTACTTATGTTACTTACTTAAAATTATTTCCTAAGCTTGTTTATAGCCTTAATGACCTTTAAACATCATTAATCATGTCTTAATTACCTTATACTATCATTAACCTTCATTACCCTACCTTAGATTAGCTTTAAAATGGATTCTGTGAAGAAAATGGGGTGGTCCTGGTTTGTGTCCTGGTTTTAAACCCGGACCAACTCACTGGAACAACTCTCTGGTGTAAATAAGGCTTGGTCCGGTTTACACTCTGGTTTACAACCCGGACCATATGTTCTGAAATGCTACGGGTAAGTTTTTGACATCGTCCGGGTTTGTGTGCTACTTTGCAACCCGGACAAATTTGTTTTAGTAACTTACGGGTGTATTTTTGGGGTGGTCCTGGTTTGCGTACTGGTTTGAAACCAGGACCATTCCAGCGAGAAGGCATTCTGCCAAGTTTAAGAGATTGTCCTGGTTTGCGTACTGGTTTGAAACCAGGACAAATCCAGCCTGTTGCAAATTTACAGTTTTTAAGCTTTGTTTCAACTTCAATCTTTTGCCTATCTCTTCCCCATTATTCCTACATATAATCTAGCATGTTTTAGCACCTAATTAAGCTCCTAAACATGCTAACATTCCTTACCAACTCATTACTCCTTTCCATACTAATTCACACACCAATTCTCCACATTTTCATTCCAGCACTTACATTACTTCACCAAGTGGTTTTGCTACAGATTTGGGTTCTTATTTCCTCCATGTCTAGTTCCCTTCTCTAATGCTAAATTACCATCCCAATTCATCTCCAAACACCACCATATCTATACCCAAGTCCAATACTCATTTTACTAACCCTTGTACTTTAATTCCTCCTAACTCATCCAATGCAATCCACTACCTCTTGCTACAGATCCTTACATGTTTTCTCCTCATTCTCCACTTGCCAATCCATCCTCCCCAAACAAAATCTGTTACAACATTCATTTTCTACCTAGTTTCTAATTCACTAAGTATTCTATTCCTATGTAAATTTTGCCATAGTCTCCCCTATATTTTTACCCTCTCACCACATTGTTTTCTCACACATTACCATCATCTCACCAGTTTTCAATAGTCATCAATATACAATTCCCATACACCAATACTAGCCACAAAAATGCTCTTAAAATTCCTGCACAATATCTCATTCCCAAACTAGTTTGTAATAGTTTTTAAAATGTCTTTTAAGGGTTTAAAATCTTGTTTCTTCCTACACATTACACTATCAATGCATTACTACCTTACAATACATATTTTAATTCCTCAAACTCTGTTACACATTAATTTACAAAGCTACACAAAGGCAAGTACATTTACCTTGTTATTTCACAAGCTTCTCCTTTCCTTCTCCTCCTTCTTTCCTTCTTCTTTCTCACCGGTTTGTGAACCAATTCTAACACTACAACCCATTGATATACACATTTCAATACACCATTCTAATACACAATTTAACCCTAACCATTATGTAAGTTCTAATATAGGTTTTAGGGTTTAGAAATTATTTTACCTTCCAGGAGTACAAGAGCTGTTTGGGATAGCTCAAGAACAAGGTTTCCTCTCTTCCAACAAAGCCAAAATCGGCTAGAATACAAGGGAACCAAACAAGGTTTTAGTTTCTTTTACGTTTTGCCGATAAGGCTAGAAAAACAATGGGGTTTTGAGGAGATTTTTACCTCAAAAGAACAAGGAGAACAAGGGCCTTCTAATGGTGGTATTGAAACTCCAAATGCTCCATACCCATGGGGATGAAAGTTGTTGTTTTCGAATTTTGGAAAGAGGGAAATACTCTCCTTGATGAGAGGATTCCAATGGTACAAGTTTTGTAATTTTTGGAGGAGATTTGAGGGAGTAACAAGAAGAGAGAAGGTAGAGTTTTGTGGGGGTTTCTTATTCCTCCATTGTTGCCGGTTGGGGAAGAAGAGAAACAGAGAGGAGGAGGTGAGTGTGCAGTACGAGAATGAGGGAGAATAGAGAGTAGGAGAGAGAATAGGTAAGTAAAGTAGTAGTTACTTTTTGCTTTTGGTTATTTTGTTGTTTTGTAAATAAGGAAGATAGGTGAGTGTATGAGGGGGGAAAAAAATCGGACACACACACAGACCATGGGGGATTTGAAACTCTATTTACCATATTGGACACATAAGTTTTGGTTATTTATGTTTCTACCCCACAACTTCCCGTTTTTGACAGTTTTTACTAATTTCTCGTTTTATTGATTTTATTGGTTCCAAAGCTTCACTAGTATTTATTAATGACTATTTAGTTGACCAAAATTTGTAACGAGTCTATTTGACCCGCTTAAAGACGCGTTTTCCTGGTTACCTCGAAAAACGCGCTTCAATGTTCATTAGTGTTTTTAATCCATTTTAAGGATCCGTTTTCTTCGGGATTTGTTCCCTTATATTTATTTAGACTTAATTAAGCCTCTAGAATCCTTACAATACGCTAACCGAGGTCTCTTACCTCCTCTGGTCAGTTAACACTTATTTAGCATTTTTCGCTTTTTAAGCGTTTCCTTATTTCTTTTAAATTTATTTTTCCCTACCAATATTATGTAAGCATTATTAGGCTCTTAAATACTTATTAGGATAATTTAATCCCTATATTTAAGTTCGGGGTATTTCAATCTACCCCCCTTAGGAACTTTGTCCTCAAAGTTGTTCGAGGTTATAAGTTTACAATGCTTACTCATTCTTACATGTCTAATACTACGGTCATACATTCTTCCTCCTTACTAATTCCCAAATCCATTACTCAAGGTTTCTACATACCATACCATCCAAATGTACTATAATTACTCCCATCCACATTACTACCAACCATTGGTTCCCCATTACCAGGTTTTCACATAAATACAATGCAAGCTATCCCCAAAGCAATGCAATACACATTACAATCCCGCAGGCACTCAGGTCATCTCGACACAGGACTCCTCTATGTCCTGCTGCCCTTGGAATAATACAACATGTTACCTACTGTTATTCTCCGGTATAAGCTTCTAACAATTACTTACTCTCCAGTCTAAGAGAAATACTTCACTACTACCAATTACAAATTTTCTAAAACACATAACTCTAAAGTCCTAATATACATTACTTCTATCCTATGTGTGATTTTTGTGACCACTTAAGGGGAGCTTCAAGAATCATTCGACCCTGATGTGATCAGCATCAGTGTTGAATTATCTTTCCACCCCAATTTGTGTTCGGTTTCCCTTGATCTGATCAGGATCAAGTTCGACTTCCCACATCAGTTTCAAACAAACAGATAATTTAGTTGGTTTCATTTTCTATCTTTTTACCCTTCTAGTCGTGATTATGAATTCATACATCTCCAAAGGATGGAATCAGTCCATCACTCATTCTCACTCTACTTCCCAAATGTTTTACTCCGTGGTTCAGTACCTAAGTGCTCATTTCATCGACTATCATTACTTCCATTCACTACTCTTCTTCATCTCAACTATTCTAACTAAGAAATACAGTATTTATGAAATTCAGTTGTTCTCGTTTCACTTCAAATGACGTGCTTACGAATACACTACTTATGGCTACATTTCTCTACTACTCTTAATCCATTCGTACTACTTCTTTAAGGGTTACAATACTTGTGGAGCTACGTCCACTACTCATTACTCTTCTTTACCAATACTCTTACACTGGTGTTACAAGATGGGTATATTCATCCTATGGTATTTGCATGTCTAATGCCTAGTTACCATAATTACAATGAATGAATACTTATGTTTATTTAACATAGTATCAATCGTCAATTTGATTCTCATTTGTGCTATGCACATTATGGTTTATGTGTTTTATTCACAAAACTTACATTAAGCGGTTTTCGCTCTACCCCCCTTAAAAGGGATTACGCCCACGTAATCTACCATATGTTTTTATTAAACATTGGTTTAATCAATTGGGCATCTGAAGCATTTAGCTTCACTACGGTATACTATAAATGCTCTGGTCAAAGGGTTTTAAACCATACCCTGGTTTAGTCTTTGTACCAATAATTCCTATATGAGTTTATTTAACTCACAATCAATTTGGTTCTAGCCTATTAGGCTTCAAGGCATTAATAGCCCTTCTGTTATGCTTACTAGTATATCATCTCCTAGCTAGGGCCCACTAGCTTCTGCTGCGCGACCCTGATAATCTTAGTACTTTACTGCTCTTTGGTTATTCAAATATGTTACTCATCGCCCCTTTATCCCTTCGTTATGGGAATAGGGTGTACTAACAGTGGTATTCCTTACCGCTGTTTGAACTCATGAGTTTAAGATTTATAACCAGCTCTCTGCGATCTATTATGTATACTACTCGTGCTCCCGTGATTATTCACCAAGCTCTTCCGACTTATTGTCGGGCGAGGTTAAGTCACTACTTAGTTGGTGCTTCCTCTAGTGTCAATAGTTTTCCGAATCATACCAGTTTTTCTGGTTCAGTACAAGTGTCCTTCACTTGTATGACCTTGCATTTTCTATGCCTTGGTCCTAGTGACTTTCTTAAGTCTCCTTTCACCTTTATTCCATTGGAATTCACATCTTGTGATTGTTAGTGTGTGTTACACTCTTCGTGCTTCTTTGGCCTTAGGCCGCACGGTTTTGCTGCTAAACTTGCTTAACTGGCTTATGCCATGTTGTCGGTGAAAGAAAGGTTTACTACGGTTTACATTCTCCATATCCCTAGCCATCCCATTAGATCATTAGCTGGACAAGTGCAATACCAAACACTCAGTCATACAGAGTGCAGAGGCGTAAACGCTTGACAGTAAGTCACTTATGTGATAGGAAAGAATATTTCTGCCTGTCTTCTCATACTTATACTCCGTGTCGTTATCTGCTACTTCCTCATAGCGGTCGCTTGTTGCGCACCGTATTCTTACTCATTTACAACATTGTTTTTACTGTTTCTGGTACTGTGGTAGTTATCTTACTCGTTGCCATTGTCGTTGGCACCATTTCTTTATGGTGTGAGTACACTAGGAGGTTCCTAGCTCATTTGTATGACGGTTGTCGCTGCATACCGCAGCATTGTAATTCTAATGTGAAGATGTTCTTCCCTTTTAGGTTTCATGTGTAGGTTAGCTTACTTCACATTCCGTCATCATTTATGATACCATTTACCAAGTATTTTGGTTGACCAAGGATGAGATAACTCATCGGGTTTAAGCTCTCTTGAGCGTTAGTCATTCGTGATGTTCCATGTGTATTCTCATTGGTTGTTTGACAATTATTGTCCTTCAGTGCTGAGCATTGGTTATAGGCTCTAGCTGTGTAGTTTCACTTGTATGTACATCACCGGAACATCCCAAGAACTTCAAGGGTTTTCCGGTCCCGTTCTCCAATTGGTGAGTATTCTATCCTTGGTAAGTGAATGTTCTTGTTGAGAGGTTAGTTACCACTCATAGGTCTCATGACAAGGTTTACCATGTTGGTGTTTATACAATGGTTCACCACGTGCTTGGGTGCATATGGAGTATGCTTGCTCCTTAAGTCGTGACGTTTGGAATCTCATTTCCTTATTCCATCGCCCCTTGGCAATATCTATACGCGTAGGCTTTACTGTTATAATAGATGGAAGCCTTTCTAAGGGTTCACATCTTCACCACATTGGTGGTCTTTGGCAACGAGGGGTACCTTCCCTTGGGTTTCTCGTAGTGTCCAAGTGTGGACTAGGCCAATGTTGGCATTATCGACTGATGCTCTGGTGACAGTGGCACTGCGTTGACCATTACTCCAAACCACTCACTAAGTTGAGTGCAAATTGGTTGTTCAGTTGTCGATCTATTGTCGTATGAAGCAACATTTCTTGCAAGTCGTGTTATTAAATGGTGTGGTATTGCAACCGTTGAGGTTTATCTAACGTAGTTGGTTGATGGCTTTTAAGCCGTATTGCTGCGAGCTATGCTCTTGCAGGCTGCTTATATCTGTTTCCACTCCTTGTATACCATCACTGGTTGGAGGTGTTGCTGGGCTCCATGGTAAGTCGTGACATCACGCTTCCGTTCATAGGAGGTCCTTTAGGCATTCTGGTGTTAATCAGTGCCTTTGTAGTCTAGGGTATTTCCTGTTAAGTGAAATCCCTTCGGTGTCTTAACCGAGCGTTCGTTGTAGCTTTCGTGGTCTTATTATGACGCTTCGTTTGATTGTTGTTAATTCAGACACCCTTCAAGGTTTGTTCCTTGGGTGTTGTTAGGTTACGCCGTTACATCCGGCTAATGTTTATAACATGTCGTGTCTACTATACCGCCTTTGTGGTATTGTATTTTGAGTTATCCCCTTGTGGGTTATAGCGTCTCCCGTTCTTGGGTAGACTGTTTATATTGCTCCTAGTGTTTTAGACTAGGTTAAGATCCTGTCCAACGATGGATTATACTTTATGGTAATCTTGTGACTGCTCTTGGGAACTCTGTCCCTTTGTTGAGCATTGTGGTGTTCACGTTAGGCTTTTGCCTTACTGTGTTCAGGCTGGTATCCCTTCCAGCTGTCATGTGTTTGTTTGACATCTTGAGACATATCCAATGTCTATACTTATAGTCTGCGCTCCTTGCGCTTCTAATTCTCATTCCTCATCTTCAGATGGATTCTCTGAGTTCCTTTGTACTTAATCGTCTGAGGTGTCCAGCTCTTCTGATTTGATCTTACTGATGGTCCGTAGAACGGAGTTGACTACTTCCCGTGTTTCGTGCACTACATGTATACATACGTGGGGTACCATGTTGATACGTTACCACTTACCTAACTATATGTCAGGCCCGCAAGCTCCTTCGGAGTGCGGTTGTCCCACATCCCGTAATTGGGTACACTGGTAGTGCTCGTCACACGCCTAGGTGAAGTATTCTATTGTCAACTCCTCTTGTATCATTCTATGATACCCACCGTAATTCTGTTGGTTTGGTTTTAAAATCCAAGGTTTTTTTAAAGAAAGTTGTGGTTTGAAAGCAGGGTTTGGTTTTAAAATATGTTTCGGTGTTAAAGAAGTCTCTCATGGCATAGCCATTTTTGAGGTCTTGGCCAAGTCTAGCTTCTCGCTGACTGGTATGTACTAAGTGCAGTGGTGGTCAGGTCGTTGAGCCTTCCCAAGGTTCCATACGTCTGGTGTCAGGATTTGTGATCCGGTAATTGCTTCATCGTAGTCACGGTACATTACTATGTACCTGTGGTGTGTTAGAGTTCCTTTACGTGTCTCTGTCCTTACTGCACTTGCCGTGGCAGTGCGTGGTACTGGTGGTTTTTGGGTAATTCTATACCGATCACGGTATGGTTTCCATTAGTATTTGATAGTCTTTTGGCCCTTCTCTTGATCTTATTGATCGTTGGTTGGGATATTCGATCTTTTAGGTAGCTTCTCAATGATCTGGACATGGCTGTCGTAGATCCGGTACTTCTCCTGTCCTTGGAGATTCCCTTTAATTTGGTTTAGTGTTATCCTCGTTGCCCGTTCCCACATTTATTGTGGTTATTGAGCCTTCCTTGTTTAGGCACTACTCTTGTAGTCCTATTGAATTATATCTCATGGTTGTCCTTGTAGTTGTCTAAGCCATATTGGCCGGGTATTGCAGCCTTTTGGCGTTGTAATTTGGAGTTAATCGCTTCTGACTATGTTCTTAGCCAGCTAGCATGCCGTTGGTGGTATTATTTGAATGCTACAGCCCGTAGACTTATGTCTTGGGTTTTGTTACAGTTCCTTTTTTTCCGCTTTGTTGTGCTTAGTGCTTCCTTTCCTTTCCTGCTGCTGGTTGGTTAGCCAGGTTCTCTGCGACTGCTAAGCATGTCGCCCCATGTTGTTGCATGTTGTAGTCTCCTTATGGTTGGAGTTCTCATTCTATAACACGCCATTAAGTGCGGGTATTGTTGTTCACCGGGTTTCATTTCCGGATCTTCCAGTTCTTGGGATCTACCATATGTCGGTTCTTGTTACTGTGTGATTGCTTCACAACTGCCAGATCGGGTTTTCCCGAGTATGAGAGGACGTTCCTTCTCTCTGGCGTTCTTTCCCAAGTTATACAGTGGGGTTGCGGTGGGCGAGACTGGTATTGTAGGTATCCGGTACTCACCGGTAGTTCCTAACTAGCATCTCTCTAATGCTATCACTCAGCCCTTAGCCCTAAGCTTCTAAATCCTAACTCGGTATTCCTAAACTCGGTATTTCCAGTCATCAGAGCGATACTTCGCTCTGATACCACTTTTTGTAACACCCCTACCGCTAATACCGTCATTACTGTCCAACCTCCTTATACAATCCAGACTCACGCAGCGGATACTTACATACATACAGTGGGTGATACAATGCCGTTAGTCACCCACGTGACTAACAAGGCTACTACTACTACATACAGCATCGGTCTGATGGACCGGAATATTGGAGTACTACACACTTACAATACATACTCCAAATACCAAATCAAATACTAGAACCTTCATTCAACACAATACTCCAAGTGCTATACAATATAATTTACATACCGAGTTTACTAGGATCCTTATACAAGTATAATACCTCTTCCAGGTTTGTGCATACTCACTAAGAGACTACTTACTACCCGTTCCTCACACGCTACTTACTTCCCAAATACCAGGGTGTGCCTCCGGTCTCTTCCTTGACCGTATTCGTTTCGGGTACCTGCACACAAAAAATGTCCCCCGAAGGGGTCAGCTTTCGCCGAGCATGATAACCGCATACCCCGCGTACTAGTGAGGGTACGCCGACCACTTGGTCGAATACATGCGGTTGATTTCATTCAAACATACATGCATACATGCTCTTATACACAATACAACAATACTTACGCAAGGCATACATACATACACTACATTACATACAAGGAATACAATAAACCATCCAATACATACTTACCTTCTTCCGAAATACACATACTCATTACATACACAATATACAATTCTTGTTAGCTTCATTGGTCCACCCGGGTTAATCGGGTGGAGATTACTCTTTTAACTCTTACTTCGTTATACTCATACACATACTCATACTTACTTACGGATCCATACTTACTTACTCTTACTCTTACTCATGTTAAGTCGTCGGGACCTCCGCCCGGGGACTACTCCGTCCCACCACCGGGATTTACTTGACTCACCAATCCGGGATGCTACCCATTTAAGGGATTTGGGCCGCGGACCAGTTTAAGAGTCAGGAATTGCAGCCAACCTCTTGTGACTCCGCATCCTCACGCGTGGCCGAAGCTATATCGGACTTGTACTCATTCCAATTTACTCACTTAAGTTAGGAGTTAGATAGTTAGGAATTAGCACAAGTCAACATCCAAGCCACATAATACAATACACATATACACATACATACGAGGTACAATACATTACACAAGTACAATACGAGGTTCGAATACCATTCATCATCATTCATATATTTCATGAATTATACAAACTAGTGCTCAAGACAATAAATATCAAGCACAACATAAGTCAAGCACAGGTAAGTGCAATATAGTCCGATTCATGCATTTATCTTATTTAGGTGGTCAAATAAGCACACAAATCGGGGTAACCAGATTAGGATACAAGGCATGAAGAAATCATACCTTTCACCATTGATTTCGGACTCACCGACTCCTCTTCGACGTTCGACTAATCAAATCCTATCACATACATACATTCGGGTGGTCAATTATCCATAATTAACCTTACTCATTACTTTACTAGAGTTTCCTAGTTTACACTTACTAATTCTTCGTTGTTCAAATACCTTTACTTATGTTACTTACTTAAAATTATTTCCTAAGCTTGTTTAAAGCCTTAATGACCTTTAAACATCATTAATCATGTCTTAATTACCTTATACTATCATTACCCTTCATTACCCTTCCTTAGATTAGCTTTAAAATGGATTCTGTGAAGAAAATGGGGTGGTCCTGGTTTGTGTCCTGGTTTTAAACCCGGACCAACTCACTGGAGCAACTCTCGGTGTAAATAAGGCTTGGTCCGGGTTTACACTCTGGTTTACAACCCGACCATATGTTCTGAAATGCTACGGGTAAGTTTTTGACATCGTCCGGGTTTGTGTGCTACTTTGCAACCCGGACAATTTGTTTTAGTAACTTACGGTGTATTTTTGGGGTGGTCCTGGTTTGCGTATTGGTTTGAAACCAGGACCATTCCAGCAAAAGGCATTCTGCCAAGTTTAAGAGATTGTCCTGGTTTGCGTACTGGTTTGAAACCAGGACAACCAGCCTGTTGCAAATTTACAGTTTTAAGCTTTGTTTCAACTTCAATCTTTTGCCAATCTCTTCCCCATTATTCCTACATATAATCTAGCATGTTTTAGCACCTAATTAAGCTCCTAAACATGCTCAAATCCCTTACCAAACTCATTACTCTTTCCATACTAATTCACACACCAATTCTCCACATTTTCATTCCACACTTCCAGCACTTACATTACTTCACCAAGTGGTTTTGCTACAGATTTGGGTTCTTATTTCCTCCATGTCTAGTTCCCTTCTCTAATGCTAAATTACCATCCCAATTCATCTCCAAACACCACCATATCTATACCCAAGTCCAATACTCATTTTACTAACCCTTGTACTTTAATTCCTCCTAACTCCTCCAATGCAATCCACTACCTCTTGCTACAGATCCTTACATGTTTCCTCCTCATTCTCCACTTGCCAATCCATCCTCCCCAAACAAAATCTGTTACAACATTCATTTTCTACCTAGTTTTCTAATTCACTAAGTGTTCTATTCCTATGTAATCTTTGCCATAGTCTCCCCTATATTTTTATCCTCTCACCACATTGTTTTCTCACACATTACCATCATCTCACCAGTTTTCAATAGTCATCAATATACAATTCCCATACACCAATACTAGCCACAAAAATGCTCTTAAAATTCCTGCACATATCTCATTCCCAAACTAGTTTGTAACAGTTTTTAAAATGTCTTTTAAGGGTTTAAAATCTTGTTTCTTCCTACACATTACACTATCAATGCATTACTACCTTACAATACATATTTTAATTCCTCAAACTCTGTTACACATTCATTTACAAAGCTACACAAAGGCACGTACATTTACCTTGTTATTTCACAAGCTTCTCCTTTCCTTCTCCTCCTTCTTTCCTTCTTCTTTCTCCTCACCGTTTGTGAACCAATTCTAACACTACAACCCATTGATATACACATTTCAATACACCATTCTAATACACAATTTAACCCTAACCATTATGTAAGTTCTAATATAGGTTTTAGGGTTTAGAAATTATTTACCTTCCAGGAGTACAAGAGCTGTTTGGGATAGCTCAAGAACAAGGTTTCCTCTCTTCCAAAAAGCCAAAATCGGCTAGAATACAAGGGAACCAAACAAGGTTTTAGTTTCTTTTTCGTTTTTCCCATAAGGCTAGAAAAACAATGGGGTTTTGAGGAGATTTTTACCTCAAAAGAACAAGGAGAACAAGGGCCTTCTAATGGTGGTCTTGAAGCTCCAAATGCTCCATACCCATGGGGATGAAAGTTGTTGTTTTCGAATTTTGGAAAGAGGGAAATACTCTCCTTGATGAGAGGATTCCAATGGTACAAGTTTTGTAATTTTTGGAGGAGATTTGAGGGAGTAACAAGAAGAGAGAAGGTAGAGTTTTGTGGGGGTTTCTTATTCCTCCATTGTTGCCGGTTGGGGAAGAAGAGAAACAGAGAGGAGGAGGTGAGTGTGCAGTACGAGAATGAGGGAGAATAGAGAGTAGGAGAGAGAATAGGTAAGTAAAGTAGTAGTTACTTTTTGCTTTTGGTTATTTTGTTGTTTTGTAAATAAGGAAGATAGGTGAGTGTGTGAGGGGGGAAAAAAAATCGGACACACACACAGACCATGGGGGATTTGAAACTCTATTTACCATATTGGACACATAAGTTTTGGTTATTTATGTTTCTACCCCACAACTTCCCGTTTTTGACAGTTTTTACTAATTTCTCGTTTTTTATTTATTGGTTCCAAAGCTTCACTAGTATTTATTAATGACATTTAGTTGACCAAAATTTGTAACGAGTCTATTTGACCCGCTTAAAGATGCGTTTTCCCGGTTACCTCGAAAAACGCGCTTCAATGTTCATTAGTGTTTTTAATCCATTTTAAGGATCCGTTTTCTTCGCGATTTGTTCCCTTATAATTATTTAGACTTAATTAAGCCTCTAGAATCCTTACAATACGCTAACCGAGGTCTCCTACCTCCTCTGGTCAGTTAACACTTATTTAGCGTTTTTCGCTTTTTAAGCGTTTCCTTATTTCTTTTAAATTTATTTTTCCCTACCAATATTACGTAAGCATTATTAGGCTCTTAAATACTTATTAGGATAATTTAATCCCTATATTTAAGTTCGGGGTATTTCAACCGCCAATATGGTTAAGATCCTCTAATCAGAATCCATTGTATAATAGACCGCGTGGAAGTTAAAACACTTCACGACGGCAGAACATTTTAAGCCAATGTTTAGTAATTGATTACGTGGGCGTAATCCCTTTTAAGGGGGGTAGAGCGCAAAACCACTTAGTGTGTATTACCGTACAAGTGTACGTGATTTATGTTGTGCATCACAAAATAATTTGTTTTGATGATTGGTGTGTGTGTTATGTAAACATACGCGTTCATTCAGGGTTTAATTGTGGTAATTGCGCACAGAAGATGCGAATACCATTGTGATAAGTGTGTTTTTTTTAACAGTGGTGTGTGATAATACAAGTGTGGGGAGTAGAGAAACTCCCGGGGAACAAAACCCCGACGGTGTGTAAATGTGAAACTGTGTGTTGTATTTTGATAAAATATGTGTATATATATATTATATAGTGATTCATGAAAGGGCATGATACCGACATAGAACCTAGTGAGAATAAGATTCCCTAGGTAACAACATTAAAGTGTATGGAAATAACTGATAGACGGAGTTCTATCCCTTGGAGATGTTATGATCATGACTAGAATGATTTAAAAGATAGAAAATTGGAAATGAGTGATTTATTTGATACTTGAAAATGAAGTGGGAAGTGGAACTTGATTTGCATGCGATCAAGGGAAGCCGAACACAAATTGGGGTGGAAGGATAGTTCAACACTGATGCTAATCACATCAGGGTTGGATGATTCTTGAAGCTCCCTATAAGTGGTCACAATTAACCACGCTAAGAAAAGAAGCAAAGAGCATAAGTTGGACTTGGAGTTGTGTGTGTTTTCAAAAAGGATTTTGAATTGGTATTTATAAAACGTCGGTAGATACTTTACATAGTTAAGCTTCTCTTACTTAACCTCACAAGGAAATTTTAAATTTAAGTGATTGTTTTGATCTCCCAAAGGCACGGGGATGGAAGGTGTCCATCGCGACCGGGTTCTGCGGGATCACAGTGTATATCAAAGATATTTTTGATTGTTATACATGCTATGACATGTTTGTGGTATGTGTAATAAATGTTATTTTGACTTTGATTTCCTAAAGTGTATGCTATTAAGATCTATGAGTCTAAATGTGTTGTGTTACATAGACCTATGTGTCTAAAGGCTGTTATGTTATCAAGACCTATGTGTCTAAATGTTGTTATGGTACCCAGACCCAAGAGTCTAAGGGTTGTTATGTATGTGTAAATGTTGTTAAGATACCCGGACCATTGAGTCCGAGGTTATCTTGTGAGTATGTTATGTTATGTATGGATGTGAATGTGTTACCCGGACCATTAAGTCCGAGGTTGTGATGTAAAGTGTGTTTGGTTATGGAATTTTATTGCTATAAGTAATCCCCGTATTCTAATCTAATGATGTGTGGGAGTGTGAACCTTCGAGGACGAAGTTCTTTTAAGGGGGGTAGATTGAATACCCCAAACCTTGATATGTGGTTTAAATATTAAACTATGGTATGTAAGGCTAAAAAGTGCCTTAGAAACATCAGTAACAATTTAAACCATAGTAAATGCAATAAAGCACTAAGATACATTTGAGCAAAACATGCTCTAAGCTTGGAGTGAACTTGGTTAGGACTCAAAGAGCCTACCAAGACTTAATAACATTTAATTATGATTTTATAAGGCTAATTAAGTCCTTAGGAAACCTTGGTAGACATTGGAACCAAACAAAACATAAATAAATACCTTAAGGTCAATATGGGCTAAAAAAGCTCTAAGCTTGGGATAAATTTGTATAAGACCTAATGGTCATACCTATATCTTATAAATATGTTAATGAACATATTAAATCAATTACCAAAGAAAAACCAAGCTTGAAAACAAGTTAAGACACAAAAAGTGCTTTAAGGAGTCTTAAAGCACATTTTTGAAAAATTGTCTTGTAAATGAGTTTTGAGGGCTAAATGTCCATCATTACTCTTAAATATATATGTGTACTATATAGTATCACATTTGGATGTCTATATCAATAGGAAATCAAAAATTTCACTTCTATGTGCCTTGTTTTTGTGAATAGTGATTTTTATAAGCTAGTTTGTAACATATGTTATCATAAGTAATTAAATTGACAAATAAATACTAAAGTACCCTTATGTAATAAAGGGGGGGCCGGTTTTCTTAAGTGTGTGACTCACCACTCTCTTGTTAATTTACTAAGAAAAGAAAGAATGACTAATTAATGTACTATTTGCTTTATAAGAACAAATATCTTCAAAAAGCAAAGTTTATCTTCATTCTCTCATTTCTTTCTCATTTCACACACACGGTTCCACTCTTCTTCAACCTCTCTTCTTCTTGTTTCTCACGGTAATACTCACCACCACCATTAAACTCTAGCTTTGACCTCTTGTAAAATCTAGCTCACTTAACCAAATCAAAAACAAACACCACCATTCTCTTCCTCTCATCAAGCTCTTCATTCCTATCTTCTCAAAATTCCAAGACCACCATTTCGGTGCCATGGAGTTCCACCATTGATGGAGCTTGAGCTTGTGTTTTCTACATATTATTACTCTCCTTTGCTTCTAGGTAAGGAATCTCAAAGAAAAATCATGTTTCCTCCAAGTTTTTACCTTGACCGAAATGCCCATTAATGGTGCTCTTTGTGTGACTTTGTTCTAGCTTCATTCCAACCTTTCATGGACTAGGTGGAGTCCTCTCTTGATAGATATTCCAATTCCCTTCAAAGATCAAGGTAAAACAGCTACATTAATGTTTTTGAAACAATGTAAACCTAGGGTTTACAATGAGATGAAGCTTAAAGCTTGTATACTCATTTCAATGTTTGTATATTGTGTAGTAGTTGACAAGGAATCAAATACCTTACCGGTTTTATAAGGAAACAAGAAAGAAGTTTGTGTGGAAAAGAGGTAAACAAACTATCTCAATGTAGTTTAAATGCCTTAGGAAAATGAGCTTGATTTGCTTAATAAAATACCTAAGGAGCCAATGGCAAATGAGCTAGTAAAATGCTCTCAAGGAGTTTATTAAGGGCATATGTATTGTTGGGTGTATTTGCAGGTCAAAGGCATTATTTATGTGGGAAATTCAGTGTTTAAGGTTTATGCAATTTAAGGGCCTAAGAGCCATGTTATTTAAGGGCCTAAGTGCCAAGCAATTTAAGTTATGCACTATATTGTGATGTAGTGCTAAATGTGTGAAGTTTGTGTATAAAAATGTGTTTGATGGATTTTAGGTGTTCTTGAATGAAAGGTAAAAACCTAAGTGTTTGGATGTGGTATATACAAGAGAAGCTATGGCAAAATTTGGAAAATGTGTAAGAAGTTCTAAGTGTTTTAAGTAAGTTTTGGTGAACTAGGAAGTGTTAAAGGTGAACAAATGTTTTACTTGGGAAGAAAATGTATTAAGGTGATTTAGATGATGCAAGGATTTAGGTGTTATCTTGGAAGTTCTAGGAATTCAATGTGTGTTTTGAGAATGTATTTAAGTCTTGGAGAAGTTTGTTTAAGGTTTAGGTAATGTTGATATCCAAGGAATAAGTGATGTTTAGGTAAGATGTGAAAAAGGAGGTTTAGTTAGTAAGAAAAGAAGTTGAGAGATGATGTTAAGTGTAGAGAAACCCTTGGTATAGTGGTCATTATTGGTGAAATACCACTTAGGAATCTTAAGGAGGAAACATTCCAAGTGCTAAGAATTTTGTAAGGAATTTGTGAATGATAAGATGGTTTTGGTGTGTGATTTAGAGAGTTTAGTACATGGCTAAAGGTGTGTTTGAAGTGCCCAAATGAGGTTAGGGTGTACTAGGATATATGGGGTGAAGTTTGGAGTTGAATGAGAAAAGGAAAACAAGGGTCTGGGGCAGACCGAACTTGCGACCGAACTTGCAAGTTCGGTCGAGCCCAGTTTACCCTGCGAGAATTGGCTTCTGGAATGGACCGACCTTGGGGACCGGACTTGCAAGGTCGGTCGGGCTTGTATTTTGTGTACGGATTAAGTTTCTGGAACCGACCGAACATGGGACCGGACTTGGCAAGTTCGGTCGGGCTTGAATTTTCAAAGGGAAGAAACTATCGGGATTGGACCGAACATGCGACTGAACTTACAAGGTCGGTCGGAGTAGAAATTTTGACGGTAAAGTGTTCTGGAATGGACCGACCTTGTGCAAGGTCGGTCGGTAAGTTCGGTCGGACCAAAAACATGGTTTAAGGTTATGAAATGATATGTAATGATGGGGATTGATTAGTAATGATGTTATAAAGTTGTTAAGGACATGTTAGGTGAGTTTAATGACAATTAAGTGGGTGAAAAAGTTGTATCAAAAATGTAAAAGTAAAACAAGTTAAAATGTAAAGTTAGTAACTAAGTTAACAGGGAAAGTTATAAGCATTAGACTTTAAACAGTCATGTTACCCCGTGTTAATAAAAATACAGTAATGTTGTCAGTTGTTCGAGAATTGCTCGAGGAACATAAGTGGACATGATAAAGTGGACTCCAGTGACAGGTATGGTTTCTTGCAACCTGTGTCCTACCGGATTACACCGGCTTGTATGCCATGTGTTTTTCTGTATGTTTGCCACGTTGTAAGATAAAACATGTAATGAGTTTACAGTAATTCATATATGTGGCGTGTTCAACTCCGATACCATTTAACCTCGGCAGTGTTAACCTTATTAACTGAGTCTAGGATCACATGAGAGTTCGGTATTCGGATTAAACGACCCGAACCATGGGGCGTTCTAACCACGGCTATGCGTGAGTTGATTATGTGATGTTGTGTAAGTGAATGTAGGGATCTCCCTTGTATGTTAACCCAGTTGTAATACTTTATGTGTAGATGTGATAGACTCCATAGTGGGGTTCTAACTAATATCTAAAGTAAGTATGTACTAACAGTGGTGAGGAATCCGGTTGGCCGGTCGCGCGTTGTTTGGGAGAGGGATCCTTCTTAGCCTTACCCTTCTCTTTGTTATGGTTGTTTCCCTCACGGGTTATGATCTCCCATTAGCTTATTCCAAAGCTTAGCTATTCTGACTTATGATCGGTTTAGGGGGAACATGTGTTTGTGTGGTGTGTTCGGGCCTCCAAACCCGAACCATCTTAACTTAAGTTACTCGTCCGACTATTAGGACGGTAATGAGTGTTGTTGTTGTTGTATAACGAGCTTACCATGAGGGTGACACCATTCTCTAGGCTCACCAGTGAATTAACTATGTTTGGGTCGGTTCCTAAGAGGACCGTTCCCGTTATGTTATGTGATGTTATTGTAATGCAATTCCTATTGCGATGTTATCATGTGCACGTCAAAACGTGAAAGTGTTGTTATGTTTTGTTATGTGAGGAATGTTATATGTTGTAAGATATGGAGTGTGTGGATCATGGAAATGAATTCCAGTTTGTGATAAGGGCGTTTAAGGATAACCCGTTTTATGGGTAAGTGTCGTCTATTAAGGAAGTAGCTCCATTAGAGGAGAAACACTTTAGGGATAATGAATACCATGAGTGACTTATCAATAAGGATGTATTGTCCGTTTATTGAGCCCATTGAGGCGAAATGTTTGTGTTGTGTGTTTACAGTTGCATGCATGATTTAAATATAATCAATCGCATGCTAAGACGACAATTAGTTGTGCGTGGCCCGGTAGCATGTGGGCTGCGGTTACCATACCAGCAAAGGTGCTAAGCCCTTGGGGGCCACCCTTTCTCTTCTTTTCCTATTTCAGGTACAGAGAGTTGGAAGCCGTTCGAGAGTAGGACGGGGTAGACATTGTACATGGGTAATCATGTAAGTTAAATATATATACAGTAGGTGTAGTAAGACCGAAGTTGTTATCGGCATCAGTTTGTAAATACTCGGTACTGTTGGAAGGTATGTGTATGTTTTGTTGTTAATGGAAAGGGATAATAATGTAGTCGCTCGGGAATCTAGTCCATCAGACCGGTACAATGTTTATGTAATAGCTTGTTAGCCACGTGGGTGGTTAACGGCGTGTAACACCAACGAGTTAAGTTATTTGATGAGGTGTGTATTCCGCTGCAGATTGTTGTTATGTGTTTGTTGTTGGATGGGGTGTTACATTAATAGAGAAGATGAATGATTAGCATTAACCTAGAAACAATCCATTACAATCCCATAGCCAAATTGCAGAAATCCTAACTAAATTGTATCCATCACGAACAACCCTACCCCAAAGTTAATCCTACTAGCCAGACATATCAGAGAAGCGAATGAATACAATCAAAAGAGAATTTATCTAAAGAAAGAAAAAACTCCCAAATTGAGTAATTATCCAGACTCGGAGACTGTTGGCGCAAGGTTGAAGACGATGGACTGACTCCCTTCTGGCAACGCTCCTCAACAATGGAAATGGTGCGCTTGATGAATGTGGATGGAGGTGAAGCTGATGTCGACCAAGTGAGATGAGTGAAGAGAGCGTTCTTCAAGAGCGTCAAAGTATCGTGATGCAATGATTTGTAATGTCCCCCTCCCTCCTCTGATTAGGTCACTTATATAGAGTTTTTTCCACTTTTTCCCTCAAAACACCGAACTTCTGCTAAGAATTTAGTCGCGTCCGACCATTGGTCCGACCTTCAATTGTTCGGACACTTCGTTTTGAGCGCTCCAATTTCAAAAGTCTCGAATTGTGTCTGAACTTCAATGTTCGGACACAAGTTCGGACATGCAGCGTAGAGCAGAGTTTCGACTTTCTTCCATTGTGATTCTAGAACCATGTCCGAACTTCGAAGTTAGGGCAGAAGTTCGGACACTCACCAGGCACAGCATTCGAACTCTCGACTTGTGTCCGAGCTTGGATGTTCGGACGCAAGCTCGGACATACCTTCAAAACCTCCTAAATTCTTTGTTCTGACTCCAATTTGGTCCCCGTTTGTTGCATCATCTCCCTCGTGAGTTAATCTACTGTTTTCTTGGCTTTTCTCTGCATTTAACATACAAAAAGGTATCAAGCCTTACCAAACAACAAACCAAAGGAAAACGTAAGATAAGTGTGGAATATTATCAATGCGCGTATGAAAATTAAGCATTAAAGACCACTAAAACCATTCATATTGCACACTTATCAGACCCTGATAACTTTAGAGATTAATTCACCCTTTTTGTTATTCTAACTGTGTTATACATCTACTTCTTATCCCTTCTATCTTGGGATAGAGAAATTTTTAACCGGCGTGTGGTATCTCTTACCGTACGCGAACTCATTGTATTGTAGATTTTCTATCTAGTTTTTGGAAATCTATCGTACATCTTGCTGCATACTTCTTTGATTACTCGCTTAGTTCCCCGACCTGTTGCCGGTTGAGGTTGAGCTACACGTACATGTAGTGCTTCCTCTGATCATTGGTTTTTTGGCTATTCCACTCATGTAGGTTATACCAGTTTTCTTTTATTGCACGATCTTGCATTCATACGCATCGATACTCTAATGTTCATGGGCTTCTTTCCACTTTATTCTGGTAGGATTTACGGTTGTGACTGTTGGCATCTCCAACGTTCTTCGTGCTCCTTTGGCCCTATGGCCGCACGAGTTGTTCATAAGTTTTTGTTTAACTGGCTTGCGCGATAATCAGTGTTGCGTTTGCAAGTCTTCTACATTTAGTACGGTTGGTTGTTTAGCATCAGTACTTTGTCCCAGCTATTGTTCCCTTTGCCGAGTTGATCCACTAGTACACTTTCAGTTTCCTTATGCTTGTAATAGGAATTAACGATGCCTTCCTTATGGATCTTGTTATTGGTTCAAACTATAGGCCTTAACGCCTCTTAACTACCATTCCTGCTTCTTGACTCCGTTGATCCACTCTTAGCTTTATTTCCCATATATCATCTAATTACATTCTCATAATGGTCGTTGTTACGCACCATATTCTTACTCATTGTACAAACATTTTTTCATGACCTCTGCTACTTTGGTAGCCTGCCTCATCCTTTGTTTCATTGTTTGGTGCAACTCCTCACTATTAACTACAACTCTTGCTTTATTTTCAATCCCTTCATGGTGTGAGCACACCGGCAGTTTACTAGGTTCGTTTGTGTGGCCGCCGTAGCATACCGTAATTCCTTATCTTTCCAATGTGAAGATTTCTACTTCCATTTTGGGTTCATGTGCAGGTTAGCTTAACCTCATCATTCTCGTATCACTACGCATCGTTTACCAAGCAATTTTGGTTGACCAAGGATGAAGTAGTCTATTGGATCACCAGCTCCGTTGAGCGTTGGTCATTTGATGTGTCAAATACGCACTCACATTGTTTGTTTTACGTTCACTACTTCTAAATCCTGGCATAAGATATAAGGTTTGGTTGTGCATTCTTGATTTCCCATATATCATTGAGACATCTCAAGGAAACTCCAAGGGTTTACGGTCCCATTCTCTAATGAAGAGTATACCATCATTGACAAGTGAGTTCTTGCTGAGGGGTTTATTCCCTCACAGCCTCACGACAAGGTTTTACTTGTTAACCTTTGCTTACGTACTTCCACCATTCATACAAGGTTCATCGTTTGCTTGGTTGACTATAGTATACTACTCCTTCAAGTCTCTAGGCTCCTTGAGCGTTATTACTCTACATCTACATTATACACATTCTGTGTTTTGCTTCTAAACTGTCTACTCTTCGGTTTTCAACGATTACTATCAAGCTTCTTTCTATCATACTAGTTTGGAGTTCCACCTCCTTGTTCAATTGTCTCTGGCGGCCTTATGGTAATGAGAGGTATCTTTACTCCTCTGATTCCTCGTAGTGCCCAGTGTGCTAGATGGTGTTGTCATCATCATAGATTCTAATGCCTCTTTGTTACTATTACTATAGATAGAGTGATGGGCATTAAAAGCCTTGTCAACTGTAACTAGGGCTGCTCTAGCGATAGTGACACTGAGGTAGTCCTTACTCTAGGCTACTCACTATGTTGAATTAAATTGAGTGGTTCGATTACCTACCGCTCCATTCATTGTATAAAATAATATTTCTTCTCTTACGGTGCCGTTTTCGGCAACTCTTATTATTATATAATGTGGGTTTTTACAACTGTCTGGATCTACATAACGTATTTGGTTCATGGCTTTTAAGCCACATTGTTTCGAGCTGTGCTACACAGGGTGTTTATACATATTTTTACTCCCCCGTATACCATCATATGGTTGGAGGCATTGCTGGGCTCCATGGCAAGGTCGTTGCATCACGCTTTAGCTCATGGAGGCCCCTTAGACAATCCTGGTGTTAGACAGTGCCTCTTAACAATATAGGGTGTTTCTTGTTAGGTGAAATCCCTTCGGTGTTCTAACCGAATGTTCATTTTAGTTCCCGTATTTTTTCACGACACTTCGTTAAACTGTTGTTGACTTAGACACCCTTCAAGGGTTGTTCCTGGTGTTTAAGTTACGCCATTATATCTGGCTACTAATTATGAGTGTGTTCAGTTAAATACACTACTTGCGGTATCTCATACCGAATCTTCCCGTTTTAGGTTGTAATGTCTCCCATTATTGGGTAGACCATTATCACTTTCTCCTAGTGTTCTAGACTGGGTTTAGTATCTCCTTCACGATGAATTATACTTCCTAGAAGTCTTATGGTTGTTCTGGGAACTACGTCCCCTTATTGAACATTGTTGTGACAACGTTAGGCACTTGCCTTACTGTTTTAGGCTGGGTATTCGTTCCAGCTATGCATGCACTTGCTTTGAACTTCTTGAGACATATACAATGTCTATACTTACTATTTTGTACTCTTTGCACTTCGTAATCCTCATTTCTTATCTTCAGATGAATTTTTCTGAGTTCCGTTACTCGTTAACCTTACTGAGTTCCTTCTCATTGATCGTTTGAGGTTCCCAACTGTTCGGTTTTGAACTTGCTTACGGTCCGTAGAATGGAGTCAACTACTCCTCATGTCATGTACACCACCATATACATATGTGGGGTACCTTACTGATACATTGCTACTTACCCGACCATCCTACAAGTAGGTCTGTCAGGCCCACAATCTCCTATCAGAGTGCGGTCGTCCCACATCTCATTTTTGTACACTGGTAGTGTTCGTCACACGCCTAGGTGAACTATTATGTTGTCAACTCCTCTAATATTGTCCTATGTTATCTTATTGTTATCTTCTGGTTTTGGTTTAAAATCTGGAGGGTTTGAAAGAAATATTTGAGATTTAAAAGAAACTTTTGGGTTTTGGAAGAAAAAATTTCATGGCATTTCAATGCGTTGATTCTAACCTCTAACTCCTCTCGCTGGGTGGTATATTCCTTACCACAATGGTTGGACCGTTAGGCCCTTCCAAGGTTTCTTTTTTTCAAATCCTTAGGATTTGTGATCCTGTAGTTTCTCATTCCGTTCACGGTACTTTACAAAAGTACTGTGGTTTGTTAAAGTCTTTCTGAATGATCCTATTATTACTGCACTTGTCGTGGCAAGTGCGTGTACTGGTGGTTTTTGGTTAATCTATACATGTCACGGTATTGTTTCTTTGCATATTTGGTAGCTCTGCCGACTCTTCCCTTGATCACTGATCTTTTACTTGGGTTAATCAACCTTCTGAATAACTTTTCAGTGATCTTGACGTGGCTGTCATTGATCGTAGTGCTTCTGCAATCTTTGGAGACCCCAATTTATTTGTTCTGTGTTTTCCTTATTGCTCATTCTCACACGTTTACCGTGGTTACCGAGACTGAACTTGTTTAGACACTACTTCCGTAGTCCCGTCGGATTATATCTCGTGAATGTTCTCGTAGTTGTCTGAGCTATGTCAGCCAGGTATTGTCCTCTTTGGCGTTGTATTCTTGGAGTTATCCACTCTGGACTATTTCCTAGTTGGTATGCATACATTGGTGGTGTTGTCTAACTGTTGTGGTCCCGTAGACTCATGTCTCGGGTTTTGTTACTGCTTCTTTATCCGTTCCGTTGCACGCTTAGTGCTTCTCTTCCGCTGCTGTTTGACCAGCTATGTTCTCGCGACTATAAGCATGTCGCCTCATGCTGTAGTAAATTCCAGTCTCCTCTTGGTTAGGATTCTCATTCTACCGCCATTAAGTGCAGTTATTGTTGTTCGACAGGGAACCATGTCCAGGATTTCCAATTCTTGGAATCTACTACATGATAGATTCTTGTTTTCCGTATGATTATTCACAACTGCCAGATCGGATTTTCCAGAGTATGAGAGGACTTTCTCTCTCTGGCGTTCTTCCCCAAGTTATACAACAGGGGATGTGTTGGACGGGCCTGGTATTGTAGGTATCCGAACACATCGGGAGTTCCTAACTAGCGTATCTCTCACGCTATCACTCAGCCCTTAGCCCTAAGCTCCTAGTTCCTAGCTCGGTATTTCCTAACTCGGTATTTCCATCATCAGAGCGATACTTCGCTCTGATACCACTTTTTGTAACACCCTACTGCTAATCTCATCATTACCGTCTAATCTCCTCGTACTTCCATACTTACACTGCGGATAATCCATACACATTGGCGGGTGATACAATGCCGTTAGCCACCCACGTGACTAACAAGGCCTACTTCCACTACAGTATCGGTCTGATGGACCGGAATACCCCAGTACAAACATACAGTTCACACTTCAATTTCCTAACCGAGTACAAACGATTCTCCATTCAATACAACACTCAATACTTATAATATCATATACTAAGTTTTCTAAGGTACAATCCCAAAGTACAACATTTCTCATAAGTCCATACATGCTTATCAAAAGTTAAACTCCTACCCATGTCTCACAAGTCTACACGCTTTCCAAAATACATAAGGGTGCACCGCTTGGTACATCGGCAGGTCAAAGGGGCTACAAGCTCGTATCAAATAATACACCATCCAAGATATTTCCTAGCCAAACTAAACATAACAGCCCGGTCTCACTCTTGACAATTTAGCTTGTCGAATACCTGAAATATAAAAACACAACCCCAAGGGGCTTCGCAAAAGCTGTATATGAAATTCGCATACCCTGCGTGCTAATAGGGGTGGGCCGACTACTTGGTCGCATACATGGAGTTCATTTTATTTACGTGCATACATGTTATAATGAACAATAATAATTTCATACCATAGTGCATACACACATCATCCGATACATACAAGGAGACAATCACAAGTTAACCATACATACTTACCAAGGTATTGAGATACATTCTCAAGTTCATACACAATACTTGTTAGTTACTTACTCTCCGGGTTAATCGGCTGTACTTCACTCTTTTACTCGAGATCAATGACTTGCACCAGCCTGACCTTACAATACCAAATACTTTTCTTACTTTAATACTCAAGTCAAGTCGGTGTGACCTCCGGGCAGGGACTACGATATCCCACCACCGGGCTTTAGGTTGGCTCACTAATCCAGTTGCTACCCATTTAAGGGATTGGACCATGGAAAAGATTAAGGCCGAATCGGATCCAACCTCTTGTGTCTCCTCATCATCATGCGTGGCTGAAACTATATCGGCTTCTCATACTACTCCAATTTACCAATTACTCAAAGTTAGAAATGTTAGATAGTTAGGGAGTTAGTGACAAATCCACATTCTACAAGTCAAGGATAACAGCCTTGCACATTCGATCAATCAAGTACTTCATCCACAATCATACATTTCATGAATTACAAACTACAAGTTCAAATACAATCTAACGAGAAACCATACATTACAAACACAAGAAAGTGCAATAAACCCAATTCGTGCATTATATCTTATTTAGGTGATCATACATAACACACAAACATACAAATCAGGGTAACCAAGGTAGCATACAGGACATGAGAAAATCATACCGTTCACCGTAGTTGTTCGATCACCGACTCTCCTTCGGAGTCCAACAATTCCATCCTATAAAATACATTGGATCAGATGGGTAATAATATCTCTATAGTTAACCTAACTCTTTACATCATTAGAGTTCTCCGAATTACCGTTACTTACCCCTTACATTTCAACCTTATTTACATTTGTTACTTACTTCTCATTACTTCTCAAGTTTGTTTACACTCCTAATGACCTTTATATGTCATTAATCAAGTCTTAACAATCTTATAATTACAATACCATTCAATTCCCCACCTTAAGATTGCATTTTTATACTTACTGCATAATTTTAGTGTTGGTCCGGGACCTTGTCTGGGTCCTAAGTCCCGGACCAACCAAGAACTAACTTTCGGCTGAATAACAACATTGGTCCGGGACCTGTCATGGAACCAAGTTCTCGGACCATGCACTGGGTGAAGTCCGGCATGATTTTAAGGCTGAGTATTCGTTCTAGCTATCATGCACTTGCTTTGAACTTCTGAGACATATACAATGTCTATACTTACTATTTTGTGCTCTTTGCACTTCGTAATCCTCATTTATTTTCTTCTGATGAATTTTCTGAGTTCCGTTATACTCTTTAACATAACTGAGTTCCTTCTCATTGATCATTTGAGGTTCCCAACTGTTCGGTTTGAACTTGCTTACGGTCCGTAGAACGGAGTCAACTACTCCTCATGTCATGTACACCACTCATATACATGTGGGGTACCTTACTGATACATTGCTACTTACCGACCATCCTACAAGTAGGTCTGTCAGGCCCGCAAGCTCCTATCGGAGTGCGGTCGTCCCACATCTCATTTTTTGTACACTGGTAGTGTTCATCACACGCCTAGTGAACTATTGTTGTCAACTCCTCTTTATTGTCCTATGTTATCTTATTGTGAATCTTCTGGTTTGGTTTTAAAATCTGGGGGTTTGAAAGAAATATTTGAGCTTGAAAAGAAAATTTGGGTTTGGAAGAAAAAATTTCATGGCATTTCAATGCCGGTTGATTCTAACCAAGTCTATCTCCTCGCTGGCTGGTAATTCCTTACTACAATCGTTGGACCATTAGGCCCTTCCAAGGTTTCTCTTTTTTCAAATCCTTAGGATTGTGATCCTGTAGTTTCTTCATTCCGTTCAACGGAACTTTACAAAGTACTTGTGGTTTGTTAAAGTCTTTCTGAATGGTCCTATTATTACTGCACTTGTCGTGGCAAGTGCGTGGTACTGGTGGTTTTTGGGTTAACCTATACATGTCACGGTATTGTTTCTTTGTGTATTGGTAGCTCTACCGACTCTTCCCTTGATCCACTGACTTTTACTTGGGTTAATCAATCTTCTGAATAACTTTTCAGTGATCTTGACGTGGCTCATTGATCGTAGTGCTTCTCCAATCCTTAAGACCCCTATTTATTTGTTATGTGTTTCCTTATTGCTCAGTCTCACACGTTTACCGTGGTTACCAAGACTTAACTTGTTTAGACACTACTTCCGTAGTCCCGTCGGATTATATCTCGTGAATGTTCTCGTAGCTGTCTGAGCTATGTCAGCCAGGTATTGTAACCTCTTTGGCGTTGTATTTTGGAGTTATCCACTCCGGACTATTTCTTAGTTGGTTTGCATACATTGGTGGTGCTGTCTACTGTTGTGGTCCCGTAGACTCATGTCTCGTGTTTTGTTACTGCTTCTTTATCCGTTCTGTTGCACGCTTAGTGCTTCTCTTCCCGCTGCTCTTTGACCGGCTATGTTCTCGCGACTATTAAGCATGTTGCCTCATGCTGTAGTAAATTCCAGTCTCCTCTTGGTTAGGATTCTCATTCTACCACCGCCATTAAGTGCAGTTATTGTTGTTCGATTGGAACCATGTCCAGGATTTCCATTCTTGGAATCTACTACATGATAGATTCTGTTTTCCGTATGATTATTTCACAACTGCCAGATCGGATTTTCCAGAGTATGAGAGGACTTTCCTTCTCTCTGGCATTCTTCCCCAAGTTATACAACAGGGGATGTGTTGGACGGGCCTGGTATTGTAGGTATCCGATACACATCGGGAGTTCCTAACTAGCGTATCTCTCACGCTATCACTCAGCCCTTAGCCCTAAGCTCCTAGTTCCTAGCTCGGTATTCCTAAACACGGTATTTCCAGTCATCAGAGCGATACTTCTTGCTCGATACCACTTTTTGTAACACCCCTACTGCTAATCTCATCATTACCGTCTAATCTCCTCGTACTTCCATACTTACACTGCGGATAATCCATACACATTGGCGGGTGATACAATGCCGTTAGCCACCCACGTGACTAACAAGGCCTACTTCTTCCTACAGTATCGGTCTGATGGACCGGAATACCCCTGAAATACCCCGTAATTAAAAATAGTGATTAATTAGGCTAATAATTTTAGAAGCTTAATTAAGTGTAAATAATTATTAGGGAACAAATCCCGTAGAAACGGATCCTTAAAACGGATTAAAATCACTAACGAACCTTAAAGCGCGTTTTTTGAGGTAACCGGGAAAACGTGTCTTTAAGCTGGTCAAATAGACTCGTAACAATTTTAGTCAACTAAATATTCATTAATAAACATTAGTGAAGTTTTAGAACCAATAAAATCAATAAAACGAGAGATTAGTAAAAATTGTCAAAAACGGGAAGTTGTGGGGTAGAAACATAAATAACCAAGAGTTATGTGTCCACTTTTAAAAAAAAAGTAAAATTTGTGTGTGTGTGTGGGGTGTAGCCGATGGGCTTTATTCCCCCTCTCTCACACTCTCTCACACACTCACTCACTATTTACAAAAGACAAAAATCATAAAAGTAACCCTCACCTCACTTCCTACTCTCTCTCCTCCTATTCTCTTTTCCCTCACGTGAACAAGCACCCACACCCTCTTTTCTTCCTCCTTCTACCTCCATGCGATTCCATGGCTGCTTAAGAAAACAACACAAAACTCACCTTCTCTCCTTTGTAACTCCCTCCACACTCTCCAAAAATTACAAAAATTACACCATTGTAATCCCCTCCTCAAGAGCTACATTTTCATCTTTCCAAAATCCAAAAACAACCATTTTCGATTTTGAGGGTATATCCCATTTGGAGTTTCAACACCACCATTAGAAGGCCCTCCTTCTCCTTGTTCTTCTAAGGTAAAAATATTTTGAAAACTCCATCTTTTTCTAGCTCTTGTGGGCAAAACGAAAATCTAGACTAAACCCTTGTTTGGTCTCTTGTGCTCTAGCCGATTTTGGCTTGTTGAAGGAGTTGGAAACCTTGTTCTTGAACCACTCCAAGCTTCATTCGCACTCTTGAGAGGTAATATGAATTCTAAACCCTAGAAATCTACATTGAAAGCTTAAATAATATTAAGAGTAGTTTTGGTATTGAATGTGTGTGTATATATGGGTGATAATGTTAGATTTGTTGAATACCAAAACCGGTAGGGGGAGAAGGAAGGAGAAAGAGGAAGAAAGAAAATCTAGAAGTAAAGCAAGGTAAGGAATGTTCACCTTTGTGTAGCTTTATAAATGTATATGTAACAGATTTTTAAGAATGGAAATGGGTATTGTAAAATGATAATGCATTAATGGTATAATGTGCAAGAGGATATAAGTATTTTGAAGCTTTAAAAGACATGTAAAACTGTTACAAAACAGATTGGGGATTAATGTTGTGTGCAGGAATTTTGTAGTGTTTTTAGTGTTGTTTTAGTATGGGTATGGTATATGAGAGCTTGTGTATATTGATGCGTATTGTAACAGGTGAGATAAGTGTTAAAATGTGAACTAGAATATGTGGTGAGTATAAAAATAGGGGAGGCTATGGCAAAATTTGCCTAGGATTAGAACACTTAGAGAATTAAAACTAGGTGACTAATGTGAGTTGTAACAGATTTTGATTTGGATAGTTAGAGGGTAAGTGAGAGAGCTAGGTAATGGATTCTAGATATAGTAAGAGTGTAAAATGACATTAGAAGAGGGAGATGTAGAGGAGAAGGTAAGTGTTAAAATCTGTAGCATAAGGTAACTAGAGAAGAAACTAGTTGAGTGTTGAGTGAAACTTGGAAAATTAGATGAGTGAATGAGTATAAATTGGGTAAGGAATTAATTATGAACTAGGTGTATTAGGAGGTTTAAATGGTCAAAACATGTAGGATTAAGTGTAGGAACAATGGGGAAGTATGGGTTAAAAGAGGACTGAAAACAGAAAAAATGCAAATACTGGGCCGGACCGAACTTGCGACCGGACTTGCAAGTTCGGTCGAGCCCAGACTTACAAAGACGGGTGAGCTACTGGAATCGACCGGACTTGCGACCGGACATGCAAGTTCGGTCGGACCAGAAATTTTCCCCGTCTGTAACCTACTACTGGAATCGACCGGACTTGCGACCGGACATGCAAGTTCGGTCGGACCAGAAATTTTCCCCGTCTGTAACCTACTGGAATCGACCGGACTTGCGACCGGACATGCAAGTTCGGTCGGCCAGAAAAATTTCCATCCTGTAACCTACTGGAATCGACCGGACTTGCGACCGGATGCAAGTTCGGTCGGCCCAGAAAAATTTCCCGAGGATAGCTACTGGAATCGACCGAACTTGCGACCGGACTTGCAAGTTCGGTCGGCCAGAAGAATTTCCGTAACCTGAGCTACTGGAAGCGACCGAACTTGCGACCGGACTTGCAAGTTCGGTCGGGCCAGGAATTTTCGGTACTGGTAGCTACTGGAATGGACCGGACTTGCAAGGTCGGTCGCAAGTCCGGTCCTGACAAAAAAAAAAAATTATTTAAATAGTAATTGTATATATATATGTATATGTATACCCATACATATATGTATATGTATATGTGTGAAGCATGCAAAGTTAAGTAAGAAGTAAAACCTAAGTAAAGGAAAAGTAAGTAAGTAAAGAGTAATGTAAGAAGTATAAGGACATAGTAAGTATGTGTTAAGTAATGATAGTTAGATTAATCATTTAATTGTATGTATATAATAGGATTTGATTTGTGACACCGGAAGGACGTTTGGAATTACGTACAACGGTGAACGGTATGGATTCCTCATGCCCCGGGTGCTATCTTGGTTACTCTGATTTGTGTGTTGTGTGCTAATTGATCACCAAATAAGATAAATGCACGAATCGGAGTTAATATGCATACTTGTGATATGTAGTGTTGTATGATGTTGTATATTTCTTTAATTCTTAGTTTGTATACTTCATGAAATGTATGGATGATATGAATGTATGTATGTATGTTGTATTGTACCGTGACCGTTATTCATTGTGTTTGGACTTCTACTTCTAACTTGTTCCTAACAACTAACCATCCTAACTTAAAATGGTAATTAAATTGGAATGAGTAGAAGTCCGATATAGTTTCGGCCACGCGTGAGGATGCGGAGTCACGAGAGGTTGGCTCCAATTCCTGACTCTTAAACTGGTCCGCGGCCCAAATCCCTTAAGTGGGTAGCATCCCGGATTAGTGAGTCAAGTAAATCCCGGATGTGGGACGGAGTAGTCCCCAAGGCCGGAGGTCCCGACGACTTGACTTGAGTATAAGTAAGTAAGTAAGAATGAGTAAGTAAGTAAAAAGGAAGTAAGTAATTGTATGCAAGAGAAGTTAATGAGTAAAAGAGTAAAGCATTCCGATTAACCCGGATGCATAATTTGGCTAACCTTGTGAAGGTAAGTAAGATGTGTACTTGTAATGTTGCCTTGATTGTGTAATGTATTGTATGAGCATGTATGATTATGAAAAGCATGTATGTATGAATAATGAATGGCATGTTTAGTGGACGTCAAATAGTCGGCGTGCCCTAGCTAGCACGCGGTATATGCGGAGTTTATGCGCAGCAATTTGCTGAGCCCCTTGGGGCACCATTTTTACTACACGCAGGTACTCGAGATTGATGAAGAGGTGAAGACTCCTTCTATTTCTTTATCTTCTTTTTGGAATGTAAACATTGAATTTACGATGGGTGTACTAAGTAGTACATGGCTGTAGTTTTTGAATAGCCGGTGTACCATGGGGTACACCTTTTTGGATAATGGAAGTATTGGATTGGGGTATAGATGAGTAGTTTAGAAACTCATTCTTTTGGTAAGTTGGAAAGGTTGTAATCTAATATACTTAAATACTCGGTGATCCAGGATGTAAGTATTTGGCATGTGTTATTTTGGTAAGTAACTTAGTAGCTCGGTACGTTATGTTCATCAGACCGTGACTGTAAGTATTAGTAGCCTAGCTAGCCGTATGGGCGGTTAGCGGCATTGTTTCACCCGCCGTAGTAAGTATGTAGTAATTCCGCTGCGAACTCGTAGGATTAACAGGACGATTAGACGGTAAGCATAGGATTAGCGGTTGGGGTGTTACAAAAAGTGGTATCAGAGCGTAGTTACGCTCTGATGTCCATAGTACCGAGCATAGGGGATTACCGAGTTAGGATTTCAACCGTCTTAAGACGGATACTTAGAAACCTAACTAGGAACTACCGTTGTTAACAACGGATACCCTTAACGTTCTATGAACGATACCTTGCTTAAATTCCAAGACCTTTGAGTCCTATCTTGCAAAGCCTAATGTAACTGTTAAACATTCAGATGTCAGGACGAGGCCGAGGCCGACCTAGAGGCGAAGCCTCAGATGGAACCGGCGCGCAGACGATAGCTGAGATCGTCGCCGCCACGGTAGCACAGATGCTACCACAAGTTATACAAGCTGTACAACAATCCCAACAAAACCAACAAACTCAAACGGGGCCAATCCCTCCCCCTCCCAGAGAAGCCAATTGGGTGAAAGCTGTAGCGGAACTCCGCCCTCCTTGCTTTAGGGGCGAGAGTGATCCGGCTAAGCTAGAAGCATACATCTCCGAGATGGAGACTGCTTTTGAAACACTCGAAGCTCCTGCTGGAGTTCGAGTCAGAGTAGCCGCCTACTACTTGAAGGATGCGGCCATGGATTGGTGGAAACTGGTGAAGCACGAGCACGTCAGCGACCCCACCTTCGACTGGGATTCTTTTGCATCTCTCCTCCGATCCAAGTACTATCCGGAGCATGTAAAAACGAAGAAAAGGCTAGAGCTAGACGCCTTAAAGATGACAGACAAGATGTCTGTGGATGAGTACTACCACCGCACCTTCACCTCCATTCTCCGTCTCCTCCCTGATCTTGGATACACCGGCCAGGTGTTGGTCGATCGCTTCTATGGCGGTCTGAGCCATCGCCTTCGGTACGGTATGGGCTATACCAGATTTACCTCCCTTCAGGTAAATAACGGTTAACCCTTAGTATCATTCAATTCCTTAAATTCCTTGAATCTTGAATCTTTTCCTTATCCTTTCCTTAAATGAGAATCCCGGCTAATACCTGAAATTTCAGGAGTGTTATCACGCGGCTTCTCGCGTTGAGATCACTTGCCAACTGAGGGATGAAGAAACCGCGCTGAAGCGCAAGGCCAATAACAAAAATACCAGCACTGAGGAGCAGAACCAGGGTAAAAGCTGGAAGAAGAAGAAAGGGAACTTCTTTTCTCAGAAGAAGTCCCCAAGTGAGAGCAGTGCCCATGCTGAGCAGGGCAAACCAGCTGAGATCCTTCAGCTTGGTTATTCTGCACCGGTGGCAGCTAAGCCACTGAGATCACACCCTCCTAAGGGTAAATTCTACTTCCAATTTGTATTCGTATAAGTATCATTTCTAGTATACCCACGCACACATGTGCTAACCCTCTAACCTCAGGTTCTAGCTCCGGAGCCGCCAAAACCTTCTCCGACGGCCGCACCTATGTGTGCAGAAAGTGCAACCAGGACCATCCTGGTAAGGATTGCTACGGGAGGGAGATCAAATGCTACAACTGCCAGAAGCTGGGACACACAGCTAACAAATGCCCGGAGAGTGGAAAGCAAAAGGGAAACTTCCAGAACTACAAGCAGAGAGAGGGCAAGGAGGTGGCATCTGGCGATGCACCGGCCCAGCAGGCACCTCAGGGACAGGGATCCCGGGGCCCTCAGAGAGGCGCACCTCAGAGGCAGCCTGTTCTGCATGTGATTGACCGCGATGGGCCCGGTTCGAAATCCGGCCAAGGTAATCACCTAAACCTTTAATCCTTGAAATAGCATGCCTAGTAGTAGAGTAATTGTATGAGTGAATGCATGAGTAAATCAATGAAGTGTATATTGAGCATGAAATGAAGTAGTTGAAACTAGTACTCACCGTAGATGAAATTTGTAACCATAGGAAACTTTAGTATCTGTTACCCAATACCGGTAACCTTGAATCAAGAAGAGATCGACATCACAACCACGACTACACCAACAAACAGTGTCAGGTCATCCGCCCAGGTATGATCTTATTAAGGGGATACCTGACACCCGAAGCGCAAATCTCAATTATTCGACGATGCAACGAGCTAGGAACGGGTCAAGGTGGATTTTACACACCCGAATTCCCCGGTGGAGCGAAGATGAAGCTGAAGATGATGTGCTTGGGAAAGGACTGGAATCCTTATACCAAGACATACCAGGAGACACGACAACACGATGAGCGACGCCACCGACAATACCACCAGAGTTTCAGACCCTCATCACTCAAGCAGTTGAACTTGCACAACAATGTGAATCTGAACCAATCCCCGCACTTGAAGCGGACCTTTGTATCGTCAACTCTATGAAAAGAAGGACGACTTGGGGTTACACCAAGACAAGGACGAGACAGCGGATCTCTTGAACAAGGAGTGCCCGTAGTGTCTTGGTCCATTGGTGATGACGCCGATATTCCTGTATAGCGAGCAGAAGCGTGTGGACCTCGCACAGAAACTGGTATTGAGATCAGGAGATGTCCTAATCATGGGTGGAAAACTCTAGGATGCTGTATCACGGGATCAACAAGATCAAGTTGAATACGGCACCGCCGGCAATAATCAATGCCACACACATGAAACCAGGACGCCTGAACCTTACCTTTAGAAAATATTAAATTCCTAGTATCATGTAATCTATTAGTAACGTGTATTAGAGACACGACATGTATGATGGTTGGTTTATCAATAAAGAGCAGTGTGTGATTTAATTCCACTTGTGTCCACCATCAATACTTATCCAATTGTGAATCCAATAGGTTGTGGACTCGGTACCGAAGGTAACCTGAGCATCCTCACCGAAGCACAAGCCGGCAGAAGCGGCACCATTCTAACGGGAACCTTCCCAGTAAATGGCATTGATGCCAATGTATTATTCGACTCCGGCGCCTCTCACACTTTCGTATCACCATCCTTTGTGAAGAGGTTGAAGCTAGATGCGATGAGCTACCGAACTTCATGGTTACTCTCCCATCGAAGGAGCGAGTAAAGTGCACCAAATACTACCAATCAGCCACCATCGAAATCAAAAATGAAGCGTTTCCCATTTCCTTCATCGAATTCAATGGATTGGGATTCGACTTAATTATCGGAATGAATTGGTTGGAGCGGCACAAGGGTAGAATCCTCTGCGCCGAGCATCGTTTGCTGCTCAAGAGTCCTTCTGGGGTTACCGTATCTTACCGCCAGAGACCGAGAGAGCCTTCGACCACACTCATATCTGCCATGGCTATGTACCGGGAGCTCAGAAAGGGCCAGGAAGTGTATCTGTGTTATGTGCAAGACCTGGAGAGAGATCCAGAGTTCAGTGACGATGTACCTATTGTATCTGAGTATCCCGATGTATTCCCTAAGGAGCTACCCGGCATGCCACCACCGAGAGCAGTGGAATTCGAAATTGATCTATTGCCAGGTACCGGTCCCATTGCTAGGGCACCGTACCGCATGGCACCAGCAGAGATGACCGAATTGAAAGAACAGTTGAGAGATCTTCTAGACAAAGGGTTCATACGCCCGAGCGTATCACCCTGGGGAGCACCGGTCTCTTCGTGAAGAAGAAGGACGGTAGCCTCCGCCTTTGCATGACTACGCGAGCTGAATGCGGTCACAGTCAAAAATAAATACCCACTGCCACACATCGACGACCTATTTGACCAGTTGAAAGGAGCATCGGTCTTCTCCAAGATTGACCTCCGTTCTGGGTATCATCAGATTGCAATCAAGGAACAAGACATTGAGAAAACGGCATTCCGTACCAGATATGGCCACTATGAATTCACAGTGATGCCATTCGGTTTGTCAAACGCACCGGCAAAATTCATGGACCTCATGAATCGTTTATTCAGTGAGCAGTTGGACACTTCGGTTGTGGTCTTCATCGACGACATCCTTGTATTCTAAATCACCAGAGGAACATGAAACCCACTTGAGGAAAGTGCTTGAGACACTGCGCGAGAGCCAGCTTTATGCGAAGTTCTCCAAATGCGAGTTGGCTTGATCAGGTATCATTCCTTGGACATGTCATCTCGAGCGCAGGTATCTCAGTTGACCCTTCTAAAGTAGAAGCTGTACGATCAATGGCCTAGACCCAAGACTGTTACCGACATTGGGAGTTCTTGGTCTAGCCGGTTATTACGGAGATTTGTAAGGGACTTCTCGAAAGTCGCCAAGCCCATGACTACATTGATGAAGAAAGATGCACCATTTGTATGGACAGACGACTGCGAGTCATCATTTCAGAGCCTTAAGGACTCATTGACCTCAGCGCCCATCCTTACTCTTCCAGAGGGCACAGAGGGATTGAGGTGTACTGTGATGCATCAGGCAAAGGAATGGGATGCGTACTCATGCAGCATGGCAAGGTTGTTGCTTATGCCTCCCGCCAGCTGAAGAAACATGAGGAGAATTACCCGACTCACGACTTAGAGTTAGGAGCCATTGTCTTCGCCTTGAAGATATGGCGACACTATCTCTATGGGGTAAGCATCACCATCTACTCCGATCATATAAGAGCTTACAGTATGTATTCACTCAGAAAGAACTCAACTTGAGACAGAGAAGGTGGATGGAGTTTCTCTCAGACTACGACATCAACCTGCAGTATAAGGAAGGGAAGGCAAACATCGTGGCCGACGCCCTGAGCCGTCGAGCACACTCGCTCCATTCGCTACTCGCTTCTTCTAGCTTGGTTGACGAGGTGCGAGACGCTCAGTTGAGCGACCCTTACCTAACCGAAATCAGACACAAGATAGAGAATGGTACATTTGAGAAGAAAAAGTATGATTTCAAGCTACATGAAGATGGTTTGATTCGGTGAATGGCAGGCTATGCGTCCCCCGAAGCAATGCTGAGCTAAGGGATCGCATCCTGGAGAGTCACATAGTTCTACGTTATCAGTCCATCCGGGAGCCTCCAAGATGTACAAAGACATGAAGAAGGTACTTCTGGTGGTCTGGAATGAAATCAGATGTGACGGAATTTGTATTGAGATGCTTAACATGCCAGAAGGTAAAATTTGAACACCGTAGACCGGGCGGAATGGTACAATCGATGCCAATTCCGGAGTGGAAATTTCATGATATCTCCATGGATTTTGTTGTAGGACTCCCACCTGCCAGGGGAGGACTCAACATGATCTGGGTTGTAGTAGATCGCCTTACCAAGGTTGCCAGATTCATACCGATGAAGGAACCTGGAAGGTAGTAAAGCTAGCTGAGCTTTTTGATAAGGAGATTATCAGACCACCACGGAGTCCCTAAGACCATAGTATCTGACCGCGACACCAGGTTTCTTTCGAGATACTGGAGAGCCAAGGGAAGCGTTGGGTACAGAACTGAAGTTGAGTACCGCCTTCCATCCTCAGACCGACGGTCAGACAGAAAGGACCATCCAGACACTGGAGGACATGCTTCGGGCATGTGCCTTGGACTTTCAGGGGAGTTGGTTAGATAAGCTTCATCTTATCGAGTTCTCGTATAATAATAGTTATCACGCCTCGATTAAGATGTCGCCTTTCCAAGCTCTATACGGTAGACCTTGCCGTACACCCTTGTGTTGGGATGAGTCGAGTGAAGCGGTCATAATAGGACCGGAATACCTTGAGCAAGTGCAAGCCGAAGTGCAACAAATCCGAGCTAACATGAAGGCAGCCCAAGATAGACAGAAATCCTATGCGGATGTGAGACGACGCGACCTCGAGTTCACCGTGGGCGACCAAGTGTTCTTGCGAGTTTCGCCTATGAAGGGTGTCTTCAGATTGGTCAGAAGGGCAAGCTAAGCCCAAAATTTGTAGGGCCGTACACTATCACCGAAAGAGTTGGTTCAGTAGCCTACAGGTTAGCATTACCTGAGGACTTGGGACGGGTCCATGATGTATTTCATGTGTCACAACTCAAGAAGTATATGGCTGATCCTTCTCATGTGTTGGAGCCCGAGCACTTATCCATTGAGCCAAACATGCGATATGTCGAAACCCCAGTGAGAATCCTTGATAGGAAGACCAGAGACACTCGCCATAAGTCTATACGAATGGTGAAGGTCCTATGGTCTAACCATGATGTCGAAGAAGCGACATGGGAGTTAGAAGATGCCATGAAGGCTAAATACCCGCAGTTATTCATAGACTAGAGAGTCTAGTATTTAGTATACGGGTACGGGTCGTACCCCTTTTAAGGGGGGTAGAACCCTTTGCTTTAGCATTGCTTCGGGGTAAGCATTGCATTTTGTATGGCACATGTAGTGCAAGTGAACTTAGTACGGATGTGTATGTATGTGTAATTGCATTTTGTATGGAATGTAGTGCAAGGTATGTGTATTGATGTATTGTGTATTGTGGATTGTAATGTGTATTGTGGATGGTAATGGTGTATTGTGTATTGTGGTATGGTATGAATGGAAATGATGCATTGTGTATGTGAATTGCGTATGATGTTGAATTGTGTATGCTTGTAATGTGGAATGAAGTAAACACCTCATAGGTGTAGGGGAAATACATTATGGCATTGGCTTGCATAATGAGTAGAATTATGAAACTATTAACCTTGAGCAACTTTGAGGGCAAAGTTTCTTAAGGGGGGTAGATTGAAATACCCCGTAATTAAAAATAGTGATTAATTAGGCTAATAAGTAATTTAGAAGCTTAATTAAGTGTAAATAATTATTAGGGAACAAATCCCGTAGAAAACGGATCCTTAAAACGGATTAAAATCACTAACGAACCTTAAAGCGCGTTTTTCGAGGTAACCGGGAAAACGTGTCTTTAAGCGGGTCAAATAGACTCGTAACAATTTTAGTCAACTAAATATTCATTAATAAACATTAGTGAAGTTTTAGAACCAATAAAATCAATAAAAACGAGAGATTAGTAAAAATTGTCAAAAACGGGAAGTTGTGGGGTAGAAACATAAATAACCAAGAGTTATGTGTCCACTTTTAAAATAAAAAGTAAAATTTGTGTGTGTGTGGGGTGTAGCCGATGGGCTTTATTTCCCCCTCTCTCACACTCTCTCACACACTCACTCACTATTTACAAAAGACAAAAATCATAAAAGTAACCCTCACCTCACTTCCTACTCTCTCTCCTCCCTATTCTCTTTTCCCTCACGTGAACAAGCACCCACACCCTCTCTTTTCTTCCTCCTTCTACCTCCATGCGATTCCATGGCTGCTTAAGAAAAACAACACAAAACTCACCTTCTCTCCTTTGTAACTCCCTCCACACTTCTCCAAAAATTACAAAAATTACACCATTGTAATCCCCTCCTCAAGAGCTACATTTTCATCTTACCAAAAACAACCATTTTCGATTTTGAGGGTATATCCCATTTGGAGTTTCAACACCACCATTAGAAGGCCCTCCTTCTCCTTGTTCTTCTAAGGTAAAAATATTTTGAAAACTCCATTTTTTTCTAGCTCTTGTGGGCAAAACGAAAATCTAGACTAAACCCTTGTTTGGTCTCTTGTGCTCTAGCCGATTTGGCTTGTTGAAGGAGTTGGAAACCTTGTTCTTGAACCACTCCAAGCTTCATTCGCACTCTTGAGAGGTAATATGAATTCTAAACCCTAGAAATCTACATTGAAAGCTTAAATAATATTAAGAGTAGTTTTGGTATTGAATGTGTGTGTATATATGGGTGATAATGTTAGATTTGTTGAATACCAAAACCGGTAGGGGGAGAAGGAAGGAGAAAGAGGAAGAAAGAAAATCTAGAAGTAAAGCAAGGTAAGGAATGTTCACCTTTGTGTAGCTTTATAAATGTATATGTAACAGATTTTTAAGAATGGAAATGGGTATTGTAAAATGATAATGCATTAATGGTATAATGTGCAAGAGGATACAAGTATTTTGAAGCTTTAAAAGACATGTAAAACTGTTACAAAACAGATTGGGGATTAATGTTTGTGTGCAGGAATTTTGTAGTGTTTTTAGTGTTGTTTTAGTATGGGTATGGTATATGAGAGCTTGTGTATATTGATGCGTATTGTAACAGGTGAGATAAGTGTTAAAATGTGAACTAGAATATGTGGTGAGAGTATAAAAATATAGGGGAGGCTATGGCAAAATTTGCCTAGGATTAGAACACTTAGAGAATTAAAAACTAGGTGACTAATGTGAGTTGTAACAGATTTTGATTTGGATAGTTAGAGGGTAAGTGGAGAGAGCTAGGTAATGGATTCTAGATATAGTAAGAGTGCTAAAAATGACATTAGAAGAGGGAGATGTAGAGGAGAAGGGTAAGTGTTAAAATCTGTAGCATAAGGTAACTAGAGAAGAAACTAGTTGAGTGTTGAGTGAAACTTGGAAAATTATGTGAGTGAATGAGTATAGAATTGTGTAAGGAGTTAATGATTGAACTAGGGTGTATTAGGAGGTTTAATTAGTGTCAAAACATGTGGGATTAAGTGTAGGAACAATGGGGAAGTAATGGGTAAAAGAGAGGACTGAAAACAGAAATGAAAATGCAAATACTGGGCCGGACCGAACTTGCGACCGGACTTGCAAGTTCGGTCGAGCCCAGACTTACAAAGACGGGTGAGCTACTGGAATCGACCGGACTTGCGACCGGACTTGCAAGTTCGGTCGGACCAGAAATTTTCCCCGTCTGTAACCTACTGGAATCGACCGGACTTGCGACCGGACATGCAAGTTCGGTCAGACCAGAAATTTTCCCCGTCTGTAACCTACTGGAATCGACCGGACTTGCGACCGGACATGCAAGTTCGGTCGGCCAGAAAAATTTCCATCCTGTAAGCTACTGGAATCGACCGGACTTGCGACCGGACCTGCAAGTTCGGTCGGCCCAGGAAAATTTCCCGAGGATAGCTACTGGAATCGACCGAACTTGCGACCGGACTTGCAAGTTCGGTCGGCCAGAAGAATTTCCGTAACCTGAGCTACTGGAAGCGACCGAACTTGCGACCGGACTTGCAAGTTCGGTCGGGCTAGGAATTTTCGGTACTGGTAGCTACTGGAATGGACCGGACTTGCAAGGTCGGTCGCAAGTCCGGTCCTGACAAAAAAAAAAATTATTTAAATAGTAATTGTATATATATATGTATATGTATACCCATACATATATGTATATGTATATGTATGAAAGCATGCCAAAGTTAAGTAAGGAAGTAAAACCTAAGTAAAGGAAAAGTAAGTAAGTAAAGAGTAAATGTAAAAAAAAGTATAAGGACATAGTAAGTATGTGTTAAGTAATGATAGTTAGATTAATCATTTAATTGTATGTATATAATAGGATTTGATTTGTGACACCGGAAGGACGTTTGGAATTACGTACAACGGTGAACGGTATGGATTCCTCATGCCCCGGGTGCTATCTTGGTTACTCTGATTTGTGTGTTGTGTGCTAATTGATCACCAAATAAGATAAATGCACGAATCGGAGTTAATATGCATACTTGTGAATATGTAGTGTTGTATTATGTTGTATATTTCCTTTAAATCTTAGTTTGTATACTTCATGAAATGTACGGATGATATGAATGTATGTATGTATGTTGTATTGTACCGTGACCGTTATTCATTGTGTTTGGACTTCTAACTTGTTCCTAACAAACTAACCATCCTAACTTAAAATGGTAATTAAATTGGAATGAGTAGAAGTCCGATATAGTTTCGGCCACGCGTGAGGATGCGGAGTCACGAGAGGTTGGCTCCAATTCCTGACTCTTAAACTGGTCCGCGGCCCAAATCCCTTAAGTGGGTAGCATCCCGGATTAGTGAGTCAAGTAAATCCCGGATGTGGGACGGAGTAGTCCCCAAGGCCGGAGGTCCCGACGACTTGACTTGAGTATAAGTAAGTAAGTAAGAATGAGTAAGTAAAGTAAAAAGGAAGTAAGTAATTGTATGCAAGTAGAAGTAAGTAATGAGTAAAAGAGTAAAGCATTCCGATTAACCCGGATGCATAATTTGGCTAACCTTGTGAAGGTAAGTAAGATGTGTACTTGTAATGTTGCCTTGGATTGTGTAATGTATTGTATGAGCATGTATGATGTATGAAAAGCATGTATGTATGAATAATGAATGGCATGTTTAGTGGACGTCAAATAGTCGGCGTGCCCTAGCTAGCACGCGGTATATGCGGAGTTTATGCGCAGCAATTTGCTGAGCCCCTTGGGGCACCATTTTTACTACACGCAGGTACTCGAGATTGATGAAGAGGTGAAGACTCCATTCTATTTCTTTATCTTCTTTTTGGAATGTAAACATTGAATTTACGATGGGTGTACTAAGTAGTACATGGCTGTAGTTTTTGAATAGCCGGTGTACCATGGGGTACACCTTTTTGGATAATGGAAGTATTGGATTGGGGTATAGATGAGTAGTTTTAGAAACTCATTCTTTTGGTAAGTTGGAAAGGTTGTAATCTAATATACTTAAATACTCGGTGATCCAGGATGTAAGTATTTGGCATGTGTTATTTTGGTAAGTAACTTAGTAGCTCGGTACGTTATGTTCATCAGACCGTGACTGTAAGTATTAGTAGCCTAGCTAGCCGTATGGGCGGTTAGCGGCATTGTTTCACCCGCCGTAGTAAGTATGTAGTAATTCCGCTGCGAACTCGTAGGATTAACAGGACGATTAGACGGTAAGCATAGGATTAGCGGTTGGGGTGTTACAACCCCAGTACAAACAATACAGTTCACACTTCAATTTCCTAACCGAGTACAAACGATTCTCCATTCAATACAACACTCAATACTTACAATATCATATACTAAGTTTTCTAAGGTACAATCCCAAAGTACAACATTTCTCATAAGTCCATACATGCTTATCAAAAGTTAAACTCCTACCCATGTCTCACAAGTCTACACGCTTTCCAAAATACATAAGGGTGCACCGCTTGGTACACCGGCAGTTCAAAGGGGCTACAAGCCCGTATACAAATAATACACCATCCAAGATATTTCCTAGCCAAACTAAACATAACAGCCCGGTCTGACTCTTGACAATTTAGCTTGTCGAATACCTGAAATATAAAAACACAACCCCAAGGGGCTTCGCAAAAGCTGCATATGAAATTCGCATACCCTGCGTGCTAATAGGGGTGGGCCGACTACTTGGTCGCATACATGGAGTTCATTTTATTTATACGTGCATACATGTTATAATGAACAATAATACTTTCATACCATACTGCATACACACATACAATCCGATACATACAAAGGAAGACAATCACAAGTTATCCATACATACTTACCAAGGTATTGAGATACAATTCTCAAGTTCATACACAATACTTGTTAGTTACTTACTCATCCGTGTTAATCGGCTGTACTTTACTCTTTTACTCGAGATCAATGACTTGCACCAGCCATGACCTTACAATACCAAATACTTTTCTTACTTTAATACTCAAGTCAAGTCGGTGTGACCTCCGGGCAGGGACTACGATATCCCACCACCGGGCTTTAGGTTGGCTCACTAATCCAGGTGCTACCCATTAAAGGTTTGGACATGGAAAAGATTAAGGCCAGGAATCGGATCCAACTCTTGTGTCTCCTCATCCTCACCTGTGGCTGAACTATATCGGGCTTCTCAATACTCCAATTTACCAATTTCTCAAAGTTAGAAATGTTAGATAGTTAGGGAGTTAGTGACAAGTCCACATTCTACAAGTCAAGGATAACAGCCTTGCACATTCGATCAATCAAGTACTTCATCCACAATCATACATTTCATGAATTATACAAACTTCAAGTTCAAATACAATCTAACGAGAAACCATACATTACAAACACAAGAAAGTGCAATAAACCCAATTCGTGCATTATATCTTATTTTGGTGATCATACATAACACACAAACATACAAATCAGGGTAACCAAGGTAGCATACAGGGCATGAGAAAATCATACCGTTCACCGTAGTTGTTCGATCACCGACTCTCCTTCAGAGTCAAACAATTCCAATCCTATAAAAACATGGGATCATGGTTAATTCTCTATAGTTACCTAACTCTTTACATCATTAGAGTTCTCCGATTTACCATTACTTACCCCTTACATTTCAACCTTATTTACATTTTTACTTACTTCTCATTACTTCTCAAGTTTGTTTACACTCCTAATGACCTTATATGTCATTAATCAGTCTTAACAATCTTATAATTACAATACCATTCAATTCCCCACCTTAAGATTGCATTTTTATACTTACTGCATAATTTTAATGTTGGTCCGGGACCTTGTCCGGGTCCTAAGTCGCGGACCAACACAGGAACTAACTTTCGGCTGAAAACAACATTGGTCCGGGACCTTGTCATGGAACCAAGTCTCGGACCATGCACTGGGTGAAGTCTCGGCATGATTTTAAGGCTGTGTATTCGTTCCAGCTTCATGCACTTGCTTTGAACTTCTTGAGACATATACATGTCTATACTTACTATTTTGCTCTTTGCACTTCGTAATCCTCATTTATTATCTTCTGATGAATTTCTCTGAGTTCCGTTATACTCGTTAACTTAACTGAGTTCCTTCTCATTGATCGTTTGAGGTTCCCAACTGTTCAGTTTGAACTTGCTTACGGTCCGTAGAACGGAGTCAACTACTCCTCATGTCATGTACACCACTCATATACATATGTGGGGTACCTTACTGATACATTGCTACTTACCCGACCATCCTACAAGTAGGTCTGTCAGGCCCGCAAGCTCCTATCGGAGTGCGGTCGTCCCACATCTCATTTTTGTACACTGGTAGTGTTCATCACACACCTAGGTGAACTATTATGTTGTCAACTCCTCTTATATTGTCCTATGTTATCTTATTGTTAATCTTCTGGTTTGGTTTTAAAATCTTGGGGTTTGAAAGAAATATTTGAGTTTTAAAAGAAAATTTTGGGTTTAATAGAAAAAATTTCATGGCATTTCAATGCCGGTTGATTCTAACCAAGTCTAGCTCCTCGCTGGCTGGTATATTCCTTACTACAATCGTTGGACCGTTAGGCCCTTCCAAGGTTTCTTTTTTTCAAATCCTTAGGATTTGTGATCCTGTAGTTTCTTCATTCCGTTCACGGAACTTTACAAAGTACTTGTGGTTTGTTAAAGTCTTTCTGAATGGTCCTATTATTACTGCACTTGTCGTGGCAAGTGCGTGGTACTGGTGGTTTTTGGGCTAACCTATACATGTCACGGTATTGTTTCTTTGCGTATTTGGTAGCTCTGCCGACTCTTCCCTTGATCCACTGATCTTTTACTTGGGTTAATCAATCTTCTGAATAACTTTTCAGTGATCTTGACGTGGCTGTCATTGATCGTAGTGCTTCTCCAATCCTTGGAGACCCCTATTTATTTGTTATGTGTTTTCCTTATTGCTCAGTCTCACACGTTTACCGTGGTTACCAAGACTTAACTTGTTTAGACACTACTTCGGTAGTCCCGTCGGATTATATCTCGTGAATGTTCTCGTAGCTGTCTGAGCTATGTCAGCCAGGTATTGTAACCTCTTTGGCGTTGTATTCTTGGAGTTATCCACTCTGGACTATTTCTTAGTTGGTTTGCATACATTGGTGGTGCTGTCTAACTGTTGTGGTCCCGTAGACTCATGTCTCGGGTTTTGTTACTGCTTCTTTATCCGTTATGTTGCACGCTTAGTGCTTCTCTTCCCGCTGCTGTTTGACTAGCTATGTTCTCGCGACTATTAAGCATGTCGCCTCATGCTGTAGTAAATTCCAGTCTCCTCTTGGTTAGGATTCTCATTCTACCGCCATTAAGTGCAGTTATTATTGTTCGACTGGGAACCATGTCCAGGATTTCCAATTCTTGGAATCTACTACATGATAGATTCTTGTTTTCCGTATGATTATTTCACAACTGCCAGATCGGATTTTCCAGAGTATGAGAGGACTTTCCTTCTCTCTGGCGTTCTTCCCCAAGTTATACAACAGGGGATGTGTTGGACGGGCCTGGTATTGTAGGTATCCGATACACATCGGGAGTTCCTAACTAGCGTATCTCTCACGCTATCACTCAGCCCTTAGCCCTAAGCTCCTAGTTCCTAGCTCGGTATTTCCTAAACTCGGTATTTCCAGTCATCAGAGCGATACTTCGCTTTGATACCACTTTTTGTAACACCCCTACTGCTAATCTCATCATTACCGTCTAATCTCCTCGTACTTCCATACTTACACTGCGGATAATCCATACACATTGGCGGGTGATACAATGCCGTTAGCCACCCACGTGACTAACAAGGCCTACTTCCACTACAGTATCGGTCTGATGGACCAGAATACCCCAGTACAAACAATACAGTTCACACTTCAATTTACTAACCGAGTACAAACGATTCTCCATTCAATACAACACTCAATACTTACAATATCATATACCAAGTTTTCTAAGGTACAATCCCAAAGTACAACATTTCTCATAAGTCCATACATGCTTATCAAAAGTTAAACTCCTACCCATGTCTCACAAGTCTACACGCTTTGCAAAATACATAAGGGTGCACTGCTTGGTACACTGGCAGTTCAAAGGGGCTACAAGCCCGTATACAAATAATACACCATCCAAGATATTTCCTAGCCAAACTAAACATAACAGCCCGGTCTCACTCTTGACAATTTAGCTTGTCGAATACCTGAAATATAAAAACACAACCCCAAGGGGCTTCGCAAAAGCTGCATATGAAATTCGCATACCCTGCATGCTAATAGGGGTGGGCCGACTACTTGGTCGTATACATGGAGTTCATTTTATTTATACGTGCATACATGTTATAATGAACAATAATACTTTCATACCATAGTGCATACACACATACAATCCGATACATACAAAGGAAGACAATCACAAGTTAACCATTGAAATACCCCAAACCTAAGTATGCTAAGTAAACATAAAATCATGATGTAGTAAGGCTAAAATATGCCTTATAAAGATTGGTAGACAATTTAAACCAAGGAAAACACAAGAAAGTGCCTTAAGGGCAATCAGGGCAAAAACGTGCTCTAAGCTTGGAGAGACTTGGGTGAGTACCCAAATATCATGATAAGACCTTAGTAATATTCTAATGGTCATTTTAAATCAATTAGCAAAGAAAACCAAGCTTGAAAACAAGTTAAAACGCAAAATGTGCTTTAAGAGGTCTTAAAGCACATTTTTGAGAAATTGTCTTAGAATTGAGTTTTGAGTGGCTAAATGTCCATCATTACTCTTTAATCAACATGTGTACTAATTAGTATCACATTAGGAAGCCTAAATCAATGGGAAACCAAAAATTTCACGAATATGTGCACTAATTAGTGAATAGTGCCAAATAGTGCCCAAATTAAGCTTAAGTCAACATAAGTCAATGAGATGGTCAACTAAGACCATAAATATCTCCAACTACAAGAGGGGGGCCGGTTTTTGATGTGAGGAGTCACCACATGACTAAGCAAATAAAGGAAAAGAAGAGTAAAAGAGAGAATAGTACTATTTGCTTTATAAAAGCAAATACCTTATATTAGCATACCTCTCTCCTCTCTTCTTCATTTCTCTTCTTCTTCCACGGTTCTTTTTTCTTTTCCTCTGTTCCAAACCGTCCCAAGCAGCCTCCATTGTTGCTTCACCTTGCTTTGGCAACAACTTACTCATTTTAGCTCCAAATCAAAAACTAAACACAATTATTCTTAGTTAGCTCAAGCTCTAGCTTTCTATCTTTTCAAATCTTGCAAAGCTCAAGTTTGGTGCCATGAGAAAACTCCATTGATGGAGGAAAATCAAGTTTGAAAGAGCTCATTAGCTTCTCCATTCTCTTAAGGTAAAGAAAATGCAAGAAAAACCATGTTTCCATCATCTCTTGTACATGGCCGAAAATTTCTACTCATGGGGCCTTGTTTTTATGCCTTGTTCTAGCTTGATTTATTCACCAAGGACTAGTGGAGGTCCTATTTCATTCAATGCCAAAGTCTACCTTGAGACTTCAAAGGTAATCATCCACTTTTATGCCTTAGAACACATTTTTAAACTAGGGTTTACTCCTTAAGGTTAGTGTACTATTTAGTACTCATGTGAGACATTGAATATTGGTTAGAACATTGGCAAAGGAAATTTTAGTGGTGGCCGAGATTCATGCAGGAAGAAGGTCTAAGGAGGAAGTTAAGATAATCTTGAGAAAACAAGGTAAAATGCTTACCTAATGGTTGTTTAAGTTTTAAGGGATGAGTTTAGGTGGATACCAATGTGGCTTAGAGCTTACATTGTGTGTGGGGTTATATAACCTAAGAAAAAGAACTTAAATAAGCTTGAGAACTTGTGACTAAGGAGCCAATGAGAATGAGTTAGTAATATAAGTTTAAGGTGGATTTTAAGAGCATTATAACTACTATGAGATTGATGAGTGTATTTGCAGGTTGAAAGCTTATATATGTGGGAAATTCAGTGTTTAAGTTTAAGTCATTTAAGGGCCTAAGAGCCATGTCATTTAAGAGCCTTAGTGCTATGCAATTTAAGATTATTGCAATATATTGAGTTTGTTGTGAATGAGTTGGTTTGGGTGATGAGATATGATGAGGAAGAACTTGAGGTGTGTGAGATGGTTAAATGAGGAAAAATAATGTGTTTGGGTATGATAATATACTAGAGGAGCTATGGCGAAATTTGAGTAGAAAATAAGTGTTTAGGTGATGGTGGTGAATTAATATGACCTAGGATTTACTAGGAGTCATTATGAAGAATTTGAGTGGAAATGAGTTAACTAAGGAGTTCTTAAGGATGAGAATGACCTAGAATGGTCTATGAGGAAGTTAGAGTTTAGGTGGGTGTATTGAACACACCAAAGTCATGGTATGAGGAATGGTAAGACTTGTGCATAAGTTTTAAAGAGAAGGTGTATAATGCTTAAGATGATTTAGGTATGAACTTGGGAATATATCAATGAAAGTCTAGGGAAGCTTGCCTAAGTAGTGATGGTGTTAGTAGAGGACTAATGAGGTTTAGTTTAGATTGTAATAAGTGTACTTAGGTGATGGAAGAGAAAGGTGAGGGAGAATGTATTCGAACGTCAAGGAAAATGACTAGGAATGTAAGAGAGCGTGTGATCATGAGGAAGGTGAGTAAGTGAATAAAAGAAATGTTTAGGTATGCACAAGAGTTTAGGAATGATGAGTAACAAATGGAAAAGAGAGGAATTTGTGCATGGTTATGTAAGATGACTTGAGGAAGTTTGGTTAAATGAACTGAAGATGGAAAATAATGTTTATGAAGTGCCCAAACTGTTAAGGAGGGAACACTTGGGTTGGTTGGTTGAAGTTTTGGTAAAGATACAAGTTGGTAATGTAAGGAAGTATATGGTAAGTGTTAGGAGTGTTTGTAAGAATTGAGCAAATGTTTGAGAAGATCCTTAGAAGTTGTTTTAATGAGTTTGGTGAAGGTTATAAGGTGTGTTTGATGTGCCAAATGATGTTAGAACACATTAGGAGGCTTGAGGAAAAATTTGGAGAAAGTTTGACAATGTATGGGAAGTTTCTGCAGCCGACCTACCCAGGGGACCGACCCCAGTCTGGGTCGGTCGGGCTGAAATGTGAAATGTGATTGGATGTTCTCTGCACCCGACCTACCAGGGTGGGGTGGGTCGGTCGGTGGGTCGGTCGGATAAAAAAAAAAAAAAAAAAAAGAGAAACCCTAAGAGAGTTTAGTGGTATTAATGGTACCCCATTAAGGGGGCAATGATGATTAGAGGTATAAAGACTTAAGGGATTAAGTTAAGAATAAACTTAAAAGTTTAAGATTAAGTTTGTAAGATTAAGTTGTAAGACTTAAGAGGTGTTAGGTTGGAGTCATTAAGGGTTAAGTAAGTTAAGTAAGATAAGTAAGTTGAATTGAGTTAAGTGATTAACAACCTAAAACTGAATGAATGTTTTAGGACTTGGGAGTTTGGACTCCGGAAGAGAGTAAGCAGCCGAACGACCAACGGTGAACGGTACAGTTCTTCTTGTGACCTGCTTGCTAACGAGGTGTCCCTCGGCTTGTGTGCTATCTGTTTTTGTGTGCTCACTAAACAAGATAAAGCATGCAACCGGAATATTATTATTATTGTATTGTTGTGTGATGTTTGAAAACTAACACAACATACCGTGAGAACTTACTAACCAATGTTTAGTAAGAAATTGAGTGAGACTAAGGAACGCCCCTAATAAGGGACGATATGAACCGAAAGAGGTTAACCAACAAACATGGTCTTGAGACTATTACTAACTGGAACTTGAGTGAGGAAACCCGGGACCGATCTCCGGTCATGCATGAAGGAAAAAGGGGGACGGTATCTGAATCAGATCCGCCCTCCGCTTGAGGACTTGTCTTCGGACTTGTAGCCTAGGGCCGGTTGTCGGCTCAGCTACGCTGGATTCCCGTCCAGGGTAGGTGGCATTAAGATGGTGCGATGGGATCACCTAAATCCCAGGTTTGGACTTAGGCTACAACCATTCCCCTCCAGGAACGGTTTGTATTCTGAGAATAAGTTAAGATTAAGATAAGTTACAATCATTCCTTTTTAAAGGACGATTTGTATTATTAAGATTAAGATTAAGTTAAGATTAAGATAAGTTACAATCATTCCTTTTTAAAGGATGATTTGTATTATTAAGATTAAGATTAAGTTAAGATTAAGATAAGTTACAATCATTCCTTTTTAAAGGATGATTTGTATTATTAAGATTAAGATTAAGTTAAGATTAAGATAAGTTACAATCATTCCTTTTTAAAGGATGATTTGTATTATTAAGATTAAGATTAAGTTAAGATTAAGATAAGTTACAATCATTCCTTTTTAAAGGATGATTTGTATTATTAAGATTAAGGTAAGGTTAAGGTAAGTTGCAACCATTCCTTTTTAAAGGATGGTTTGGATTATTAAGATTAAGATTAAGGTAAGGTTAAGATAAGTTGCAACCATTCCTTTTTAAAGGATGGTTTGTAATATTAAGATTAAGATAAGCTACATCCACTCCTTATTAAAGGATGGTTGTTTCTAAGGTTAAGATAAGACTAAGATCAAGGTGAGATAAGGATGGACTAAGGTTAAGAGGGAACATTACTTAAGGAGTTAAATAACTAACTCTCTAATTAAGGGAACGCATTAAGTCATTCATTGTGTGTGAACTTTGATTGTTCATCTCTGAGTTGTTGTTTACTGCACTTTCTATTATGTTGTGCATCTAATCAACCTCCATGCTATCGACAATTAGTCGTCGTAGCCACGTTAGCTTGGGGGCCATGAGAGGATCGTACCAGCATTCGTGCTGACCCCCTTTGGGGGCTGTTTTTACTACACAGGTACATCAGGAGGCGGCCGTCGAGAGAGTAAGAAGGGGTACAAGTTTTAAGGGTTAAGCGCGGCCTACGAGTTGTGCATGTACACTCGTATGGCAATTGAGTTAGTAAGATGTATAGGATGTGAGGGGATTGTAAGAAGGTTATGTAATTGGTTAAGGTTGTTGTACTAATGTTCGGTATATTCTGTAGTTAGACCGTGGCAAGGTCCTGGATTGTAAAGAATTCCGCTGTGACGTGTTTATATATATATGTTAAGTTACGAGACCACATCTGGATTAAGTTGGGGTGTTACAAAAAGTGGTATCAGAGCGTAGTTACGCTCTGAAGACAAGAAATACCGAACTTAGGAGAATATTGAGGTTGAGATTGAGTTATGGGTTAAGGGTTGAGAGATAGAGTGAGAGGTGCATTAGTCGGGACTTCCCGGTGCTTACCGGACATCCATAGTACCTAGACCCGCCCTCCACATCCCTAACCCTGAATATGGGAACAAACGCCAGAGAGAAGAAAGCCTTCTCTTACTCGGGGAAACCCGATCTGGCAGTTAGCTAACAGTAAGCAATACGAGAAACAATTTGTTGTACAACAGTTATGGAGAACTTGGAGGTTTTTAATGGAGCGCAACAGAGAAACAGGCGCTACCTATGGAATTCTATCAATAAGGGAACGGAAATTACCGGCAACATGGGTCGACATGCTACGCAGTCGAAATAACCCGCGATACCAATGGTAAGGAAAGCACTACGCGTGCAATAGATAAGGAAATGATAAGAGGCATGAGTACCGGACAGCGGTCCGAGTGAGCATAACAGTGGGATAATACAAAGCATGAGGATTGAGATTACTGGAAAGTCCAGTTAGAAACGGGAACTCCAAACCCCATACAATGAGGAAGGTTATAAAACCTGGCCAACATAATGCGGACGACGATAGGAACTCATATAAATGGTATACCGGAATAGGACTACAATGTAGTGCCTAAAGGAAAATCATTACTCAGTAACCACTACAAATGTGTGGAGACAGAGCGAGGAGATTAAGACATAAGAAAGTATTAAGGGGTTCCCTCAGGAAGAGGAACGCCCTGGTAGATGACAGTACTGTCAAACAACAAGGAAACTACCGGATGGACGGTTATCCAAAATAAGTGATTATCGAAGGAGTCCCGAGAACTACCAATTACATGGAAATTAGAAGGAGGTGTCACTACCGATGTACCTTGTACCAGTAACCCATCCTGCATGGCGCACTTGCCATAGCAAGTGCTACCACGGTTAAGCCACACGAAAAGCCATCAAGGCGAAATAGGAGAACGCTACAGTTGTAGCACATATTAATACCGGATTGTAAATCCATAAGAACAGAAAAATAGGACCTTGGAAGGCCCGACGGCCTGACCATGCTGAGATAAGGTAACACACCAGTCAGTCGGGAGCGGAACTTGGACATAATATTAGACCATATGGATGTTAGCAATGGTACAACCCATTACAACAACAACCGACAGTACGGTAAGAACACAATCCCGAACTCCAAGGGGAAAACCTAAGAGATCGCTCGGTATTGCGAGCAAAACACTATGTAAGCAATAACATGCAGGGGATGTATTATAAAATAAGACACCATTGAGACCGTTGACATAACGTTTTCTAAAAAGGAGCGGGCATAGTCGAGCCGAACAACTGATGAATGACAGTTAACACTGTTTGTTTAACTCATTAACACCCAAGTATGATTGACCATCAACGGGTGGCATAGTCAACGAAAGTTGAACGAAGCGTTGAGATGGAAGTATAAGATGACAGGATGATACCCAACTTGGACACCGTAAGGCAAACGCCTAATACGAACCTAACCTTGACTATTAAAAGACATAAATCTTGTAAAATGACAGTATTGTCAAAGACACTAAGCAACCGCAGATCACCTGAATAAACTTCCATAGCAGGAAGCAGGATGCAGCAACTTACCATGAAATCCGATATTACATTTAGTATGTAACCTAACGGTGGATAGTGCTCAAAGAACCAGAATCTTATAGGGATGACCTGCAGATGAGTAAGAGTACAAATAATGAACTGAGACATTAAGCATTAAGAGCCTACGAGCCAAGGATGTTAACCACATCAGAGCCCGAGGCGCAGTAAGTTATAAGAGAGCTTGTTTAAGCCACGAAGGGACTACAATTTGTAGATATGAACGGTTACCAAACCTACAACTTAGATTGGGAAGAACATTACCAAGAAAGGGTATCAATGAGAATATTGAGATAATGCTAAGGACAGGAGCGGAGAACGAACCATGCCTTTTAGGGTGGGGATACCTCTCCTTGTTGTGAGGCCATGAGTGGGAATGAACCCCTCAAAAGGGCTTTCACATATTAGAGATAAAATACACTTTATTTAGAAAATGGAAACTATGAACCTTGAGATTACCTTAGAACATACCAAATACACTTGAGTAATAAGGAAGGTTGCACAGATAGACCCCATATCCAACACCCAAGATGTAAGAATTAGTAATGGGCAGAGATAAACATTGTGACTGCACATTATGGCACGTCAATTAATCAATGCTCAGAAGAGCTTGTGATTCAGTGGATGACTTCTTCAGTAATCAGTTAAACTACATGGTAGATAACATCACTAAGGAAAAGAAAGCGAAAGAGATTAGCCTACTTACGAATCTGAGATTGGAGCATAACATCTTCATATCAAGAGTCAACTATTTTACAACACGGTACGACAACCGCCAATACCGGAATGAGAGAACTCCCAGTGTGTTTACACCAAGAAGGGATTGAGTATAAGGTAAGACATTAGAATAAGTGAATAAGAGGTTGCACCATCAATGGGCAACATGGTAAGGGCCAACTACCACGGTAGTAGTGGTCGTGAGTACAATAGTTAGAAAGGTGGATTAAGTCATGGTGCGCGGTAAGGCGACCATAATGAATGAGCCGTCAAATATTGACACTGAGGCAATTAAATTTATGAGTTAAGACCAGTATAAGTAAAGAAATAAGATGGTAGACGAACTGAGCATTGATGCCAGTAGTCTGGACCTAATTAGGTAAGATTTCATAGGAAGCACACTACCCATTCCTCATGGAACTAGAAGTGCATTCCTAGTAGAACAAATATGAGAAACATGATAAGAGGCTCTACGGAAAGAGACCTCAATTATTAAGAGACCGAATCAGTACGGGATGCAGAAAGGAGCTGGAGCATACCATACCCAGGAACACAGTAAATGGACTTCCCTTGATTAACTTCAAGAAGAACAATAAATGTTATTATGGAACGATGAAAGAGGAGATCGACAACAGAATACTTCATAATTAGCAATAGCTAAACGTGTGACGGACACTATGAGTTTACTAAAACGAGACGTGGGACGACTGCACCCCACAGGGGCTTGCAGGCCTGACACGCTCATTTATGAGTTAGTTGGGTAAGTAGTAATGTACCAGTAAGGTACCCCATGCATGTAGACGAGTGGTGTAAGGAACACGGGAAGTAGTCGACTCCGTACAACCGACGACGACGCAAGATCAGACAAGAGCAGCTACTACCATAAACAGTTGAAGAGAAGAATTCAGTTGAACCAGTAACGCAAGGGAATCAGAGAACAAATAATTAAGGACTATGAAGTGCGAGAACGGATTGTTAAGTATAGACATAGGACATGTCTTAAGATGAGTAAGATTAGACTGTAAAGTGCAATAAGCACTAAACAGTAGTTTGAGATTAAGAATCATCCTGAGACCAAAGATCAGTCGAGGGGAACAATTTAGACATTCGAGAAAATACTAAGAGTATGAGCATAAAATCTCCAAGGAGAATAGATAGACGAGTTACAACTCATTAAGGCCGTGTATATATAAAGATAACACGTGTCCATTAAGAGACCAATATTCCTAAACTGTAAGGAGGCAGAAGGATATACAACACTATGAACGATTAGAAAAGCAGTTAAGCCTAAGATTATCAGAGTCGCGCAGCGGAAGCTAGCAGACCACTACTTTTCAGATTAGACCAAACTAAGTTAAGGAAACGGTATAAATACCGTTAAGAATCCTCGATACAGAGACTAAGTCATTTTTGATCGAATTATAAGCAAGATAAATGACATGGAAGCTAGAATGCTTGGTAAAAATTAGACATCTTGAACTTATGTTCAAGGATGATATAATGTTGATTACGTGGGCGTAATCCATTTTAAGGGGGGTAGAGCGAAAACCGCTTAGCGTATGTTTGTGTACTGAGTACATAAACTACGGTGTGCATAGCACAAAATAATTTGAGAATATGTTTTACATAAACATTTTGAGATAAATCATGGTTATTGCACACAGAAGATGTGAATACCATACATATTAAGTACCTATCTTGTTAACTCCGGTGTGAGTACAAGTTAAGAGAATTAAGGAAGAGGATTAAGGAGACTTAAGAAATAAGAATATATGAGGTATGAGTCAATATGAGACTATGTGGGAGATAAGAATAAGATAACATTATGAGATACAATTTGATATGATTATGAGTTAGGAAATAGTAATGCTATGTGGTATGAGACAGTGGAAGTTGGTATGGGACAGTTATAGAACTTAGTAGGGATTTAAGTCTTGAGGTAATTACTAAGAGATGAATTGGGAATATTTGATGGAATGAGTCCACACTTTGGAGATGTATTGATTATGATTAGAAGAACTAAAAAGATAGAAAAATTGGACATGAGTGAATTATTTGGATGTTTGAAAATGACGTGGGAGGTGGAACTTGATTTTCTAGGGATCAAGGGAAACCGAACACAAAATGGGGTAGAAGGATAGTTCTACACTGATGCAGATCACATCAGGGTTGGATGATTCCTGAAACTCCCTACCAGTGGTCACAATTAAATCACACTAAGGGTAGAGGCCTTAGGATAAAATGAAATTGGAGTTGATTGTATTTTTAATTAGAGGAATTATTCCTCACATGACCTCATAAAAAGGATTACCTTTTACTGAGTCTCGCCCATGAAGTCGAGGACGCACGAGCCTTTGTCTTCGGACCGGTGACATGGGGAGAGAGTAGCGTGTTTTGTATTCTAATAAGATAAGATGCATGGGAACTTTGAGGACAAAGTTCTTTTAAGGGGGGTAGATTGAAATACCCCAAACCTAAGTATGCTAAGTAAACATCAAATCATGATTTAGTAAGGCTAAAATATGCCTTAGAAAGATTGGTAGACAATTTAAACCAAGGAAAACACAAGAAAGTGCCTTAAGGGCAATCAGGGCAAAAACGTGCTCTAAGCTTGGAGAGACTTGGGTGAGTGTCCAAATATCATGATAAGACCTTAGTAATATTCTAATGGTCATTTTAAATCAATTAGCAAAGAAAACCAAGCTTGAAAACAAGTTAAAACGCAAAATGTGCTTTAAGAGGTCTTAAAGCACATTTTTGAGAAATTGTCTTAGAATTGAGTTTTGAGTGGCTAAATGTCCATCATTACTCTTTAATCAACATGTGTACTAATTAGTATCACATTAGGAAGCCTAAATCAATGGGAAACCAAAAATTTCACGAATATGTGCACTAATTAGTGAATAGTGCCAAATAGTGCCCAAATTAAGCTTAAGTCAACATAAGTCAATGAGATGGTCAACTAAGACCATAAATATCTCCAACTACAAGAGGGGGGCCGGTTTTTGATGTGAGGAGTCACCACATGACTAAGCAAATAAAGGAAAAGAAGAGTAAAAGAGAGAATAGTACTATTTGCTTTATAAAAGCAAATACCTTATATTAGCCTACCTCTCTCCTCTCTTCTTCATTTCTCTTCTTCTTCCACGGTTATTTTCTTCTTTTCCTCTGTTCCAAACCGTCCCAAGCAGCCTCCATTGTTGCTTCACCTTGCTTTGGCAACAACTTACTCATTTTAGCTCCAAATTAAAAACTAAACACATATTATTCTTAGTTAGCTCAAGCTCTAGCTTTCTATCATTTCAAATCTTGCAAAGCTCAAGTTTGGTGCCATGAGAAAACTCCATTGATGGAGGAAAATCAAGTTTGAAGAGCTCATTAGCTTCTCCATTCTCTTAAGGTAAAGAAAATGTAAGAAAAACCATGTTTCCATCATCTCTTGTACATGGCCGAAAAATTTCTACTCATGGGGACTTGTTTTTATGCCTTGTTCTAGCTTGATTTATTCACCAAGGACTAGTGGAGGTCCTATTTCATTCAATGCCAAAGTCTACCTTGAGACTTCAAAGGTAATCATCCACTTTTATGCCTTAGAACACATTTTTAAACTAGGGTTTACTCCTTAAGGTTAGTGTACTATTTAGTACTCATGTGAGACATTAAATATTGGTTAGAACATTGGCAAAGGAAATTTAAGTGGTGGCCGAGATTCATGCAAGAAGAAGGTCTAAGGAGGAAGGAGAAGTTAAGATAATCTTGAGAAAACAAGGTAAAATGCTTACCTAATGGTTGTTTAAGTTTTAAGGGATGAGTTTAGGTGGATACCAATGTGGCTTAGAGCTTACATTGTGTGTGGGGTTATATAACCTAAGAAAAAGAACTTAAATAAGCTTGAGAACTTGTGACTAAGGAGCCAATGAGAATGAGTTAGTAATATAAGTTTAAGGTGGATTTTAAGAGCATTATAACTACTATGAGATTGATGAGTGTATTTGCAGGTTGAAAGCTTATATATGTGGGAAATTCAGTGTTTAAGTTTAAGCCATTTAAGGGCCTAAGAGCCATGTCATTTAAGAGCCTTAGTGCTATGCAATTTAAGATTATTGCAATATATTGAGTTTGTTGTGAATGAGTTGGTTTGGGTGATGAGATATGATGAGGAAGAACTTGAGGTGTGTGAGATGGTTAAATGAGGAAAAATAATGTGTTTGGGTATGATAATATACTAGAGGAGCTATGGTGAAATTTGAGTAGAAAATAAGTGTTTAGGTGATGGTGGTGAATTAATATGACCTAGGATTTACTAGGAGTCATTATGAAGAATTTGAGTGGAAATGAGTTAACTAAGGAGTTCTTAAGGATGAGAATGACCTAGAATGGTCTATGAGGAAGTTAGAGTTTAGGTGGGTGTATTGAACACACCAAAGTCATGGTATGAGGAATGGTAAGACTTGTGCATAAGTTTTAAGGAGAAGGTGTATAATGCTTAAGATGATTTAGGTATGAACTTGGGAATATATCAATGAAAGTCTAGGGAAGCTTGCCTAAGTAGTGATGGTGTTAGTAGAGGACTAATGAGGTTTAGTTTAGATTGTAATAAGTGGACTTAGGTGATGGAAGAGAAAGGTGAGGGAGAATGTATTCGAACGTCAAGGAAAATTACTAGGAATGTAAGAGAGCGTGTGATCATGAGGAAGGTGAGTAAATGAATAAAAGAAATGTTTAGGTATGCACAAGAGTTTAGGAATGATGAGTAACAAATGGAAAAGAGAGGAATTTGTGCATGGTTATGTAAGATGACTTGAGGAAGTTTTGGTAAATGAACTGAAGATGGAAAATAATGTTTATGAAGTGCCCAAACTGTTAAGGAGGGAACACTTGGGTTGGTTGAAGTTTTGGTAAAGATACAAGTTGGTAATGTAAGGAAGTATATGGTAAGTGTTAGGAGTGTTTGTAAGAATTGAGCAAATGTTTGAGAAGATCCTTGGAAGTTGTTTTAATGAGTTTGGTGAAGGTATAAGGTGTGTTTGATGTGCCAAATGATGTTAGAACACATTAGGAGGCTTGAGGAAAAATTTGGAGAAAGTTTGACAATGTATGGGAAGTTTCTGCAGCCGACCTACCAGGGGACCGACCCCAGTCTGGGTCGGTCGGGCTGAAACTGTGAAGTTGGATGTTCTCTGCACCCGACCTACCCAGGGGGTGGGTCGGTCGGTGGGTCGGTCGGACCATAAAAAAAAAAAAAAAAAAAAAAGAGAAACCCTAAGAGAGTTTAGTGGTATTAATGGTACCCCATTAAGGGGGCAATGATGATTAGAGGTATAAAGACTTAAGGGATTAAGTTAAGAATAAACTTAAAAGTTTAAGATTAAGTTTGTAAGATTAAGTTGTAAGACTTAAGAGGTGTTAGGTTGGAGTCATTAAGGGTTAAGTAAGTTAAGTAAGATAAGTAAGTTGAATTGAGTTAAGTGATTAACAACCTAAAACTGAATGAATGTTTTAGGACTTGGGAGTTTGGACTCCGGAAGAGAGTAAGCAGCCGAACGACCAACGTTGAACGGTACAGTTCTTCTTGTGACCTGCTTGCTAACGAGGTGTCCCTCGGCTTGTGTGCTATCTGTTTTTGTGTGCTCACTAAACAAGATAAAGCATGCAACCGGAATATTATGATTATTGTATTGTTGTGTGATGTTTGAAAACTAACACAACATACCGTGAGAACTTACTAACCAATGTTTAGTAAGAAATTGAGTGAGACTAAGGAACGCCCCTAATAAGGGGCGATATGAACCGAAAGAGGTTAACCAACAAACATGGTCTTGAGACTATTACTAACTGGAACTTGAGTGAGGAAACCCGGGACCGATCTCCGGTCATGCATGCTAAGGAAAAAGGGGGACGGTATCTGAATCAGATCCGCCCTCCGCTTGAGGACTTGTCTTCGGACTTGTAGCCTAGGGCCGGTTGCCGGCTCAGCTACGCTGGATTCCCGTCCAGGGTAGGTGGCATTAAGATGGTGCGGTGGGATCACCTAAATCCCAGGTTTGGACTTAGGCTACAACCATTCCCCTCCAGGAACGGTTTGTATTCTGAGAATAAGTTAAGATTAAGATAAGTTACAATCATTCCTTTTTAAAGGATGATTTATATTATTAAGATTAAGATTAAGTTAAGATTAAGATAAGTTACAATCATCCTTTTTAAAGGATGATTTGTATTATTAAGATTAAGATTAAGTTAAGATTAAGATAAGTTACAATCATTCCTTTTTAAAGGATGATTTGTATTATTAAGATTAAGATTAAGTTAAGATTAAGATAAGTTACAATCATTCCTTTTTAAAGGATGATTTGTATTATTAAGATTAAGGTAAGGTTAAGGTAAGTTGCAACCATTCCTTTTTAAAGGATGGTTTGTATTATTAAGATTAAGATTAAGGTAAGGTTAAGATAAGTTGCAACCATTCCTTTTTAAAGGATGGTTTGTAATATTAAGATTAAGATAAGCTACATCCACTCCTTATTAAAGGATGGTTGTTTCTAAGGTTAAGATAAGACTAAGATTAAGGTGAGATAAGGATGGACTAAGGTTAAGAGGGAACATTACTTAAGGAGTTAAATAACTAACTCTCTAATTAAGGGAACGCATTTAAGTCGTTCATTGTGTGTGAACTTTGATTGTTCATCTCTGAGTTGTTGTTTACTGCACTTTTTTTAGTTGTGCATCTAATCAACCTCCATGCTATCGACAATTAGTCGTCGTAGCCACGTTAGCTTGGGGGCCATGAGAGGATCGTACCAGCATTCGTGCTGACCCCCTTTGGGGGCTGTTTTTACTACACAGGTACATCAGGAGTCGGCCGTCGAGAGAGTAAGAAGGGGTACAAGTTTTAAGGGTTAAGCGCGGCCTACGAGTTGTGCATGTACACTCGTATGGCAATTGAGTTAGTAAGATGCATAGGATGTGAGGGGATTGTAAGAAGGTTATGTAATTGGTTAAGGTTGTTGTACTAATGTTCGGTATATTCTGTAGTCAGACCGTGGCAAGGTCCTGGATTGTAAAGAATTCCGTTGTGACGTGTTTATATATATATTGTTAAGTTACGAGACCACATCTGGATTAAGTTGGGGTGTTACAACCATACATACTTACCAAGGTATTGAGATACAATTCTAAGTTCATATACAATACTTGTTAGTTACTTACTCATCCGGGTTAATCGGATGTACTTTACTCTTTTACTCGAGATCAATGACTTGCACCAACCATGACCTTACAATACCAAATACTTTTCTTACTTCATTACTCAAGTCAAGTCGGTGTGACCTCCAGGCAGGGACTACGATATCCCACCACCGGGCTTTAGGTTGGCTCTCTAATCCAGGTTGCTACCCATTTAAGGGATTTGGACCATGGAAAAGATTAAGGCCAGGAATCGGATCCAACCTCTTGTGTCTCCTCATCCTCACGCGTGGCTGAAACTATATCGGGCTTCTCAATACTCCAATTTACCAATTTCTCAAAGTTAGAAATGTTAGATAGTTAGGGAGTTAGTGACAAGTCCACATTCTACAAGTCAAGGATAACAGCCTTGCACATTCGATCAATCAAGTACTTCATCCACAATCATACATTTCATGAATTATACAAACTACAAGTTCAAATACAATCTAACGCGAAACCATACATTACAAACACAAGAAAGTGCAATAAACCCAATTCGTGCATTATATCTTATTTAGGTGATCATACATAACACACAAACATACAAATCAGGGTAACCAAGGTAGCATACAGGGCATGAGAAAATCATACCGTTCACCGTAGTTGTACAATCACCGACTCTCCTTCGGAGTCCAACAATTCCAATCCTATAAAATACATGGGATCAGATGGTTAATTCTCTATAGTTAACCTAACTCTTTACATCATTAGAGTTCTCCGATTTACCGTTACTTACCCCTTACATTTCAACCTTATTTACATTTGTTACTTACTTCTCATTACTTCTCAAGTTTGTTTACACTCCTAATGACCTTTATATGTCATTAATCAAGTCTTAACAATCTTATAATTACAATACCATTCAATTCCCCACCTTAAGATTGCATTTTTATACTTACTGCATAATTTTAGTGTTGGTCCGGGACCTTGTCCGGGTCCTAAGTCGCGGACCAACACAAGAACTAACTTTCGGCTGAAAAACAACATTTGTCCGGGACCTTGTCATGGAACCAAGTCTCGAACCATGCACTGGGTGAAGTCTCGGCATGATTTTAAGGCTGGTCCGGGACATTAACATGGACCTTAGTCCTGGACCATAGCAGAGGTGCAAGTTTATGACATTTTCTTTGAGTGTTCTTACTTCCTTTTTTTGTCCAACTATTTCCCAATACTTCCACATGTAATTAAGCATGTTTATTTGCCTTAATAACAATCTAAACTTCTCTAATGCACTCATCAACTTTGTAACACCCCATCTCTAAATACAATGATCGTCACCCTAAGTCCATCCTGTACATTAACAACGCAGCGGAAAAGTTCTACTAAATTGGTGTTACCGCCGTTAGTCACCCACGTGACTAACTAGGCCTATTCTCTTAACAAGTCACGGTCTGACTAACCGGATAATTACTCGAGCATCTAAAACATTACAATTCATAAACCACAACTTATACCGAGTATCTCACATCCCAATACATCATACTAACATCTCATCAATATACTGAACGAGTGTACATGCACAACTCGTGTAACAAATGTAAAAGCAACCCGAGGTACTTTACCCGCTCCCACTCTCAGGCTCAGTCTTCGTCCGGTACCTACCTGCAAAGTTTAAATCACAGGCCCCAAGGGGCTCAGCATACAGTTGGTATAGAAAACGTGCAGCCCACAAGCTAGCCGGGTTACACACGACTACTTTGTCATATACATGCAATTGTTTATTCATACAAATAATAATAAGAAGTACGATAACAAACAACACATTTATGTGAAACATTAACAGCTCAAATAAATCGAACGTCGTAATGGACTTCCATTAATGAGTAAGTTAGATTCCTAAATCCTAAGGCCTGAGAATTGTTTAGTTCTCGTGTTTGACCATACCATATAAGTGTCAACCATTCTCCTATAAGAATTGGTTGTTCTCTAACTGAATTGTTTATTTTGTCGGGTCAAAGTGACCCTAGCGAATGAGTTATTAGCTCCATTGGTTTAATAAACAATAATTCTTAAGTTGTGAGGGGTGTAGGCTTGGCCCTCCCGTGCCTCCTGAAGTTGCCTCCCATCTCAAACTGTTCACTCGAGATGGCCGGGTCAGTTTGTCGACCCTAGGCGGAAGACAGATCTGATGCAGATGCCGACCTCCTAAACCTGAACATGCATGACCAGAGTCAGTCCCGGATTCCTCTCTCCCCAAGTTCCAGTTAGCTGAAGTCTCTTTGACGATTGGTTAGTTAAACCTCTCTCGGTATTAACCAACTAACAATAGGGAATATTTGTAACCTTATACAATTGTTATTAAACATAGTTAATGAACATGCTCTGAATCAATTCGTGTTAGTGTGCAATGAACCCACAATAACAATACAATAAATCGGTTTCATGCTTAATCTTGCTTGGTCGTATCACAATAACACATAGCACGCAAACCGAGGTAGACCTCGTTAGTAAACAAGCTACAAGAATCCCATACCGTACACCGGAGACTGGCTAGCTCTTAATCCCGCGTTCGCCTAATCTGCCGAACGCCTCCGACTTATCTAGATCTGTAATCAGAACTAGTATTAGTACCCTGTGTCTTAGAACTAATTTGGTTCTCTTTTCAACTTAAACCTCTAACTAGGTTAACCCGGGTATAATAGTATACCGTTAAACGGGTTCGTTCATTTAGGAGTGTTTCTAAGCTCAATTCTAATTCATTAACATACTAACGTCGTTAGTAGTTATTTAGTTGCACAGTTAGCAACCTTAGACTTATACGGACCTTGTATTAGATTTTATTATTTTTCACTATTCATCCGTATTTCACTATTCATTTATACGGTCTCGTATTCTACTATTCATTTATATGGCCTCATATTTTACTATTCACCGTATTTCACTATTCACGTATACGTATTTTACTATTCATGTATACGAGTACTATTCATGTACACTAAAATTTTTCGTATACGCCCGTATGATACTTTGTATCATACGTATTTATTTCTTTTTTCAATATAACTTGTATTTTCATTAAAATACTTTAAGTATTGATTTTCTCCTATACTTATTAAATTACGGGTATACCCCTCGTATACCTTAATTTATATACGGGTCTCATTTAAACCCGTCTTAACTCGGTTTCTTTAACAACTTGTTTCTAAATTCTTTATTTAATTTCCTTAACCTTCTTAAACACATAAAAAATGTGTTATTTATATTGCTTACCCATAGTTTCCTATTAATCTCCATTTTACTCTTAATAAGTTCTAAACTTGTTATTTTTATTTCTAATTTCTTCCAAAGTCTTACTTAATTAATTTCTTTTATACTTTTGGTTAATTACCAAAATATACCCAAGTTTGACCAGTCTTTTATGGTCAAACCCCCAAACTTTCCATAATTTACAAAATTACACCTAAGGTTAATTTAACTTAACTTTTTATTCCTTTATCCTTTTAATATCTAATCTTTTGCTACCAATTTTATTCTAGCTCCACTAAACATTTTACAAACTGTCATTGACAAAGTTTGACCACGTTTGACCATGTTTGACCAGGGAAATTACCATTTTACCCTTGTGGTCTTTTCTTTTATCCTAACTCATTTATCAACCAATTTAACTCCAATTAATTTCTATTTTTCGTAACTAATTTTCCTACAGATTTTTTAACATCAAAAATCATCTTAAACATCTCTAAATCACCAGATTTAATTATCTATTGTTGTAGTATATATATACTATCTTTTATTAACTTTAAATATACCAAAAACCTTATAAATTCCTTATAACACTTATAAACTCTTTATAAATTGTAAACTTAATTCTACAATTATTTTTCATCACTTAAACTCTCAAAATATTAATTCATATATATTTTCGGCCTTAATTTTATGTGACCAAAACTTCACAAACTTTACATATTACACTTAATTATACTAGTTCCTTTAATTTAACTTAGTTATATAATTTTTCTAACTCACCTAAGATCTCTTAATTTTCGGCCACACACTAAATTTTAGTATGTGAACTTTTCTTGTATATTATGATAGCTTATATTGTAGCTTATATCATAAGGAGTATAAATCTAATTTTAGATTTACAAAACATTAACATTTAATGTGTTAAAAATTGAATCTACCACATCAATAATTTCGGTAATCCTAAACAAAATAAATAACATGTTAGATCATATATAGATCAACAATTAGAACCTTGAAATAGGTAGTTGTAGGATTTGCCTTGTATATTAACCATTAGCTTAATATTTAAGCTTGATTTCCTTAGAAATTTTGACAGCAATTTGCTAGAGCAATTGGCTCCAAAATTATACAACAAGATGAAGAATAAGATGGGTTAGTATCCCATGCCAATCGGCTGTAACAAAAACCAAAGAACAAGAAGTTTTCAAGAAGGCAATGTTTTACCTCGAGAATCAAAGGCACTTATTCGTGGTTTTTCCTGAGAATCTGGGGACTCATGAGCTATGGTTGTAAAGCTCTTGAAAAGAGGATTCCAACGAGCTATCAAGCTTGTGATTTGGAGTTAAGATGAGAAAGTTATGATTTCTACAAGATAAGGTGTTCTTTAAGCTCCTAAATGGCAACAATGGAGGTAAACCAAGGTAAAAGAAGGGAGGGAGCTTCTCATTATTGAAGAGCCACGGTTGGGACAGGAGAAAATGCAAGGAATGATAGGCAATCGTTGAATGGGATGAAAAAGAATGAGAAAAGTAAAGAAAATGTAAAGTAATGTTATTATATTGTAAAGTAATCATTTCAATAGTAATCTAGCACTTCACTTCATCACTTTGCTTTACGTAACATTATTGTGCATCTGGCCTTATCCTCTTGCCCATGTCGATCTCACTCAGCCAAGGATGGTCAATTTTTGACCATTGACCATTTTTGGTCAATATTTGACTAAATGGACACTATTTGAGGTTACTATTCACATTAAATATTATATTTGTAATTTTTTGATAAAATCTTCAAATTAAATTCCTAATATGATATTAGGTAGTATACATGTATTTTAGTATGTACACAAGGCCAACTAGCCACTCAAAACCAATTTCGAAGACAATTCGCAAAAACACGTTTTAAGGAGTTTTCGGGCTCCTTTTTGTGTCTTAACTCTTTTTAGAGTTTGGTTTGCTTTGCAAATAATTTTATTATTTTATTTTAGTATATTAACATATAATCAAGCCTTTAAAACCATCCAAGACTCATTCATAAGACAATATATCCAAAATATGCTTTAAGGGGTTTTTATGGCATATTTTTGTCTTGAGTTGTTTCTGAGCTTGGTTTTCCTTGGTAATGGTTTCATAATGTTCTTAGCTTGATTATAAGACTTAATAATTCACTTGGATCCTTATTGAGGTCATGAAATCACTATGGTTTCTTAAAACACATTTTTCTTTAAAGCACATTTTTGTGCTCTAAGGTGTGGTTTCGGTTTAAACGCTAATTCCGCTTAATGCGTATTACTACTCTTAGAGGTATTTCACATTTGAAATCTCTTGGGAACTTATTGGTAGTTCCCTAATTTATTTATACTCTTTAAAACACCTTTTGCTCTAATTATTCCTAAAGCATGTTTTGGTGTAAATTGTTGTTTAATACTTCTTCTAATGTTTCTAAGGCATGTTCTAGCCTTAGTATATCCTAATTAGATAGTTCATTAATATATTAAGGTTTGGGTATTTCAATCTACCCCCCTTAAAAGAACTTTGTCCCCAAAGTTCCTATGTATATATATCACTTGGAATACACAGGTAACTTCACACTAAAAGATCGTATAGATCACTCAATATCTGTATAGGCATTTCGACTCATAAGGTCTGCCATATGTATATATTTATTTACCACACTTGTCACACAACATGTCTTTGCATGTTTTAGTAATCAAAATACTCTTTGTATATTCTTTGATGTATACTCCTCATGTAACCGGTCTGGAGACAAAGGTTTTCATGTCCCCGAGTTCATGAGCGAGTAATACCAACAACACATGTCAACTCCAATTCCACTTTATGCTACTGTATCTACTCTTAACGTGGTTAATTGTGACCACTTGTAGGGAGCTTCAGGAATCATCCGACCCTGATGTGATCAGCATCAGTGTTGAACTATCCTTTCACCCTAATTTGTGTTCAGTTTTCCTTGATCTGGCCAAGATCAAGTTCGACCTCCCACGTCAACTTCAAACAATCAAATAATTATTCATGTAGCATTTTATATCTTTTAGTCCTTTTAGTCATAATCATAAATCAATACATCTCCAAATTATGGAACTCCGTCCATCGTCATTCTTAATTCACCTCTCAGCAATTCCTTAGAGAATTTAATTCCTACCAGGTTCTACATCGGTCTCATACCGATTCATACCTCATAACATTACCATATTTGGTCTCACACCAATTCATATCATAGTGATTTTAATTCCCCTGGAGTTTCTACTCCTCTTTTCCTGAATTCTCGCCCGAAGTTAACGAGGTCGTCCACTAATACATCTGGTATTCGCATTTAATTGTGCATAATAAGCACAACCACAAAAGAATGAATACATGTGTTTATATAACATATGTATTAAACATTATTACTAATTGTATTGTGCTATGCACACTGTAGGTTACGTACTGAATACGTGAAATATAGGCTAAGCGATTTTACGCTCTACCCCCTTAAAATGGATTACGCCCACATAATCAACATTATATCATCCTTGAACATAGGTTCAAGATGTTTAGGTGTCATGGAGCATTCTGGCTCCCATGTAGTCTATCTCACATTATGATTGGGTCAGAAGGTCTTCACCATGGTAATGGCTTAGTTTCTGTATCAAGGATTCTTATTGGTGTTCATACCAATCTTATAACTGTGTTCCAGTGTAGTCTTTAATGCTCCAAAGTATTTGGTAGATAAGTCGTATATTTATTCGACTAGAAGATGTGAGACACATACTTCCTTCTTCTCTTTTGTTAGGTATATCAAACATTTAAGATACGGTCCACTAGCTTCTGCTGCGCGACTCTGATAATCTTGGGGCTTAGTTTGCCCTTCCTATCCTCTTCAATATGGTTTACAGCTCTTTTGTATCCTTATAACTTAGGAATAAAGTTCTCTTAATGGACGCGTGGTATCTTTATCTATACACAGTCTCTATGAGTTATAGCTTGTCTATCCAGTTCTTTGGAGATCTGATGTTCATGCTGCTATTACGCCTTTCAGCATCTGAATTGTTTCCTACTAACTGACCCTCAGTCTGAGATTTCTGTATTATCTGGAGTTGCTGCTCAGTGCTTATTGCTCTTCCTAGTGTCCTCAAAAATCTTAAAACACATGATCTGTTCATACTTACTAATTAGTGCTTCTCGTACTTCATAATTCTCAATTGTCTCCTCCAGGAATGAGTTCTTTGACGCTTTCAATCTCATTGGTTTAACTAAGTTCTTCCTCCTCAATTGTTCACGATAACTTGCTGTTCTGGTGTAAGTTGCATCTCTGACTGTCGTACGGAGTCGACTACTTCTCGTGTCCCTTACACTACTCGTTTACATATATGGGGTACCTTACTGATACATTGCTACTTACCCGACTAACTTATAAATAAGTCCATCAGGCCCACAAGCTCCTTTGGAGTGTGGTCATCCCACATCTCGTTTAAGTATACTCGTAGTGTTCGTCACACGCTTAGTTATAGCTAATTTGTGAAGTATTCTGTTGTCGATCTCCTCTTTCATCATTTCATGATAACGCACATGTCGTTCTTCTTGAACTTAATCAAGGAATATCCATTTACTAGGTTCATCACTGCATTATACCTTCTGTATTTAGTACCGACTCGATCCCTTAGTAATTTGAGGTCTCTCTCCTTAGAGACTCTTATCGCATTTCTCATGTCGATCTACTAGGAATGCACTTCCAGCTCCTTACGGAATGGACAGTGTGCTTCCTGTGAAATCTTTCATCACATGGTCCAGACTATTGGCGTTACTGCACAGTCTGTTTCCCATTTCATCACCTTACTTACATCGGGTTTTAATTCATAAATATGATTGATTTTGTGTTAATATTTGATGGCTTATATATAGTGGTTGCTTTGCTGTGCACCGTAACTTAATCTACTTGAAAGGTATTATTCTCCCGGCCTCCACTACCGAAGTAGCTTTAGCTGTCTTATATTGCCCATTGATGGCATAATTCTTCAGTTGCTGACTTCAACGTCTTGTCTTATTTTCAATCCCTTTCATAGTGTAAACACACTGGGAGTTCTCTAATTTCGGTGTTTGGCAGTTGCCGTATCGTGTTGAAAATTGGTTATCTCTTAATATGAAGGTGTCCTGCTTCAATCTCAGGTTTATAAGTAGGCTAATTTCTCTCACATTCTTTCATCCTTTGTGATGTTATTTACCACGTAATTTTAACTGGTTACTGAAGAAGTCATCCGTTGAATCACAAGCTCTTTTGAGCGTTGGTCACTTGACGTGCCATACTACGCACTCACAATGTTTATCTCTGACGATTTCTTATTCTTAAATCCTGGGTGTTGGATATGAGGTATGTCTCTGCAGCCTTCCATATTATTTATGTGTAACTGGAATGTTCTAAGGTAACTTCAAGGTCTACGGTTCCCATTCTCCAATAGAGAGTATTCAATTTCTAAGAAGTGAATGCCCTTTTTGAGGGGTTTATTCCCACTCATGGCCTCACAACAAGGAGAGGTATCCCCACCCTAAAAGGAATGGTTCGTTCTCCGCCCCTGTCAATAGCACTATCTCGACATTCTCACTGATGCCCTTTACTGGCAATTCTTCCTCAATTTAGTATAGGTTTTCATAACCACTCGTATGTACGAGTTGTAGTTCATTCATGGCCTAGATAAGCCGTTTTTTTGCTTTCCTGTGCCTCGAGCTCTGATGTATTTAACATCCTTGGCTCGTAGGCCCTTAATGCTTGATTAGTCTCAAGTGATAGCCGGTGTTCGGTTCACTGTTGTATTCTTATTCATCTGTAGGTTATCCACGTAATTCTCTTGTTCTCTGAACTCTGCCAACGTTGGGTCACATCATTGGATATAATATTGGGTTTCACAATAAGTTACTGTATCTCGCTTCCTGCTATGGAAGTTCGCTTAGGTAATCCAATGTTAATCAGTGTTTGTGACGATACTTTCGCCCTCATAGACTTGCATCTTTTAGCAATCAAGGATTCGTTTTGATTAGGCATCTGCCTTAAGGTGTCTGAGTCGGATATTTACCCTGGATATCATGTGCTGCCATGTCAATACTTTGTTCAACTTTCGTTGACTACGCCACCCGTTAATGACTAATCATACTTGGGTGTTAATGAGTTTGGCAAACAATACTAACCATCGTTTATGGGTCTTTTCCTGCTCAACTATACCAACTCTATGGTGTAGTCCTTTTGAGGTTCTCTCTTTGTGATTGCACGTCTTTGATCCAAGATAGGTCATTGCTTATATTTGTTTTCTCTGATTCTGTTTCTGGGGTTTATCAACATCCTCAATGAAGAGTGCTGTTAATGGTATTATTCTGGAAGTTCATCCCGTTTTTATTGAAAGTTGTTATGTCCTCCATCTTCATTGTATGTCGTAATACCTTCTTTGTAGGTTACTACTTACATCTGGTCTTCTCACATTGTTGAGTAATCTTTACGGTTCTTACATTCAAGGTTAGGCTTGGTTTTGGGTTGATGTTCTTACCTGTAGTGTCGGTTGTCTGTTGTTGATGATCACGTCGTTTAGTTTCCTGACCAAGTCTAGCTCCCTGCTGACTGGTGTATTGACTTAGTTTTTCATGGTCAGACCGGCAGGCCCTCCAGTTTCGCGCTGCAGCTATAAGGATTTGTAATCCGGTGTTAATATGTATGACCTGTGGTTTTTACCATTTGGTCTTCATGACTTCCGTATAGCTTCATTGCGGCAGCACTTGCCAAGGCAAGTGCGCCATGCAAGACGGGCTATCGGTACTGTGTATGTCGGCAATGGTACATTCTCCTAAACTTTATTAGGTGTATCCTGGGACTCCTTCTTTGCCCTTTTTGGCTTTGATTAATTGTTATTTATCTGGGAGCTTCCTGACTGCTTTTGATTGTATATTACTTATCAGGGTATTCCTCTTTCTAAGGGGACCTTTTTCTTTCGCTTTCGCCTTAGTTTACTCTCGTTCCACACCTTCGTAGAGGTTATCGAGTATTGACTCTCCTTAGCACTACGTCATAGTCCTATCTTGGAGTATGACTGCATATGCATTCGTAGTCGGCTGGCTATTGCAGTTAGTCTTTGCAACCCCTTTCTGTATAGGTTCTGAGTTTACCCGCTTGCATAATTGACTTTTAGGTAGTCCCTATGCCCTTGCGCGTATTAGCCCATGTTATTGCTCCCTTGGACTGTTTCCGGTGTTTCTGTCGCTTCTCTTGCCCTCTCATTGCACTCAGTAGTGCTTCCTTTTTACTGTATGGCGGTTATATCGACTGCGTAGCATGTCGACCCATGTTGCCGGTAATTATTATTCTCTCATTGGTAGGAGTCGTTGTAGCGCCTGTTTCAACGTTGCACTCCATTAGGACCTTCAAGTCTTGAAGACTAATTGCATAACGAGTGTTTCTCATATTTGCTCCATGCTAAGTAATTGCCAGATCGGGTTTTCCCATGTAGAGAAAGCTTGTCATCTCTCTGGCGATCATTTATGGTATCTTAGAACGAGGGGCGCGGAGGGTGGTCAGGTATTATAGATCCTTCACATCGGGGAATCCTAAAACTAACGCACCTCTCGCACTAACACTCAAACCCTTATCCCAAAGTCTAAAGTTCCTAACTCGTAATTCCTAAGCTCGGTATTTTCCAGTCATCAGAGCGTAACTACGCTCTGATACCACTTTTTGTAACAACCCCACTCTCTAACTACAATGATCGTCGCCCTAAGTCCATCCTGTACATTAACAACGCAGCGGAAAAGTTCTTCTAAATTGGGTTACCGCCGTTAGTCACCCACGTGAACTACTAGGCTTATTCTCTTAACAATTCAACGGTCTGACTAACCGGATAACTTACTCGAGCATCTAAAACATTACAATTCATAAACCACAACTTATACCGAGTATCTCACATCCTAATACATCATCTACCTCTCATATACTGAACGAGTGTACATGCACAACTCTGTAACAAATGTAAAAGCAACCCGAGTACTCTACCGCTCCCACTCTCAGGTTGAGTCTTCGTCCGTACCAACCTGCAAAGTTTAAATCACAGGCCCCAATGGGCTCAGCATACAGTTGGTATATAAAACGTGCAGCCCACAAGCTAGCCGGTTACACCACGACTTTGTCGTATACATGCATTGTTTATTCATACAATGTAACACCCCAACTCAATCCAATTGTGGTCTCGCAACTAACAGCATATATACATACATGTCACAACAACGGAATTCTTTACAATCCAGGACCTTGCCACGGTCTGACTACAGAATATACCGACATTGAGCAACAATCTTAACATTACATATCCTTCTTACAACCCCCTCACGTCCTATACATCTTACTAACTTAAATTGCCATACGAGTGTACATGCACAACTCGTAGACCACTCTTACCCTTAACACTTGTATCCTCTTCTTACTCTCTCGACGGCCGCTTCCTGTTGTACCTGTGTAGTTAAAAACAGCCCCCAAAGGGGTCAGCACGAATGCTGGTACGATCCTCTCATGGCCCCCAAGCTAACGTGGCTACGACTACTAATTGTCGATAGCATGGAGGTTGATTATATGCAAACACATAATGAAATGCAGTAACAACAACTCAGCTATAACAATCAAAGTTCACACACAATGAACGACTTAAATGCTTCCCTTAATTAGAGAGTTAGTCATTTAACCTCCTTTAAGTAATGTTCCCTCTTAATCTTAGTCTTATCTTATCTTAGAAACACCACCCTTTAATAAGGAGTGGAGGTAGCTCCTAATCTTTGATACAACCATCCTTTAGAAGGAATGGTTTGCAACTTATCTTAATCTCACCTTAATCTTAATCTCAATCTTAATCTCAATATACAAACCTTTCCTGGAAGGGATTGGCCGTATCTAATTCGAACCTGGGATTTAGGTGATCCCACCGCACCATCTTAATGCCACCTACTCTGGACGGGAGTCCAGCGTAGCTGAGCCGGCAACCGGCCCTAGGCAACAAGTCCGAAGACAAGTCCTTAATCGGAAGTCGAATCTGCTATAGATACCGACTCCCTTTTCTTAGCATGCATGACCGGAGATCGGTCCCGGGTTTCCTCACTCAAGTTCCAGTTAGTAGTTATCTCAAGACCATGTTTGTTGGTTAACCTCTTTCGGTTCATATCGTCCCTCATTAGGGGGCGTTCCTTAGTCTCACTCAATTCCTTACTAAGCATTGGTTAGTAAGTTCTCACGGTATGTTGTGTTAGTTTTCAAACATCACACAACAATACAATATATTATAATATGTTCCGGTTGCATGCTTTATCTTGTTTAGTGAGCACACAAAACAAATAGCACACAAGCCGAGGGACACCTCGTTAGCAAGCAGGTCACAAGAGAACTGTACCGTTCACCGTTGGTCGTTCGGTTGCTTACTCTCTTCCGGAGTCCAAATTCCCAAGTCCTAAAACATTCACCAAATTGGGTGGTTAATTACTTTTAATTAACCTAGCTTACTTAATCACTAATGATTTCCAACTAAGTACCTCTAAGTCATTGTAGTTTAAACTTAACCTCTTATGTTACTTATTTCTCATCTTACCTCACACTTGTTCACACCTCCAATATCCTTAAAACTCCACCAAACAACTCTTAACAACCTTATAATAACATTCCCCAACAAGCCCCCTTCATTTACCTCTTGAAAAGCACACTTTCTTTGTATTTTTGCCTGGTCCGGGACATGGTCCGGACCTAAGGTCCCGGACCAATGGCTGTCCTTAGTCTCGGCCTTATTTTTGCTATGGTCCGGGACTTGGTACTTACCCAAGGTCCCGGACCAACCCCTGGGTACATTCTCGGCCTGATTTTAGTGCTGGTCCGGGACTTTATCCAAGGACTAAGTCCCGGACCACATCTTAAACTGTCAAATTTTACAGTTTTGAACCTCTTTCCACACTTGTTCTTTTGTCCAAACTTCTTCTAATCTTTTCCCATGTATTACACATGTTCCAACACCATTTTAGCACTTAAAATCCTCCTAACTCATGGATCAACTCACCTCTAAATTCCTTGATCATTATTCAAGTTCTTACTAAACTCTTACACTTATAACTTAATTCCTTTCCAACATGTAAACTTTGTCTAAAACTTCAACTATCCAAAGTGTTTCTTCACAACTATCTCAAGTACTCCTCAAGCATCATCATGCACGACTCATTTGCTTTACTCACACTTCTCAAAGCTATATGTACTCTAGCACATGCCTACAAGTCATTATACCATTTTCCTTCAAAGTTTGTACAAGTTTCCTAGATTCCTTCACTATGGTTTTGGTGCTTTAAATTAACCAGTTGGGTCCCCTAGTCCCTCTTACATCTACACCTCTTTTCATCAACTTACACACCATTCTCATAATCATACACTCTTATACATTCCTAGTCTTTTCCTTGACATTTACAACATTCTCTTACACTTTTCTCTTCCATCTCCAAGTCCACTCATTGTCATCTAACTAAAACCTTATTAGTCCACTACTAGCATCACCACCACTTACACAAACTTCCCAAAACTCTTATTGTTTTACTCTCTAGTTCATAACTAATTCTTCTCAAAACATTACATCATTTCCTTAAAACTTATGCACAAGTCTTACATTCCTCATATCATGATTTTGGTGTGCTCAAAACACTCACCATTCCTCTAACTCCTCCTAGACATCTCTAGGTCATCCTAAACCTCAAGGACTCCTTAATTAACTAATCTCCACTCAAATTCCTTATAATGATTCCTAGTAAATCCTAGGTCATATTAGTTCACCACCATCGCCTAAACACTTATTTTCTACTCAAATTTTGCCATAGCACCTCTAGCATCATAGCATGCCCAAACACATTATTTTCCTCATTTAACCATCTCACACCCACAAGTTCTTTCTCATCATATCTCACCACCCAAACCTACTCATTCACAACAAACTCAATATATTGCAATAATCTTAAATTGCATAGCACTAAGGCTCTTAATGACATGGCTCTTAGGCCCTTAAATGACTTAAACTTAAACACTGAATCTCCCACTATATAAGCTTTCAACCTGCAAATACACTCAATCTCATAGTAGTTATAATGCTCTTTAAAATCCACCTTAACCTTATATTACTAACTCATTCTCATTAGCTCCTTAATCACAAGTTCATAAGCTTGTTTAAGTTCTTTTTTTCCTTAGGTTATATAACCCAATACACAATGTAAGCTCTAAGCCACATTGGTATTTATCTAAAACTCATTCCTAATCTTAAACCACCATTAGGTAAGCATTTTACCTTGTTTTCTCAAGCTTATCTTAATCTCCTCCTTAGGCCTTCTTCTTGCATAGATCTCGGCCACCACTTAAATTCCTTTTGCCAATGTTCTAATCAATATTTAAGGACTCATATGAGTACTAAACAATGCACTAACCTCAAGGAATAAAAACCTAGGTTAGAAATGTGTTCTAAGGCACAAAAGTGGATGATTACCTTTGAAGTCTCAAGGTAGACTTTGGCATTGAATGAAATAGGACCTCCACTAGTCCTTGGTGAATAAATCAAGCTAGAAAGGCATAAAAACATAGCCCCATGAGAAGGAATTTTCGGCCATGTACAAGAATTGATGGAAACATGGTTTTTCTTACATTTTCTTTACCTTAAGAGAATGGAGAAGCTAATGAGCTCTTCAAACTTGATTTTCCCCCATCAATGGAGTTTTCTGGCACCAAAATGGAGCTTTGAAAGATTTGAAAAGATAGAAAGATAGGTCTTGACCTAACTAAGACAAATATGCAATTTGTTTTGGATTTGGAGCTTGGAGTTGTATTTGGCAAGTGATTGAAGATGGAGAACCATGGAAGCAGCTCTCTCGGTTTTGGAACAGAGAGAGAAGAGGAAACCGTGGGTGAAGAAGAGAAATGAAAGAGAGATGAAGAAAAGTAGACTAAGGTAAGATATTGCTTTAATAAAGCAAATAGTAACTTCTTTACTTATCTCTTCTTTTCCTTTCTCATTTGATGACTCATGTGGTGACTCCCCACATAAAAACCGGCCACCCTCTTAATATAAGGCTAACATGGTCTTTGTTGACCAATTAATTGACTTATTTGATTAAAACTTAAACTAGTCACTAAATAGTTACTATTCACTAAACAAGGCACATAATCGGGAAATTTTTGATTTCCCATTGATTTAGACCTCCTAATGTGATCTAATTAGTACACATGTTGATTAAAGAGTAATGATGGACATTTAGCCACTCAAAACTCAATTCTAAGACAATTTCTCAAAAATGTGCTTTAAGACTTCTTAAAGCACATTTTGTGTTTTAACTTGTTTTCAAGCTTGGTTTTCTTTGCTAACTGATTTAAAATGACCATTAGGATATTACTAAGGTCTTATCATGATATTTGGGTACTCACCCAAGTCTCTCCAAGCTTAGAGCACGTTTTTGCCCTGATTGCCTTTAAGGCACTTTCTTGTGTTTTCCTTGGTTAAATTGTCTACCAATCTTTCTAAGGCATATTTTAGCCTTAATGCATCATGATTTGATGTTTACTTAGCATACTTAGGTTTGGGGTATTTCAATCTACCCCCTTAAAAGAACTTTGTCCCCGAAGTTCCCATGCATCCTATCTTATTAGAATACATGTCTTACCTCATTCCTTAGATCATATAGATCATACTTATGTATACTTAATCTCATTGGATCATTAGATCCGCCATATTCTCATACTTAAATATCACACAACATGCTTAAGCATGTGCAGCACTCAAAATTCCTTTTGTTCCTTTTGATGATTAAAACATTCACATAACTTCCAACGTATTCTCCCATGTCACCGGTCCGTAGACAATGGCTCATTCGTCCTCGTCACCATGGGCTAGAATACAAAACACTCTGCTCTCCCCATGTCACCGGTCCGAAGACAAAGGCTCGTGCGTCCTCGACTTCATGGGCGAGACTCAGTAAAAAGGTAATCCTTTTTACGAGGTCATGTGAGGAATAATTCCTCTAATTAAAAATACAAGCAACTCCAATTTCATTTTTATCCCAAGGTCTCTATCCTTAGTTGATTTAATTGTGACCACTGGTAGGGAGTTTCAGGAATCATCCCACCCTGATGTGATCAGCATCAGTGTAGAACTATCCTTCCACCCCAATTTGTGTTCGGTTTCCCTTGATCCCTAGAAAATCAAGTTCCACCTCCCACGTCATTTTCAAACATCCAAATAATTCACTCATGTCCAATTTTCTATCTTTTTAGTTCTTCTAATCATAATCAATACATCTCCAAAGTGTGAACTCATTCCATCAAGCATTCCCAATTCATTTCTTAGTAATTACCTCAAGACTTAAATTCCTACTAAATTCTATATCAGTCTCATACCAACTTCCACTGTCTCATACCACATAGCATTACTATATCCTAACTCATGCTCATATCAAATAATATCTCATAGTGTTATCTTATTCTTATCTCACACATAGTCTCATATCGACTCATACCTCATATATTCTTATTTCTTAAGTCTCCTTAATCCTCTTCCTTAATTCTCTTAACTTGTACTCACACCGGAGTTAACAAGATAGGTACTTAATATGTATGGTATTCACATCTTCCGTGTGCAATAACCATGATTTACCTCAAAATGTTTATGTAAAACTATTCTCAAATTATTTTGTGCTATGCACACCGTAGTTTATGTACTCAGTACACAAACATACGCTAAGCGGTTTTCGCTCTACCCCCCTTAAAATGGATTACGCCCACGTAATCAACATTACATGATCTTTGAACATAAGTTCAAGATGTCTAATTCTCACCACGCATTCTAGCTTCCACGTCATTTATCTTACTTATAATTCGTCAGAAAGACTAGTCTCTGTATCGAGGATTCTTAACGGTACTTATACCGTTTCCTAACTTGGTTTGGTCTAATCTGAAACGTAGTGGTCTGCTAGCTTCCGCTGCGCGACTCTGATAATCTTAGGCTTAACTGCTTTTCTAATCGTTCATAGTGTGGTATATCCTTCTGCCTCCTTACAGTTTAGGAATATTGGTCTCTTAAAGGACACGTGTTATCTTTATATATACACGGCCTTAATGAGTTGTAACTCGTCTATCTATTCTCCTTGGAGATTTTATGCTCATACTCTTAGTATTTTCTCGAATGTCTAAATTGTTCTCCCAAATGACCTTTGGTCTGAGGATGATTCTTAGTCTGAAACTACTGTTTAGTGCATATCGCGCTTTACAGTCTTAACCTCTTACATCTTAAGACATGTCCAATGTCTGTACTTAACAATCCGTGCTTCTCGCATTTCATAGTCCTTAATTATTTGTTCTCTGGTCCCTCTGTGTTGCTGGTTCAACTGAGCTCTTCTCTTCGACTGTTTGTGGTAGTAGCTGCTCTTGTCTGATCTTGCGTCGTTGTCGGTGGTACGGAGTCGACTACTTCCCGTGTTCCTTACACCACTCGTTCACATGCATGGGGTACCTTACTGGTACATTACTACTTACCCAACTAACTCATAAATGAGCGTGTCAGGCCTGCAAGCCCCTGTGGGGTGCAGTCGTCCCACGTCTCGTTTTAGTAAACTCATAGTGTCCGTCACACGTTTAGCTATTGCTAATTATGAGTATTCTGTTGTCGATCTCCTCTTTCATTGTTCCATAATAACATTCATTGTTCTTCTTGATGTTAATCAAGGAAAATCCATTTACTGCGTTCTTGGGTATGGTATGCTCCAGCTCCTTTCTGTATCCCGTACTGATTCTATTTCTTAGTAGCTTAGGTCTCTTTCCATAGAGCCTCTTATCTTGTTTCTCATATTCATTCTACTAGGAAAGCACTTCCAGTTCCTTAAGGAATGGGTTGTGTGCTTCCGTGTAATCTTACCAAACCATGTCCAGACTACTGGCATCAATGCTCAGTCCGTCTTCCATCTTATTTTCTTACTTATGCTAATCTTAACTCATAAATCTAATTGTCTCAGTGTCAATATTTGACGGCTCATACATAATGGTCGCCTTACCGCGCACCATGACTTAATCCACTTATCAAACTATTGTACTCACGACCACTACTACTGTGGTAGTTGGCCTTTACCATGTTGCCCATTAATGGTGCAACCTCTTACTCACTTATTCTAATGTCTTAACTTATACTCAATCCCTTCTTGGTGTAAACACACTGGGAGTTCTCTCATTCCGGCATAGGCGGTTGTCGTACCGTGTTGTAAAATAGTTGACTTTAGATATGAAGATGTTATGCTCCAATCTCAGATTCGTAAGTAAGCTAATTTCTTTCACTTTCTTTCATCCTTAGTGATGTTATCTACCATGTGATTTAATTGGTTACTGAAGAAATTATCCACTGAATCACAGGCTCTTCTGAGCATCGATCAATTAACGTGCCACAATGTGCAGTCACAATGTTTATCTCTGACCATTACTAATTCTTACATCCTGGGTGTTGGATATGGGGTATATCTGTGCAACCTTCCTTATACTCAAGTGTATCTGGTACGTTCTAAGGTAATCTCAAGGTTCATAGTTTCTATTTTCTAAATAAAGTGTATTTTATCTCTAATATGTGAAAGCCCTTTTGAGGGGTTCATTCCCTCTCATGGCCTCACAACAAGGAGAGGTATCCCCACCCTAAAGGCATGGTTCGTTCTCCGCTCCTGTCCTTAGCATTATCTCAATATTCTCATTGGTACCTTTTCTTAGTAATATCTCCCCCAATCTATGTTATAGGTTTTAACCGTTCACATCTACACATTGCAGTTCCTCATGGCTTAAATAAAATCTCTCACAACTTACTGTACCTCGGGCTCTGATGTGGTTAACATCCTTGGCTCGTAGGCTCTTAGTGCTTAATGTCTCAGTTCATTATTTGTATTCTTACTCATCTGTAGGTTATCCTCATAAACTTCTGGTCCCTTGGAACACCATCAATCATTAGGTTACATACTAAATGTAGTATCGGTTTTATGGTAAGTTGTTACATCCTGCTTCCTGCTATGGAAGTTGTTCAGGTGATCTGAGGTTACTTAATGTCTTTGACAATGCTGTCATTTTACTAGACTTATGTCTTTTAATAGTCAAGGTTAGGTTCGTATTAGGCGTTCGCCTTAAGGTGTCCAAGTTGGATATAATCCTGTTATCTTATACTCCCATCTCAACGCTTCGTTCAACTCCGTTGACTATGCCACCCGTTGATGATCAATCATACTTAGGTGTTAATGAGTTAACAAACAGTGTTAACTGTCATTCATCAGTTTGTTTGGCTCGACTATACCCGCTTTGTGTGGGTCCGCTGAGCTTCCCTCTGTCGGGATTATACATTTTTAATCCTTAGTAGTTATAGCTTATTTCACTTCTTTTACCCTTATTTTCTGGGTTTTCCAACATCTTCATTGAATGTTGTTTTTGGTGCCCTTAATGGTCACTCTGAGAGTCTTATCCGTTTTCGTTGTAAGTCGATGCTCAACAGTCTCATAGTATCTATAATACATCCCTTGTATATCATTGCTTATATAGTGTTTTTGCTCGCATTTCCGAGCGATCTCTTAGGTTTTCCTCGTGGAGTTTGAGGTTGGTGTTCTTACCGTACTGTCGGTTGTTGTTGTAGTGGGTTATCCGTTGCTAGTATTTATATGGTTTAGTATTTCGTCTAAGCTCAGCTCCCTGCTGGCTGATGTGTCGGTTCATCTTATCATGTTAGGCCGTCAGGCCCTTCCAAGGTCCTATTTTTTTTGTTCTTATGGGTTTACAATCCGGTATTAATATATGCTACAACTGTAGGTTCTCCTATTTCGCCTTGATGGCTTTTCGTGTGGTTTAATCGTGGTAGCACTTGCTATGGCAAGTGCGCCATGCAGGATGGGTTATTGGTACAAGGTACGTTGGTAGCGACACTTCTTTCAATTTCCATGTACTTGGTAGTCCTCGGGACTCCTCCGATAATCTCTTATTTTGGATAACCGACCATCGGGCAGTTTCCTCCTTGTTGTTTGACAGTACTGTCATTTATCAGGGCGTTCCTCTTTCTGAGAGAACCCTTAATATTTTCTTATGTCTTAATGCGCTATTGTCTCCACACATCTTGTTGTGGTTACTAAGTAATGATTCTCCTTTTAGGCACTACATCGTAGTCCTATTTCGGTATACAATTTATATGTGTTTCCACCGTTGTCCGCGTTATGTCGGCAGGTTTGCAACCTTTTTCATTGTATGGGGTTGGAGTTCCCGGTTCTTAACTGGACCTCCCAGTAATCTCAATCCTCATGCTTTGTATTTTCCCGCTGTTATGCTCACTCGGACCGCTGTCCAGTACTCATGTCTCTTATCATTTCCTATCCATTGCACGCGTAGTGCTTTCCTTATCATTGGTATTGCGGGTTATTTCGACTGCGTAGCATGTCGACCCATGTTGCCGGTAATTACCGTTCCTTTATTGATAGTATTCCATAGGTAGCGCCTGTTTTCTCTGTTGATGCGCTCCATTTAAAATCTCCCATCTCCTTCTCATAACTGTTGTACGACAAGTTGTTTCTCGTATTGCTTACTGTTAGCTAACTGCCAGATCGGGTTTCCCGAGTAAGAGAAGCTTTCTTCTCTCTGGCGTTTGCTCCACATATTAGGGTTAGGGATGTGGAGGGCGGGTCTAGGCACTATGGATATCCGGTAAACACCGGGGAGTCCTGGCTAACGCACCTCACACTCTATCTCTCAACCCTTAACCCATAACTCAATCTCAACCTCATCATTCTCCTAAGTTCGGTATTTCTTGTCTTCAGAGCGTAACTACGCTCTGATACCACTTTTTGTAACACCCCAACTAATCCAATTGTGGTCTCGCAACTTAACACATATACATACATGTCACAGCGGAATTCTTTACAATCCAGGACCTTGCCACGGTCTGACTACAGAATATACCGAACATTAGCAACAATCTTAAACATTTACATATCCTTCTTACAACCCCCTCACGTCCTATACATCTTACTAACTTAAATTGCCATACGAGTGTACATGCACAACTCGTAGGCCACTCTTAACCCTTAACACTTGTATCCTCTTCTTACTCTCGCGACGGCCGCTTCCTGTTGTACCTGTGTAGTTAAAAACAACCCCCAAAGGGGGTCAGCACGAATGCTGGTACGATCCTCTCATGGCCCCCAAGCTAACGTGGCTACGACGACTAATTGTCGATAGCATGGAGGTTGATTAGATGCACAACATAATAGAAAGTGCAGTAAACAACAACTCAGATATGAACAATCAAAGTTCACACACAATGAACGACTTAAATGCGTTCCCTTAATTAGAGAGTTAGTCATTTAACTCCTTAAGTAATGTTCCCTCTTAATCTTAGTCTTATCTTAATCTTAGAAACAACCACCCTTTAATAAGGAGTGGAGGTAGCTTATCCTAATCTTAATGATACAAACCATCCTTTAGAAAGGAATGGTTGCAACTTATCTTAATCTCACCTTAATCTTAATCTCAATCTTAATCTCAATACAAACCTTTCCTGGAAGGGATTGGCCGTATCTAATTCGAACCTGGGATTTAGGTGATCCCACCGCACCATCTTAATGCCACCTACTCTGGACGGAGTCCAGCGTAGCTGAGCCGGCAACCGGCCCTAGGCAACAAGTCCGAAGACAAGTCCTTAATCAGAAGTCGAATCTGCTATAGATACCGACTCCCTTTTCTTAGCATGCATGACCGGAGATCGGTCCCGGGTTTCCTCACTCAAGTTCCAGTTAGTAGTTATCTCAAGACCATGTTTGTTGGTTAACCTCTTTCGGTTCATATCGTCCCTCATTAGGGGGCGTTCCTTAGTCTCACTCAATTCCTTACTAAGCACTGGTTAGCAAGTTCTCACGGTATGTTGTGTTAGTTTTCAAACTCACACAACAATACATATATATATAATATTTCCGGTTGCATGCTTTATCTTGTTTAGTGGCACACAAACAAATAGCACACAAGCCGAGGGACACCTCGTTAGCAAGCAGGTCACAAGAGAACTGTACCGTTCACCGTTGGTCGTTCGGTTGCTTACTCTCTTCCGGAGTCCAAATTCCCAAGTCCTAAAACATTCACCAAATTGGGTGGTTAATTACTTTTAATTAACCTAGCTTACTTAATCACTAATGATTTCCAACTAAGTACCTCTAAGTCATTGTAGTTTAAACTTAACCTCTTATGTTACTTATTTCTCATCTTACCTCACACTTGTTCACACCTCCAATATCCTTAAAACTCCACCAAAAACTCTTAACAACCTTATAATAACATTCCCCAACAAGCCCCCTTCATTTACCTCTTGAAAAGCACACTTTCTTTGTATTTTTGCCTGGTCCGGGACATGGTCCGGACCTAAGGTCCCGGACCAATGGCTGTCCTTAGTCTCGGCCTTATTTTTGCTATGGTCCGGGACTTGGTACTTACCCAAGGTCCCGGACCAACCCCTGGGTACATTCTCGGCCTGATTTTAGTGCTGGTCCGGGACTTTATCCAAGGACTAAGTCCCGGACCACATCTTAAACTGTCAAATTTTACAGTTTTGAACCTCTTTCCACACTTGTTCTTTTGTCCAAACTTCTTCTAATCTTTTCCCATGTATTAACATGTTCCAACACCATTTTAGCACTTAAAATCCTCCTAACTCATGGATCAACTCACCTCTAAATTCCTTGATCATTATTCAAGTTCTTACTAAACTCTTGACACTTATAACTTAATTCCTTCATTTCCAACATGCAAACTTTGTCTAAAACTTCAACTATCCAAAGTGTTTCTCACAACTATCTCAAGTACTCCTCAAGCATCATCATGCACGACTCATTTGCTTTACTCACACTTCTCAAAGCTTATGTACTCTAGCAAACTGCCTACAAGTCATTATACCTTATTTTCCTTCAAAGTTTGTACAAGTTCCTAGATTCCTTCACTATGGTTTTGGTGCTTTAAATTAACCGGTTGGGTCCCCTAGTCCCTCTTAGACATCTTCACCTCTTTTCATGAACTTACACACCATTCTTATAATCATACACTCTTATACATTCCTGTCTTTTCCTTGACATTTACAACATTCTCTTACACTTTTCTCTTCCATCTCCAAGTCCACTCATTGTCATCTAACTAAAAACCTTATTAGTCCACTACTAGCATCACCACCACTTACACAAACTTCCCAAAACTCTTATTGTTTACTCTCTAGTTCTAACTAATTCTTCTCAAAACATTATACATCATTTCCTTAAAACTTATGCACAGTCTTACATTCCTCATATCATGATTTTGGTGTGCTCAAAACACTCACCATTCCTCTAACTCTCCTAGACATCTCTAGGTCATCCTAAACCTCAAGGACTCCTTAATTAACATCTCCACTCAAATTCCTTATAATGATTCCTAGTAAATCCTAGGTCATATTAGTTCACCACCATCGCCTAAACACTTATTTTCTACTCAAATTTGCCATAGCACCTCTAGCATCATAGCATGCCCAAACACATTATTTTCCTCATTTAACCACTCACACCCACAAGTTCTTTTCATCATATCTCACCACCCAAACCTACTCATTCACAACAAATCAATATATTGCAATAATCTTAAATTGCATAGCACTAAGGCTCTTAAATGACATGGCTCTTAGGCCCTTAAATGACTTAAACTTAACACTGAATCTCCCACATATATAAGCTTTCAACCTGCAAATACACTCATCAATCTCATAGTAGTTATAATGCTTTTTAAAATCCACCTTAACCTTATATTACTAACTCATTCTCATAGCTCCTTAATCACAAGTTCATAAGCTTGTTAAGTTCTTTTTCCTTAGGTTATATAACCCAATACAATGTAAGCTCTAATCCACATTGGTATTTATCTAAAACTCATTCCTTAATCTTAAACCACCATTAGGTAAGCATTTTACCTTGTTTTCTCAAGCTTATCTTAATCTCCTCCTTAGGCCTTCTTCTTGCATAGATCTCGGCCACCACTTAAATTCCTTTTGCCAATGTTCTAATCAATATTTAAGGACTCATATGAGTACTAAACAATGCACTAACCTCAAGGAATAAAAACCTAGGTTAGAAATGTGTTCTAGGCACAAAAATGGATGATTACCTTTGAAGTCTCAAGGTAGACTTTGGCATTGAATGAAATAGGACCTCCACTAGTCCTTGGTGAATAAATCAAGCTAGAATAAGGCATAAAAACATAGCCCCATGAGAAGGAATTTTCGGCCATGTACAAGAATTGATGGAAACATGGTTTTTCTTACATTTTCTTTACCTTAAGAGAATGGGAAGCTAATGAGCTCTTCAAACTTGATTTTCCCCATCAATGGAGTTTTCTCATGGCACCAAAATGGAGCTTTGAAAGATTTGAAATATAGAAAGATAGGTCTTGACCTAACTAAGACAAATATGCAATTTGTTTTGGATTTGGAGCTTGGAGTTGTATTTGGCAAGTGATTGAAGATGGAGAACCATGGAAGAGCAGTCTCTCGGTTTTTGGAACAGAGAGAAGAAGAGGAAACCGTGGGTGAAGAAGAGAAATGAAGAGAGAGATGAAGAAAAGTAGACTAAGGTAAGATATTTGCTTTAATAAAGCAAATAGTAACTTCTTTACTTATCTCTTCTTTTCGTTTCTCATTTGATGACTCATGTGGTGACTCCCCACATAAAAACCGGCCACCCTCTTAATATAAGGCTAACATGGTCTTTGTTGACCAATTAATTGACTTATATTGATTAAAACTTAAACTAGTCACTAAATAGTTACTATTCACTAAACAAGGCACATAATCGGGAAATTTTTGATTTCCCATTGATTTAGACCTCCTAATGTGATACTAATTAGTACACATGTTGATTAAAGAGTAATGATGGACATTTAGCCACTCAAAACTCAATTCTAAGACAATTTCTCAAAATTGTGCTTTAAGACTTCTTAAAGCACATTTTGTGTTTTAACTTGTTTTCAAGCTTGGTTTTCTTTGCTAACTGATTTAAAATGACCATTAGGATATTACTAAGGTCTTATCATGATATTTGGGTACTCACCCAAGTCTCTCCAAGCTTAGAGCACGTTTTTGCCCTGATTGCCTTTAAGGCACTTTCTTGTGTTTTCCTTGGTTAAAATTGTCTACCAATCTTTCTAAGGCATATTTTAGCCTTAATGCATCATGATTTGATGTTTACTTAGCATACTTAGGTTTGGGGTATTTCATACAAATAATAATAAGAAGTACGATAACAAACAACACATTTATGTGAAACATTCACAGCTCAAATAAATCGAACGTCGTAATGGACGTCTATTAATGAGTAAGTTAGATTCCTAAATCCTGAGGCCTAAGAATTGTTTAGTTTTCATGCTTGACCATACCTTATAAGTGTCAACCATTCTCCTATTAGAATTGGTTGTTCTCTAACTGAATTGTTTATTTTGTCGGGTCATAGTGACCCTAGCCAATGAGTTATTAGCTCCATTGGTTTAATAAACAATAATTCTTAAGTTGTGAGGGGTGTAGGCTTGACCCTCCTGCGCCTCCTGAAGTTGCCTCCCATCTCAAACTGTTCACTCGAGATGGCCGGGTCAGTTTGTCGATCCTAGGCGGAAGACAGATCTGATGCAGATGCCGACCTCCTAAACCTGAACATGCATGACCGGAGTCAGTCCCGGATTCCTCTCTCCCTATGTTCCAGTTAGCTGAAGTCTCTTTGACGATTGGTTAGTTAAACCTCTCTCGGTATTAACCAACTAACAATAGGGAATATTTGTAACCTTATACAATTGTTATTAAACATAGTTAATGAACAAGCTCTGAATCAATTCGTGTTAGTGTGCAATGAACCCACAATAACAATACAATAAATCGGTTTCATGCTTAATCTTGCTTGGTCGTATCACAATAACACATAGCACGCAAACCGAGGTAGACCTCGTTAGCAAACAAGCTACAAGAATCCCATACCGTACACCGGAGACTGGCTAGCTCTTAATCCCGCGTTCGCCTATTCCGCCGAACGCCTCCGACTTATCTAGATCTGTAATCAGAACTAGTATTAGTACCCTGTGTCTTAGAACTAATTTGGTTCTCTTTTCAACTTAAACCTCTAACTAGGTTAACCCGGGTATAATAGTATACTGTTAAACGGGTTCGCTCATTTAGGAGTGTTTCCAAGCTCAATTCTAATTCATTAACATACTAACGTCGTTAGCAGTTATTTAGTTGCACAGTTATCAACCTTAGACTTATACGGACCTTGTATTAGATTTTAGTATTTTTAACTATTCATCCGTATTTCACTATTCATTTATACGGTCTCGTATTCTACTATTCATTTATACGGCCTCATATTTTACTATTCACCGTATTTCACTATTCACGTATATGTATTTTACTATTAATGTATACGAGTACTATTCATGTACACTAAAATTTTTCGTATACGCCCGTATGATACTCTGTATCATACGTATTTATTTCTTTTTTCAATATAACTTGTATTTTCATTAAAATACTTTAAGTATTGATTTTCTCCTATACTTATTAAATTACGGGTATACCCCTCGTATACCTTAATTTATATACGGGTCTCATTTAAACCCGTCTTAACTCGGTTTCTTTAACAACTTGTTTCTAAATTCTTTATTTAATTTCCTTAACCTTCTTAAACACATAAAAAATGTGTTATTTATATTGCTTACCCATAGTTCCTATTAATCTCCATTTTACTCTTAATAAGTTCTAAACTTGTTATTTTTATTTCTAATTTCTTCCAAAGTCTTACTTAATTAATTTCTTTATACTTTTGCTTAATTACCAAAATATACCCAAGTTTGACCAGTCTTTTATGGTCAAACCCCCTAACTTTCCATAATTTACAAAATTACACCTAAGGTTAATTTAACTTAACTTTTTATTCCTTTATCCTTTAATATCTAATCTTTTGCTACCAATTTTATTCTAGCTCCACTAAACATTTTACAAACTGTCATTGACAAAGTTTGACCACGTTTGACCATGTTTGACCAGGGAAATTACCATTTTACCCTTGTGGTCTTTTCTTTTATCCTAACTCATTTATCAACCAATTTAACTCCAATTAATTTCTATTTTTCGTAACTAATTTTCATACAGATTTTTGAACATCAAAAATCATCTTAAACATCTCTAAATCACCAGATTTAATTATCTAAAGTAGTATATATATACTATCTTTTATTAACAAATATACCAAAAACCTTATAAATTCCTTATAACAATAAACTCTTTATAAATTGTAAACTTAATTCTACAATTATTTTCTCATCACTTAAACTCTCAAAATACATATTAATTCATATATATTTTCGGCCTTAATTTTATGTGACCAAAACTTCACAAACTTTACATATTACACTTAATTATACTAGTTCCTTTAATTTAACTTAGTTATATAATTTTTCTAACTCACCTAAGATCTCTTAATTTTCGGCCACACACTAAATTTTAGTATGTGAACTTTTCTTGTATATTATGATAGCTTATATTGTAGCTTATATCATAAGGAGTATAAATCTAATTTTAGATTTACAAAACATTAACATTTAATGTGTTAAAAATTGAATCTACCACATCAATAATTTCGGTAATCCTAAACAAATAAATAACATGTTAGATCATATATAGATCAACAATTAGAACCTTGAAATAGGTAGTTGTAGGATTTACCTTGTATATTAACCATTAGCTTAATATTTAAGCTTGATTTCCTTAGAAATTTTGACAGCAATTTGCTAGAGAAATTGGCTCCAAAATTATACAACAAGATGAAGAATAAGATGGGTTAGTATCCCATGCCAATCGGCTATAACAAAAACCAAAGAACAAGAAGTTTTCAAGAAGGCAATGTTTTACCTCGAGAATCAAAGGCACTTCTTCGTGGTTTTTCCTGAGAATCTGGGGACTCATGAGCAATGGTTGTAAAGCTCTTGAAAAGAGGATTCCAACGAGCTATCAAGCTTGTGATTTGGACTTAAGATGAGAAAGTTATGATTTCTACAAGATAAGGTGTTCTTTAAGCTCCTAAATGGCAACAATGGAGGTAAACCAAGGTAAAAGAAGGGAGGGAGCTTCTCATTATTGAAGAGCCACGGTTGGGACAGGAGCAAATGCAAGGAATGATAGGCAATCGTTGAATGGGATGAAAAAGAATGAGAAAAGTAAAGAAAATGTAAAGTAATGTTATTATATTGTAAAGTAATCATTTCAATAGTAATCTAGCACTTCATCACTTTGCTTTACGTAACATTATTGTGCATCTGGCCTTATCCTCTTGCCCATGTCGATCTCACTCAGCCAAGGATGGTCAATTTTTGACCATTGACCATTCTTGGTCAATATTTGACTAAATGGGCACTATTTGAGGTTACTATTCACATTAAATATTATATTTGTAATTTTTTTGATAAAATCTTCAAATTAAATTCCTAATATGATATTAGGTAGTATACATGTATTTTAGTATGTACACAAGGCCAACTAGCCACTCAAAACCAATTTCGAAGACAATTCGCAAAAACACGTTTTAAGGAGTTTTCGGGCTCCTTTTTGTGTCTTAACTCTTTTTAGAGTTTGGTTTGCTTTGCAAATAATTTTATTATTTTATTTTAGTATATTAACATATAATCAAGCCTTTAAAACCATCCAAGACTCATTCATAAGACAATATATCCAAAATATGCTTTAAGGGGTTTTTATGGCATATTTTGTCTTGAGTTGTTTCTGAGCTTGGTTTTCCTTGGTAATGGTTTCATAATGTTCTTAGCTTGATTATAAGACTTAAGAATTCACTTGGATCCTTATTGAGGTCATGAAATCACTATGGTTTCTTAAAACACATTTTTCTTTAAAGCACATTTTTGTGCTCTAAGGTGCGGTTTCGGTTTAAACGCTAATTCCGCTTAATGCGTATTACTACTCTTAGAGGTATTTCACATTTGAAATCTCTTGGGAACTTATTGGTAGTTCCCTAATTTATTTATACTCTTTAAAACACCTTTTGCTCTAATTATTCCCAAAGCATGTTTGGTGTTTGTTGTAAATTGTTTAATACTTCTTCTAATGTTTCTAAGGCATGTTCTAGCCTTAGTATATCCTAATTAGATAGTTCATTAATATATTAAGGTTTGTGGTATTTCAAACTTCATTACTCAATTCATGTCTAAATTACACAAATTCCACATTTACATTCTCCTTGAACTTACCACTTAGTTCCTAGCTCTCTATGTTACAGATTTTGCCTCTTCTTTACTCCCTCCATGGTTTATACTTAATGCTATCCTAGCACACACACAACACACTCACTTACATCATTCCTCTTTCACGAATTCACCTAAGTGCATCATTCTCTTCTAATCCAAAGCTAAGGCAATTAGCCACTTAAGTTCACCTCTACAACACCCAGTTATTCCTAGGTTCTTTTCTCCTCAACTAACCACCCAAGTCCTCAAATTCCTAAGACAATTTTGATAGAGTTTCCCCATAATTTTAACCTTGCTCACATTGTTTATTCAGCTCACCTACTCAATTTTAATACCCACATCAATTTAGACACTAACTCACCTCCTAGTTCCAGCACCTTATACCAATTAAAACACCTAAAGCAACTTGGCTTACAAAGCCCTTTACTCATCATTTACATAACACTAACATAACTCCATTTTTGTTTACATTCACCATAGCATTAACTATATCAAAACAATGAAATTATCATACAATTAAGGCTTTCAAAACCCATGGAAGGTAAGCTCATTACCTTGAGTTTTTCTTGGTTTCTTTCCCTTTCTCTCCTTCTTCCTTTCCTCTTTATTTCTTGCTTTAATCCAAATAAACTACAACCACATTCTAAGGAAGCATTACCTTGAAACTTCTAGGTGAAGTTTTTGGTAATGGAATGACAAAGCTCCAGCTCCTCCTTTGCACAACAAAACCTGCTGGATGAGGAGCAATAATGGGGCTCAAAACTTGGGATTTTCGGTAGTCAAGAAAACCTAGAAAATGAGAGGTTTTTGAACCCTTTCATACCTTAAACCAACAAGGAGTTGTTCTACATCTAAATGGTGTTCTTTAAGCCTTCAATGAGCTTCACCCAAGGAGATGAAAGTGGTGTTTTTCAGATTTTGAAAAGAGAGAAGTGTTCTCCAATGTGAGGGGAATCTAGTGGTGTAATTGTTTTTGTGGTTCAACCTTGTTTAAGGCTAGACCAATGAAGAAGAAGAGAGGGATGAGAGGAGCTGCATAAATTGCCATTTTTGAGCTTGTAGGGGGAGAAGAAGTCAGAAGTGGAGGGGGAGAAGTCATGAGAGAATCAGAGAATGGGAGGAGAGAGACTAAAAACTAGCTTTTGTACTATTTGCTTTTTACTTTCTTATTTTGTCTTCTAGTGACTTGGATGGTGTGAGAGAGTCTAATAAAAATGTGACCCACATGATACAGGAGGGATCCAGATTTTTATTTTCGCAAGGGAGGGTATGTTTAGTCTATTTACAATTTACACCCAAATGTTCCCGTTTTTACACTATTCACAACCGGAACCCGTTTTCCAGAATTTTCTCCTTTAATTGATTTTAATGGTTCAGGGTAGACCTTCAATAATGTTTAATTATAGAAATTTAATTGACTATAATTATTACGGGTCTATTTAACCTGCTTAAAGTCACGTTTTCCCGGTTTCCTTGAAAAACGCGCTTTAAGGTTTGTTTGTGTTTTTAATCCATTTCATGGATCCGTTTTCTTCAGGAATTATTCCCACATGTTCATTTAGGCATATTTAAGCTTTAAGAACCCACCTATGGTCCTAGTCAAGGTCACATAACTCCTATACTTATGTAACACTCATTTTTACATTTTTTGCCTTTTAAGCGTTTTCTCTTTTCTTTTGGTTTTATTTTATTCACCAATATTTTTTAGGCATTATTAGGCCCTTAATTACCATATTATAATGATTTAATCACCTTTTTTAAGTTCGTGGTATTTCAATCTACCCATCTTAAAGAACTTTGCCCTCAAAGTTGGTCAAAGTTGGTGAATTGCTATCTTTACTCATTCGACATCTCAATTGTCAAAATCATACATTCATACATCCTTATAGGTTCTCAGGTCCTTTCCCAAGGTATTTACATACAATATAACGCAAGTATAATACACCCTGTTCAAGCACTCCACAATACAATTGCCAGCAATACTGTTCAACTTCAAGCATAACACGGTTCAACAATTACAACCAATACTCTACAATCATCACTTTGGTTGCTTACATTGAGCCAAACAAAATGTATACCAACATACATACAATGTAATGCTATTCCAAAGCAAAGCAAAAATACTCTTTCATTCGATCCGGCTGTTCTTAGGAAAATACACAACATACACTGCCACCGTCCTACCGGTCAACTCAGGACAGTTGCTCGTCCGGTGCAGTGGTTTCAAAACTAATCTTCATTCTAAAGTTTGAAGGAAAATCCTTTTTGTAAATATTAGTTAGAAATCCTTCTGAAAACACAATCAGCTCCTAATCGAATTTATACTCATTACATCTATTTTATGCGTGATTACTTGTGACCACTTGAAGGGAGCTTCAAGAATCATTCGACCCTGATGTGATCAGCATCAGTGTTGAATTATCTTTCCACCCTAATTCGTGTTCAGTTTCCGTTGATCTGATCAGGATCAAGTTCGACTTCCCACATCAAATTCAAACAATCAAATAATTTAATTATTTCCATTTTCTATCTTTTTACTTTTCCTAGTCATAATCACAAACCATACATCTCCAAAGGGTGGAATTCATTCCATCTGAAATACCCCAAACCTTAGTGTGTTGTTTAAACGTTTAAATATGCTATATTAAGACTAAAAAGAGTCTTAGAAACATTAGTAAACAATTTAAACCATAGAAAACACATATAAATGCCTTAAAGTCAATTAGGGCTAAAATGTGCTCTAAGCTTGGGATAAGCTTGGGTAAGACCTAATGAGCTTAACAAGACCTTATTTATATACTAATGAACATATTAAACTAATTACTAATGAAAACCAAGCTTGAAAACAAGTTAAAACACAAAATGTGCTTTAAGGAGTCTTAAAGAACATTTTTGAAAAATTGTCTTGTAAATGAGTTTTGAATGGCTAAATGTCCATCATTACTCTTTAATTAACATGTGTACTATATAGTATCACATTTGGAAGTCTATATCAATGGGAAATCAAAAATTTCACATCTATGTGCCTTGTTTTAGTGAATAGTAACTAAAATAAGCTAGTTTGTAACATATGTTTGTATAAGTAATTAAATTGGCCAAAAAAGACTAAAATACCCTAGTAACATTAAGGGGCCAGTTTTTATGGTAATGAGTCACCACTCAAGTTAGTTTATTAAGTAATAAGTGATGACTAATGGTTACTATTTACTTTAAGGTATAAATATCTTCTAAAAAGCAAAACCAATCTTCATTCTCTCATTTCTCCCATTTCACATGTCTTCAACCTCTCTTCTATCTTCTTCTTGCTCTCATTCACGGTTTGCTACAGCAACACCAACACCACCATCATTTTCCATCTTTGACCACTTGTATCTCCTAGCTCATTCTGCCAAATCAAATTCTAAGACCACCATTCTCTTCCTCTCATCAAGCTCTTCAATTCTATCCTTTCAAAATCTCAAGAGCTCCATTTTGGTGCCAAGAAGAATCTCCCTGGAAGGAGCTTGAGCTCACCTTTTCATATATTATTGTTCTCTTTTGCTTCTAGGTAAGGAAACTCAAAGAAAAATAACACTTCCTTCATGTTATTATGTTGTCCAAAAATCACCACTAATGGTGCCCTTACCTTGCCTTGTTCTAGCTTCATTTCAACCTTTAATGGACTAGGTGGAGCCCTCTCTTGGTATATATTCAAACTCTCTTCAAGTTCTAAGGTAAAACAACTATCTTAATGTTTTTAAAACAATGTATAATCTAGGGTTTACAATGAGATGAAGCATAAAGCTTGTATACTCATTTTATCATTTATATAATGTTTAGAAGTTGACAAACAATCAAAAGCCTTGCCGGTTTAGACAAGGAAACAAGAAAGAAGTTGTGAGGAAAAAAAAAAGGTAAATGTGCTAACCTAATGTGGTTTAAAGTCTTAGGAGGAATGAGCTTATATTACTTATTAAAATGATCTAAGGAGCCAATGGTAAATGACTTAGTAAAATGTTCCCAAGGGCTTAGTAAAAGGCATATGTATTGTTGGGTGTATTTACAGGTCAAAGGCAAATATAATGTGGGAAATTCAGTGTTTATGATTTATGCATCTTAAGGGCCTAAGAGCCATGTTATTAAAGGGCCTAAGTGTCATGCAATTTAAATTACGCACTATATTGTGATTTAGTGCTAAATGTGTGAAGTTTGTGTATAAGAATGTGTTTGATGGATTTAGTGTCCTTGATTGTTTAATGGTGAAAATAATGTGTTTTGGCTTGGTAATGTTCTAGGAGAACCTATGTCGAAATTTAGATAATGTATAAGGAGCTTTAGGTGTTTAAAATGAGTTTTGGAAAGTTAGGAAGTGTTTAGAATGGTTAAGTGCTTTACTAGTGAAAGAAACATGCATTAAGGTGTTTTAAGATGTAAAAAGGGCTTAAGCAATGTTCTAGAGGATTTAGAATGCAAAAGAATGTTTTGGGACATTTCAAGATCATGGTGAGATTGTATTTAGGACTTGTGCAATGTTGGTGAATAAGGATGAGGTGATTTGTTGCATGGGGAGCTATAAACTTGTAAAGGTGTTCAAGGAGTTGTTTAGGAAGAAAAGATGCTTGGGAGATGATGTTGTAGTGGTGAGAAAACATTTGGGAATAGTGGGAGTTATAGGTATGAAACACCACATAGAAACTTAGTGAAAAACATTATAAGTGTAAACCTTTGTATAAGAATTTGTGTAAATGTTGAGGAGGATTTTAGTGAATGATTTAAGGAGTTTTAAGGAGGTCATAAGGTGTATTTGAAGTGCCCAACAAGGTTAGGACATACTAGGATATATGAGGTGAAGTTTGGAGTTAAATGGGCAATGGAAAATAAAGGTCTGGAGCAGACCGATCTTGCGACAGGCTTGCCAAGATCGGTCGAGCCAGTTTACCTGCGAGAAATGGTTTCTGGAGAATGGACAACCTTGGGGACCGGACTTGCAAGGTCGGTCGGGCATGGATTTTTAGTACGGATTGAGTTCTGGAATAGCCGAACTTGGGACGCACTTACAAAGTTCGGTCACGCCTAAATTTTTGTACGTGAGTAAGTCTCGGGAAGCGACCGATCTTGCGACCGGACTGCCAAGATCGGTCAAGCCCAGTTTACCCTGCGAAGAAATGGTTTCTGGAATGGACGACCTTGGGGACTGGACTTGCAAGGTCGGTCGGGGCATGGATTTTTAGTACGGATTGAGTCTCTGGATAGACCGAACTTGGGACCGAACTTACAAGTTCGGTCAGCCTAAATTTTTGTACGTGAGTAAGTCTCGGAATCGACCGATCTTGCGACCGGACTTGCCAAGATCGGTCGGGCCTGAATTTCAAAGGGAAGAAACTTTCGGGAAATTGACCGAACATGTGACCGAACTTACAAGGTCGGTCGGAGTAGGTAGAAAATTTTGACGGTAAGGTATTGTTCTGGAATGGACCGACCTGTGTAAGGTCGGGCGGTAAGTTCGGTCGGACCTAAACTTGTGTAAAAAAAAAACAAACAAGTATGGCTTAAGTAATAAACCTTAGGGAGTATATGTAAGTAATCAAGGGTAAGTTTAGGCATTAAAACATGTCGAATAATCATGTTAAACACTTAGTAAACTTGAAGTTAAGTAAGTAATTAACCGACATTCTTAAACATGTATAGGAGTGACCTACAGTGGAAATCAATCAAAGCAAGGACCAAGGTATGGTTTTCTTGCAGTCGTGGCCTACCGGTTTACACCGGCTTGTGTGTGTGTTTGTTTTTCTGTGTGTTTATGACGTTATAAGACTTAATCATGTAATGAGTTTACAGTTGTTCATATTATTGTGATGTTATGACGTGACTCATTTCCCTTGTGTGTGTCTAACATGACTTACCACTTGTTGTGAATTGTTTGTTAAGTTCCACCGTTGAAATTCTAACAAGTGCTAACTGGGAAATGAGGAATCCGGTTGTCCGGTCATGCATGTAAGTTTAAGAGTAGATATCTGAATCAGATTCGACTCTTATGTTAAGATGGTTCCTTAATTTGGCGTTTGATCTCCCGCTAGCTTCCTCCAAAGCTTACTATTCTGACTTATGATCGTTTAGTGGGAACATGTGTTTGTGTGGTGTTCGGGTCACTATATCCGAACCATCTGTGACTTAAGTTACTCGTTCGAATAACAGAACGGTAATGAGTGTGTGTAACGAGCTTAACATGAGAGTGAATCATTCTCTAGGCTCTATGTTGTTTAACCTTCTTGGTTTGTTATTGTGGAAGAGTATCCACTGTGTGTGTGATGTTGTGCTATGCAATGATGTTGCTATGCCATATGTTATGTTAAGTTATGTTTAAATGAATGCCATGTCATCATGACAATTAGTTGCGCGTATCCCGGTAGCCGATGGGCTGCGCGTTAACCATACCAGCCAAGGTTGCTGACCCCCTCGGGGCTCCATATTTTACTGTAGGATGAGGATCGAGGAAGCAGAGGTGGCTGTAGTTTCTAGGCTGCAGATGTACTTTTGGTTATTTTGGATGTTGAGCCCGGGATGCGCCTGTGCTCCCGTGGCAATATATTTTGGTTCCGTTAACACTACTGTGGCGGTATATTGGCAGTTTACAGTGAAGGAATGTAATTAAATACTCGGTATTGTATTGATGTATTTATGGTTTTAGTTCTATGCTCGGGAGTCTGATCATCAGACCGGTACACTTTATTTATTCTGCCTTGTTAACACGTGGGTGGTTGACGGCGTTGTAGCACCGAAGCGTTTAGTTAATGTTTAGTTCTTTATTTCCGCTGCGATTTCAATTAGTTGCGAAGTACGATGTAAGGGTGTTACACCATCAATCATCCTCAATTTTACTCTCCAATCCTAGAACTTAGGTTATCAATCGCTCTCAATTTACTTCCAAATAACTTACTCATGGAATACAATACTTGTGGAGCTCCATCCACCAATCATTCTCAATTTGCCTTAAAAAAATCACCTAGGGAACTCGATTCCTCTAGGTTCTACATCGGTTTCAAACCACCTCATGAATCACAATGCCATGTCTAACCTCAAATAGACATATACTATGGGGATTCTCATTCCCCAGGAGTTTCTCTACTCTTTTCTCCTTGTATACTCACCCGAGTTAACAAGATAGGTATTGTAACACCCCTATCGCTAATATTGTCATTACCGTCCAATCTCCTTATGCAATCCAAACTCACGCAGCGGATACTTACATACTCAACGGTGGGTGATACAATGCCGTTAGCCACCCACGTGACTAACAAGGCTACTACTAGTACTACATACAGCATCGGTCTGATGGACCGGAATATCCGAGTACTACACACTTACAATACATACTCCAGTTACCAATTCAAATACTAGAACTTCTCATTCATTACAATACTCCATAAGTTCAATACAATATAATTCACCGAGTTTACTAAGATTCTTATACAATTACAACACCTCTTTCAATTTCATTAATGCTCCTTAAGAGTCTAACCACTACCCATTCCTCACAACTGCTTACTTTCTAAGTACAAGATGTACCCCTTGGTACACTACTACTTCAAGGTTACCAGTTCACTACTATCCTCTACAATCTACACTGTCGCCAGTCTCTTATTGCGACCATGTCTGCTTCGGTACCTGCACACTAAAAACGTTCCCCTAGGGGGTCAGCTTTCGCTGCATATGATAACCGCATACCCCGCGTACTAGTGCGGGTACGCCGACCACTTGGTCGAATACATGCAATTGATTTCATTCAAACATACATGCATACATGCTCTTATACACAATACTATAATACTTTACGCAAGGAATACACGTATACACTCCAACACATACAAAGAGATTATACAAGTCCACAATACTTACTTACCTTCTTCCGAAATACACATTCACGGTACATGCACAATACATACTCATTACATACTCAATCCTACACATACATATACAATGCCCAATACTTTGTTAGCTTCATTTGTCCACCCGGGTAATCGGGTGGAGATTACTCTTTACTCGTTACACCATACTTACGCATACATACTCATACTTTACTTACTTACTCTTACTCATGTTAAGTCGTCGGGACCTCCAGCCTGGGGACTACTCTGTCCCACCACCAGGATTTACTTGACTCACCAATCCAGGATGCTACCCATTTAAGGGGTTTGGGCCGTGGACCAGTTTAAGAGTCACGACTTGGATCCAACCTCTTGTGTCTCCGCATCCTCACGCGTGGCCGAAACTATATCGGACTTTTACTCATTCCAATTTATCCAATACTTACGTAGGTGTTAGGTAGTTAGGAATTAGTAGAAGTCATTCATTCAAGCCACATACACAAATGCATTACTCATATACACATCCATACAAAAATACAACACCATATATAAGTACACTACGAGATGCAAATACACTTCATCATCATTCATATATTTCATGAATTATACAAACTAATGTTCAAGACAAATATCAAGAACAATGTAAACAAGCACAAGTAAGTGCAATATGGTCCGATTCATGCATTTATCTTATTAGGTGATCAAATAAGCACACAAATCGAGGTAACCAGATTAGGATACAGGGCATGAAGAAATCATACCTTTCACCGTTGACTTGGACTCACCGACTCCCTTCGGTGTTCAACTATTTGAATCCTAACACATACATACAGTTGGATGGTTAATTATCCATAATTAACCTTACTGATTACTTTCCTAAAGTTTCCTAGTTTATACTTACTAACTCTTTGTTACTTAAATATATTTACTTAAGTTACTTACTTACAATTATTTTCTAAGCTTGTTTGTAGCCTTAATGACCATTAAACATCATTAATCATGTCTTAATTATCTTATACTATCATTCCCCATCATCACCCATCCTTAGAATACCTTTTAAACTCACTTTGTACAAATTTTGGGGTGGTCCGGGTTTGTGTCCGGGGATACAAACCCGGACCAATGCAGTTGGTCAGCATCTGGTACGTTTTGTGTGTGGTCCGGGTTTAGGGCATGGTTTACAAACCCGGACCATGCATCTGTAGTACTCTCGGGTGTAAATTTTGGGTGGTCCGGGTTTAGGGGTGGGTTTGTAAACCAGGACCATTCTTTGGCAACTCTCTCGGGTATCATTTTGGGGTGGCCCGGGTTTAGGTCTTGGTTTGCAAACCCGGACCACTCCTTATGAATTACAATCTGTCGAGTTTTTTTACTGGTCCGGGTTTACGTACTTGTTTACAAACCCGGACCAGTTGCAGTATTTACATCTATGCTAGTTTTTTATTATGTTTCAACTCCAAACTTCTTCCAATCTCTTCCCCAATATTCCTACACATAATCTAACATATTTTAGCAGTGATTAAGCACTTTAAATTAGCCTAATCCACTCTCTAAATTCTCTGTCAATATCTGTTCTCTCATAGATTTTCCACTATAGTTTCCTCCTGTTACAGTTTTTGTTCTTCTCCAAATGCTACAGATTTTTCCTTTCTTCTTCCCACTACTCCTATGGTTCTTTCATTGCCTCATTTGCATTATACTCAACCCAAGTCTTACTCACTACCATACTCATTTCACCAAGCCTTACACATTAATTCTTCCTTGCTTCTCCAATACATTCAAAAATCCCTTGCTACAGATCTTATATCTTTTTATTCTCTTACCACAACTACTACTCCTTAGTTACTAAATCATCTCTACTAAATCCCAATACTCATCTTGGTTCCCCCATTCACCAAGTCATTCTCAATGCACAATTCCTACTAAAATTTTGCCATAGTTCACCTACAATTTCTACTTATCCTCATACACACTTTTTCACCAAAATCATTCCTATTCTAGCCACACCCTTGCAAGGGTCCTACCAGCATTCAAAATATTATCTCAATATATCAATACTCCATCAACTACAATACCAATACATCATTACTTCCTCAATCCACCATACTAATACACATACACAATTTATTTGGCTCTAAGGCCTACAATCCAAATGCAACCTCATAAATACTCAAACTTCCACAAACTATAATACTAATACAATATTTGGGTTTCTTTAAGTAGTTTACCCATTCCCATCACAATAATGCATTTAAATTTATCATTAAGAAGAAGCTCTTACCTTAAGCTCTTATTTCTTCTTTTCTTTTCCTATTTCCTCTCCTTCGCTCTTTCTTGCACAAATCGGCTACATGAGGAATGGAGTTGCCAAACTCCATTCCCATCTCCCAAAGCACACAAAACAAGTGCAATTAACATACTAACCCTTACATTAATGCTAATGCATTAAGATGTTTTCAACAAAATTTCTAGGGTTTACCTTTTGAAGCTTTTAGAAGGGGTTTTAGCCCTTGGTTTGAGAAGGTGATTCCACCACCATTGCAATGTTGGAGTTATGCTCAAAAGAGAGAGAGAAAATAGAGCATTACAATGGGGGTCAAAATTGGTTATAAGGAAAGATGAAGAAACATGAGTTTTTCATGTAGATTTTTACCTTAATGGAGAGAGGAGACTCCAAGCTTTACTTTGGTACCATTTTCTTTTTGAATGGGGAAAACCCATGGAGATGAAGTTCTTCCTTTTCGGATTTTGAAAATATAGAATTGTAGAGAATGTTGAGGGGAGTTCAAATATGTGATTTGTTTTTAATTTGGAGCTTACATGAGGATGGAGCGTGGGAAGAAGTGTGTGGAAGCCATTTTTGTTGTGGGGAGCTTCCAAAATCACCAACCAGCAGAGAGAGGAGGGAGAGATCGGCTGGGAGGAGTGAAATACCCCAAACTTAAGTATGCTAAGTAAACATCAATTTATGATTTATTAAGGCTAAAACATGCCTTAGTAAGATTGGTAGACAATTTAAACCACGGAAAACACAATAAAATGCCTTAAGGGCAATTTGGGCAAAAACGTGCTCTAAGCTTGGAGTGACTTTGATTAGCACCCAAATACCATTATAAGACTTTAGTAATGTGCTAATGGACATTTTAAATCAATTAAAAGAAAACCAAGCTCAAAAACAAGCTTAAACACAAAATGTGCTTTAAGACTCCTTAAAGCACCTTTTTGAGAAATTGTCTTAGAATTGAGTTTTGAGTGGCTAAATGCCCATGATTACATCTTAATCAACATGTGTACTAATTAGTATCACATTAGGAAGTCTAAATCAATGGGAAATCAAAAATTTCACGAATGTGTGCACTAATTTGTGAATAGTGCCAAATAGTGACTAGTTTAGTCTTTAATCACTTAAGTCTAATTAGTGGTCAAACAAGACCATGACTTGCCTTAATTAATGGAGGGCCGGTTTTCTAAGGGAGGATGAGTCACCATGTGTAGTCAAATAATGTTATAAAGAAGAGGAAAAAGTAAGAAGTTACTATTTGCTTTTAAAAGCAAAATATCTCTTATAAGCTACCTTTCTTCTTCTTTCTCTTCATTTCTCTTCTTCCCACGGTTTCTTCTTCTCTTCTCTTGCTCCAAAACCGAGAGAGCTCCATCCATGGGTGCTCCACCTTCAAATGCTCACCAAGTGTTCATCCTTGCTCCAAATCAAAAACCAAGTATAGATTTCTCTTAGTTAGGCCAAGACCTATCTTCCTATCTTCTCAAATCCTTCAAAGCTCAAGTTTGGTGCCATGATAAAACTCCATTGATGGAGGAAAATCAAGTTTGAAGAGCCCATTTGGTTCTCCATTCATTCAAG
>CM041776.1:116967294-117049084 GCA_023374045.1 Limonium bicolor | reverse complement strand
GGAGGGAGAGAAGAGAAGAGCGAAAGAGAGAGAGAGAGAGAGAGAGAGAGCAAAAATTGGCCATCCTGTGAAGTGGAGAGAGAATGACTTTTTCTTGGAAATTTTTACCTTAGGAGGAAGAGGAGACTCCAAGCTACCCATTGATGTCATTTTCTCTTCAAATGGGGAAGACCCATGGAGTTGAAGTTCATGCTTTTGGAATTTTAAAAAGAGAGAATGATAGAGGATGATGAGAGGAAGAAGAATATGTGATTATTTTTGTGATTGGAGCTTGTATGTAGCTAGAGCATGGAGAGAAAGAGGGAGTAGCCATGGGAGGAGCTCAAAATTGGCTAGAACCAGAGGGGAGGAGAAAAAAACGGTAGAAGAAGGAGGAAAAGAGGAAAGAGAAAAGGAAAAGAGAAAGTGAGGGAGGAGAGAGTGGGTAAAGCACTTTTCTACTATTTCTTTCCATCTTTCTTTTTCTTTCTTTCTTTACTAGCTTAATGTGTGTGTGAGGGGCTGTCTCACTAATTAAAACTGGCCCACATTGTTGGGTGAAAACCTAACGGCAAGTATACCGATCGATTGTAGCAAGTTTACCTAGAAGATTCCCTCCAGGTTATCGAATCCAAGGGAGGCAGCGTTTTAGTTCAATTAACATCCAAAAAATGAACTAATAAATTGGTTTACTCAAGTAACAGGGGGGTTTTGTTTGTTGAATTACTAAATTACGAAACAAGAATGTAAATAAGAGCATGAGTAATAAATGCAAGACAGTGGGCGAAATAATGATATTCTTGAAGTAATAAAAAGGGGGAAATTCCGGTTTACTAATCCTCCAATTTCTTCGTTCCTTTCTCAATGTGTTTACCAAAATCCAGACTAAAATCCTAGATCCGAATTATTCCACGTTCGGTCTCCCGCTCGGTGGAATCTAATTAACAACTAATAAATTTTAACTCTCATTACAAATTTACTGGTTGCTAACAGCTTTAAGATAAATCCAGTTTATTGATTAGTTAATATCCTAGAGGAATTACCATCTCTAAATTAACCGGTACCGTTCCTGTTGTCTATTATCTACCGCAGTTCTCACTTATAAGCAGATAAACTGATAAAATCCAGTAATTGTCCAAATCACAAGATTAATAAAAATAGATAAGGAACAAGCACTTTAATCTATTTAAAATGGTAAATCACAAAGATAATGGAACCTTGAATTTGGATTACATAGCAAACCGAAATTTATAAAAACTACTCAGCCATAGAAATAAAACTACTGTCAAAATATGTAAATAACATTAAAGAGGAGGAGCAAGAAGAAACTCTGATTTAAGATTCTTTGGTGGAGTCTCTGTGTATGATCAGCACTTTCTTCTGCTCCATCTCCAGAAGATACGGTGAATTCTTCAACTAAAATTTCATGCACTTCAGATTTCTGTGAATGTGTGTAGGTACGTAGGTGTATAGTGAGGTGAATGATATTTTATGTGGAGGATGTGTGTGAATTATGGATGATGGAGTGTGTAAAATGGTATGAGAGTGGGAAATGGAATTGTGTACGTGTGTGTGGAGATGTTATCTGCTGGAGATATTGTGTGTTTTTGAAGAGGGATGAGAATGGTTATTTATAGTGTGAATGGGTGAGGTTTATAGTGGAGATAATTGTGGTGATTACGCTGGAATGATTCAGAGAAGACGGTGGTGTGGCTGGCAAGATTTGGAAGGTAATTAGATTAGTGGGATTAGAGGATGGAAAGTAGTAGCAGTGGTAATGGATAAAAAACGATTGTGGAGGACAAGGCTGGAGAATATGGGACGGCCATATGAAAAAACTCATTATTCTCCTTTTGCGCTGCAGATATGTCGGCATAATCCCACTTGGTCCGGGACTTGGGTTGTAGAAGAGGTCCCAGACCATTCATTTTGAGATATTGTTCTAAATCATCGTCTGTGTGGTCCGGGACATAGGCCGTGTATCAAGTCCCGGACCGTACCTGAAAACTTTGAGATTTATACTACAATTGTGGTCCGGGACTTAAGCCATGTAATAAGGTCTCGGACCGTGCTTGAAATCAGGTCGAGAGAGCTGCCACATGTGGTCCGGGACTTAGGCCGTGTATCAAGTCCCGGACCATGCCTGAAATTAATTCGAGAGTTTTGCCACATTGTGGTCCGGGACTTAAGCCATGTAAGAGGTCCCGGACCATGCCTGAAATAGATTCGACAGTTGAGCCACAATGTGGTCCGGGACTTAGCTCCATAATCAAGTCCCGGACCATGCTTGAATTTAGGTCGAGAATTGTTTGTCTTGACTCAAATCAGCTTGTTTGATTTACCATGTGTTCCAGCAATGATAGGAATGTGTTTCCTTGAGATTAAAAACTTGAAAAAGCACATAAAAACCATAAAAGAAGACAATTGCAACAAGAAACACAAAAATACTCATAAGACAGGAATTTAGTAGTAAAAAGCAACGAATTAGGTATCAAAAGACCCTGTAGAAATAGGTAAATTCTTGACTTATCAACTTCCCTACACTTAATCTTTACTTGTCCTCAAGCAATTACTGCAATCAAAATGTACCAGAGTTCAAAAGCGGGGATTTATCAGGTCAGGAAAATGTACAAGGAAATCTAATGCCGAAAAACAGTCATAAGAAACAACGATTAGTACTGCAAGTTTTCTTAAACAGTGAAGCTAGGGTGTTTGACAAATGCATGAGACAATCATCATAACTATTTAGTCCAAACTTTACCCAGGGCTTTACTTTCCGTTTGCTTTCCACAATTTATTTGGATGACAAGGGGCAAGAAGTAATGTCATATTCCACATTACCATTCATTGCCACATCTCATAATCAAGGAAGAATTTGCAATAAACTGTTTAGCATGAAAGAACTTTCCTTCCAATTTTTCTGAGTGAGCATTATTCATTTCATCCCCCCAGACTTTTTCTCCCCATCCTTGTAGTGGTGTTAGGCCTTCTATCCCAGATCAGATGATCTTAGGTAGATAAGTGATGAGGCACTCCATGGGCTTAATTACTGAATGGGAGAGGTCTGTTCCGGTTCAGAATAGATTAGCGGAGTACCTTTCCTTTGTCCTTTCCTTCCATTCATTCCAAAACTTTCCAAAGCCCCAAGTTAGTTCAAATAGAATAGTCACAAAATGGTCTCACCTTTTATTTAAGGAAATAGATAAAAGTTTTAACCAAAACTGACAGTACAAGCAGTATAACCAAAGTTCTTATGACCGAAGTTTCAGATTAAATCTCAGAAATATTTGCTACTTGTATGTTATTCCCGACTGATGCATCTGACCACAAATGAAAGCCAAGTATGTCGAATTAAAAATTTTGTGGAGGGTCATCAAAGGTTAATGAAGTGAGAATTAGTAGTGTCAGGAGCCACAGAAAATAGGAAAATAAACGCACATCCCCCTTACCACTAACTTCCCCACACTTTAGAAAATAGCAATGCCCTCATTGCTGCATGAATATGATCATAGTGCAAAAGAACGAATAGAACTCCCCTGAAAAATGGGTGAAGATGACGTCCCCACACTCATGAAAAGGAACGGCGAGTTAAGGAGTGTTGAAATAAATTCGGCAGAGTCTCCTTTGTATTCTGTCGATATCGCACACAAATATGGCAATCCTGTTTGAATGAAGCAGTCACTGAGAATAGGTTGCAATAAAATCAAGGAACATAACCAAGTGGTGGAAGTAGCAAAAGTACCCAAGTAACAAAAACAATCCAAAAAGAAAACGAAAGGTACCAGAAGAAGCAACCTAACAAGCTAAAATACATCAAAACAACCAGAGTTAGAAAATCCAAAATAGCAATAACAAGATAGAGAGTCTGAAAATAAAAGATCATAAACCAGCATAAGATCTACTGAAGTGGTGGGTGATCCCGAGGCAGACGCCATGACTCCTGCTGAGTGAAGCGGGCATCATAATTAGTGAAACGTGCCTCATAGCGAGCCGCATACTCCGCAAACCATGCGTCCTGCCTAGCTTCATACTCCCTCTGTCGGGTCTCCAGAGCTGAGATCCGTGCTCCATAATCGTGCAAGCTTGTACTCATCCCGTCTAAACGAGTGTCCATCTGAGTCATATGAGCAGCAAGACCATCGACCCATGCAGTGGTCATCCCCTGCCAATCAGAAAACTGATGAAGTAACTCGTCATATCCCGGTGTAGGAGCAGTGGTCATCGGAACGTCGGGGATGTCACCACCAGCGGCAATAGTAGGGGGCTCATCCTCAGCGGCTTCATCAGGTCTGAGAACTCGGGCACCCGACTGTGCACGTCGACGCTTCACCCACTGATCATGGATCTTCTCCCACTGATAGAAGCGCATCATCGTCATGTCTATGGGAGACCGGGGGTACTGGGGCTGCTCATCCGAGAAGTCTACCCCAGCATCGATGAAGAAGGACTGTAGGAGGTGCGGGAAGGGAAGAAAGGAGCTACTGTCTATGTCAATCACCCGAAGCATTGAGTGAAAAATTATTCCATGCAAGGCAATGGGGAACGCCACCCGTGCAAGCTCGTCATCCATGAGATAGCGCAAAACATAGCAGTCAATTGAATTCAGGTCCTGTGAGCCTCGATTTTAAACCCTACCCTATGTTGATTAAAGTTGATTAGGATATAATCGGGTTTTAGGTCCACTTATAACCTAAGATTAATAACTATGTCTTATAACAATAATTATTAAAACCTAAGCTAGCTCACTGGAACCTATTATGAGTCGCCACCTAATTTTAACCTAGATCAAAATAGGAAAGGAGAGTTCGGGTTCGGGGGCTTGATATTCGACTTAATTGGGGTTCAAATTACTTTCATTACCCTTCCTAGGTCGTTTTCCTCTACTTGGTTTATTTACGGCTTTCTACATAGTTGTTTTTAACCTAGGTGCGTGCTTCTGTTTTTTTATTTTTTAACGTTTTTTGACAGAAAATTAAAGTGAAATTAAAAGCTACCTAAACTAGGGTTTCGGAGACTGAATTAGGTCGAATTTTGTTTCCGTCCGTGGCTACGGACCTAATGTCCGAACCCACGGACCCTAGTTAACCTACGTGAACATAAAAGTCGAATTAAACAGAAAACACAATTTTGAAAAAGTCCGGGGCCACGGACAGGATGTCCGTGGGCCCGGACATTATTTAGAAAAACCTAAATTTTGATACTCTAAAATTCCGCCGCCGTCCATGGGTGTCCGTGGCCACGGACAACCCGTCCGTAGTCCCGGACCATAGGTCCGAGGTCACGGACCACCCACGGACAGGGGTTTTCTGATGGTTCCCGACGGTGTTTTTGACTCAAATTTTATGGGTACGTCGCCTGAAAGATATACAAGATGTTAATAATTGAAATAATTCAATTTGAAGTCAAAATTAATACGAAACTTAGTTAACAAGTTATTAGACAGAAACACAAACAAACCTTAATTCAAAAGCAAGGAAAATTCAATTCGATTAGAAATTTCAACCAGAAGTGTATTAAGATCAGAAAGGTTAGAGAATTTGGTTTTTAACCTGTTTTGATTTCTAAAATTTGCCGTTTCTTCACATCGAGAATCTCTGAAAGCTTCGTTGGTGGCCGATCCGGTTCAACTTCGACCCGAGCTTCTGGACCCTTCTTCCTTGTGTTGCTAAGGATGTTTTTACTTGTGTATTGCTGGTGATTTTGTGTTTGGAAGTCTGATGGAGATGGAATACTGTGTTTTCAGTGGCTTCGGGGTGATTTCAGTAGGGTTTCGGTATTGATTTGAGGCTTGGAAGTGTAAGAACGTGGGGAGAAGCTTGACGGCTGCCTCTTCTGACTTTGGGATTGTTTTTTTTTCTGCCCTAGTTCGTTTTTGGGGAGTCCTTTTATAGAAAGAGCATGGTCAAATTGATAGAGCAAGATCTTTATCTAAAAGACTGATTTTGTGCTCTAAGGGAATCTGATTTTTTAGAATATGTTGCAAGCCGATAAAAATTATGAAAATTTAACTGAAGGTAAAGAATGATTTTTAGGAATTTTGAGAGTTGGAATCGGATCAGTTTGATAAATAATCGATTAGATAAAAATCTCACAATCTTGAATCTCCCATAATTCATAACTTATTATTGGAAAGTCGAAATAATGAAATTCCAACGGCATTATTCTCTAAAAATCATCCTATATCTTGTATTAAAATTTCACGACATTTTATTTTGATTTCGGCATTTTCCAAAGGAGAGAGAAAATTGCAAAAATGATTGAATTTCGCTTTAAAATTTTGGGCTAAGGTTCAAAATAAGATAATTTCAGGTTTGTGACTGTATGTAGTCATGATAACCATGTGACAATTTTTTTTTAATTTTGTAAACCTTTAATTTCTATTTTGAGGCTATTTCATGTGTTAATTATTAAAGAAATTAGCTTATAATATGAATTAAAAGCTAAATTTCCAGAATAAATATTATCAGAAAATCATGAAATACCTTTCATAATGACTATGATATTTGGAAGTGTTTGGAGATGATGAACAAGTCATATAAAAATAGAAAATCCCTAGAATGTCCCTGGAAAATCCTGCATTGGTGCATTTTGACCATTTTGCCCTTTGTAACACGTATGCCTTTGAGACTACTCCGGGGGGGTTGAAATTTTGGGTATAACAGATTGCCCCCCGTCAACTAGACTTTGTAATGAAGATGAAAAGACTAGTTGATGCCTGAGTGATACCCCAAAATTGTGGATCTTAAAAGACCCTATATGCCGTTTGAAACCTAGTGGGTTGTGTCGAGCTATTCGAAGGCGCTGACTACCTAAAGGAGAAGGAGATGTTGTTGAACTATTCGAAGGCACCAACTACCTGAAATGACGATATGTTGTCGAGCTATTCTAAGGCGCTGACTACCTTAAGGAGAAAATGATGTCAAGCTATTCTAAGGCGCTGACTACCTAAAAGTGAGATAAAAATGAAATAATGTCAAGCGGTTCTAAGGCGTTGACTACCTATAAGCGAAGATGAAGTAATGTCGAGCTATTCTAAGGCGTCGACTACCTAAAGTGATGAAAATGATGTCAAGCTATTCTAAGGTGTTGACTACCTAAAAGTGAGATAAAAATGAAATAATGTCAAGCGGTTCTAAGGCGTTGACTACCTATAAGCGAAGATGAAGTAATGTCGAGCTATTCTAAGGCGTCGACTACCTAAACCGAATGAAAAGATGTCAAGCTATTCTAAGGCGTTGACTGCCTATGATAAATGAAATGATGTCAAGCTATTCTAAGGCGTTGACTACCTAAACCGAATGAAAAGATGTCAAGCTATTCTAAGGCGTTGACTGCCTATGATAAATGAAATGGTGTCAAGCTATTCTAAGGCATTGACTACCTAAGAATGATGTAAATGAAATAATGTGTAGATGCAGCTGATATGCTAGCGATGCTTATGATGCTGATGATGTTGATGATGCTGATGTTGATGATGCTGATGTTGATGATGCTGATGTTGATGATGCTGATGTTGATGACGCTGATGTTGATGATGCTGATGTTGATGATGCCCGGATGCTTCTGGGGACCGAAACCCGTGCCAATGCTCCTGACTGGACCCAATGTGGACTTATTGCCATCGCCCCCCAAGCCGGTGTGCAGGGATAACTCCTGGTAAAAACCTTGGGGACTTATTGTCTTTGCCCACCAGTTGTTGATCCCAAAAATGAGTTGACATCGTAAAAGGAGGATTTATTGCCATCACCTCGCCAACTTTCTGTCGCCAGGTCTTGTGACGCGCCTGGATAATGCAACTAGGTCTTATGACGAGCCTATATGAATGAGATGAATGCAATGTGTTTGATGAGAGTGGGTAGGCTAAAAGGTAATGCTTGGTCTTACTACGAGCCTAAGGGAATGCAACTAGGTCTTATGACGAGCCTAAAGGACGGTTCTAGGTCTTATGACAAGCCTAAGGATGGATCTAGGTCTTATGACGAGCCTAAGGATGGATCTAGGTCTTATGACGAGCCTAAAGGTTGGGATCTAGGTCTTATGACGAGCCTAAAGATGGGATCTAGGTCTTATGACGAGCCTAAAGATGGGATCTAGGTCTTATGACGAGCCTAAAGATGGGATCTAGGTCTTATGACGAGCCTAAAGGAGTGCAACTAGGTCTTATGACGAGCGTAAAGGTTGGGATCTAGGTCTTATGACGAGCCTAAAGGTTGGGATCTAGGTCTTATGACGAGCCTAAAGGAGTGCAACTAGGTCTTATGACGAGCCTAAAGGTTAGGATCTAGGTCTTATGACGAGCCTAAAGGAGTGCAACTAGGTCTTATGACGAGCCTAAAGGTTGGGATCTAGGTCTTATGACGAGCCTAAAGAAGTGCAACTAGGTCTTATGACGAGCCTAAAGGTTGGGATCTAGGTCTTATGACGAGCCTAAAGATGGGATCTAGGTCTTATGACGAGCCTAAATGAATGTGGATGGATTAAGGCTTATGTCAAACCTGGAGATGGTAGGGCTCAAGACGGGCCTGAGGAAGTTTGATGTGGAGGTAGGGCTTAGGACGGGCCTAAGGAAATTTGATGTGGAGTAGGGCTTAGGACGGGCCTGTGTGATATGAGGAGGGTTTGATCCTTTGGGTTTTGGGTTTTTGGGCCTCAATTGGTGTTGTTGTTGCAATTGTTGGGACCAGCAATTGCCCCCAGTATTTTTCCTTAAGGCATTCTGAGAGTTTTTTTTTAGGACTTTATGGCAATCGATCGGAACGATCGATTGCCCCCAGTATTTTCTTTGATTAATTGCGTAAAATCAAGTCTCACTCTCACAAGGTCAGGGTTTATCTTGATGTGGTGCTTTCTATCCTACACTCAAAGTGTTTGATGCTTGCTCTCGTGCTCTCCTTCTGGTCAAATGATCTAAACCGTTGAATTTGACATTTGTTATATTTACGCATTCAACCTGTTACTTTCACATGATAGGATACACAACTACTAAGTCGGAAGTCTTTTGAGTTTATAACGTGGCTATGGGGTGTAATGAAAGACAACGGGCCGATAGAGGAATGTTTAGGATCTGTGGAGCTATAAGGGTGACCAAAGCTACAACTTGCACCTTCTCTTGGACTTGTCTTCTTCGTCTTGAAACCGTTTGGCTACTTCGTGGTGAATTCGCTTGTGAGCTTGGAACTTGGGACTTTTGGGTTGTTCCTTGCACCTTTTATCTTTCTTCCAATTATGGATTTCTTCGAGGCTTTTCAGGTTTGCCTTTCTTGTGAAATCCTTTTTCTTCGGGGGTCTTGTGTTTCCCGGTTTTGAACTTTGAGAGCTGTTTTTGATGTGAGCTCATTTGGATCCTGTGTCACTTTGGGACCATTTGCGGATCATTTTGTCGTGCTGGTAGCAGTTTTGCTTCTTTGGACTTGTGAAGTTGCTATTCAAAAGTCTGGCTCCTTGCTTCCTTTGGTCACTGGGTCCATTATTCGTCATTGGCTGGCTTATTTTGTGGAGTTTGTAGTGTTGTAAAAGAGGTCATATATAAAAGCTCAGCGGGGGTGCCTAGGGTGTATGTCAGGGTTCACAAGCTTTTGGTCGTGTGGTGTTGTACCTAGGTGCTTCGTCATCCCTAATAGTTGTGTATCCTTTCTTTGTTACTTTTCATAGGTTTAAGCGTAAATTTACAAATTATCTCCTTCGGTTGGAGTCATGCCGTTTACCATACCTTTGAATGTAATCTCTCTGGAGCCATGTAAAAATGACATGCTCTTTCACTCATGGTTTTACCGCTCAAGGCACTCTCGCGAAATGTTCACTCAGAGACTTGCTTGCACAAAATAAACAAACGAAATTGTCGCCTTTGGTCTTAAACTCAGACTGCCCCCAGTATTGTTGTAGGGTTTACTTGACAAACCTTAGAATGCCCAAGTTATTTATGGAGGGTGATTGCATGTATGGTGGTAAACAATGGTGGTGAGTGGTGATGGGGTGATTGCTGTTTTGGTGGAGTAATGTAGTGATGAAAGTAAAACATGGTAGTGGGACGCTTTCAGTGTATGGTGAGATTTTCTATTGAGAGGTGATAAGTGGTGGAAACCAACAAGGTAGTGAGATGTTCCTTGCGTAAGAATGAGTTTCACGTGGAGAGGGGAGTGTAGTGAGACACATGGGATGTATGTGATGAAAGTAGTGGATGTGGGTGAAATGACGTGATGACTTATTTATTTTTTGGTGTTCTGGTTTTGTGAATAAATGCACCAAAAATAATGAAAATGAAACTATGCTCTAATTCATGAATGGAAAGACAATATCAAAAATTGTAATCTTAAGAAAACTACCTAAAATGATAAAGGAAACTAGCTACCATAAAAATTGGAAGAACGATTGGGAAAAGAAAACTACCAAATCGAGAAAACTTCTAAAATAGTGATGTTGGGCTGTCTGATGTCAACATACTGAAGACTCGAGCTCTGGGCCGTCAGGACGCCATTGAGATGATCGTGATTGCCTTCCTTCTGAACTCGAATAGGCCTCGTGAAATGTTTGAACTAGGAATGCCTATGGGTTATGTAGGAGGAACCCGGGTCTAAATCCTTTCCAAGATGCGAGTGAAGTGCATGAGCTAGAGTGACTCCTAGGATAGCACAGATTTGCGGGCCGGAATACCCTTAATCTGGAAGTGGAGCAAACGGGCCGAAGGAAGCCGTATGGATCGTGAATGGGCCTCTAGGCCGAGAGAGAAACCTTGAAGTCTAAGATTCGTTTGATGTTCTTGTTAGGCCCTAAGGCCTGAAACTGGAATGAACGAGTTCTATACACTATCTTGAATTCAAATGTTTTATGCTGTGGGCCGAAATTCTGGATTGAAAATGAAATTCGTGGGCCAAAATTATGAATTGGTCTGTGGGCCCAGATGAAATGAATTATGAATGTGGTACTTGGGCCGGAATGATTTATGAACTTTGAAATGATGCTTAGGCTGAAAAGTTTTAAAGAATGCAGCCCTTGGAACATTCCAAGAATTTGGCATCTGGGCTAGAATGTGTTTGGGCCTGAAGTAAAGCACGTGGGCTGGAATGGTCCCTAAATCACAAATGGGCCTAACTTTCTTTGGGTCAGAGAAGATGGTTGCTAAGCCGACAAAGATTTTATTTGCAGGACTTGTGAGTTATTTCAAATTCAACTCGATTTCTTTTTATGGGCCTAAAACTAATTGGATAATTCAAATTGGGCCAGAAGAGAAATCACCTAAGTCTAGGCTTTTGGGCCGAAGCCCGAATAACTCACATATTAAACCAAACAGGGCCTCTGGGCCGCAAACAAATAGAGCTGCCAATTTGGGTCGGGCTAGGTTGATGTAGGAGAAGTTCCTATCAATCTCTAGGCTGGGTAGTGGGCCGATCATACAAGCAAACAAGGCCCACATAAATTCAACATGTCCTCACTTGGCGGTTAAATCAATTTGGATATGGATCGATCCGGAGAGGTGCTTGGGGCTTGGGCCCAGGTCACCACAAAGGAATAGGGCTTGCACGCTATTCTCTTTGGGCTTCCCCTACTTTTTTCACATCACTGTTAAGTGTGCGTCTACGGTCGGGTCTTTGACTGACTAAACAATGGGCTAGGTAAGGGTACTGCCAGGAAAATGCTTGGGGCTAAAGCCCAGGTATTAAGGGGGTGTGGTTAGACGACACCCTCCTCTTTTCTCCCACTTATTCACATCACCTAAAAGGTGTGAGTCCCTGACAGGGGACCCTCAGGCGGGTCCCGGGGTGAAATTGGTTTGCGTGGACCCTCGCTCTCATATGATGCAAGGGTGCAAAAATTAAAGTGCGCACGAAAGTAAACAAACAGAGTAAATAAAGCCATAAATAAACATTTTCAAGTTAAGCCCTCTTTCTTAAAATTAAATCAAGTTAAAATTAAGAAGTTTGTCCCCAGCAGAGTCGCCAGTCTGTGAGCCTCGATTTTAAACCCTACCCTATGTTGATTAAAGTTGATTAGGATCTAATCGGGTTTTAGGTCCACTTATAACCTAAGATTAAAACTATGTCATATAACAATAATTATTAAAACCTAAGCTAGCTCACTAGAACCTATTATGAGTCGCCACCTAATTTTAACCTAGATCAAATTAGGAAAGGAGAGTTCGGGTTCGGGGGCTTGATATTCGACTTAATTGGGGTTCAAATTACTTTCATTACCCTTCCTAGGTCGTTTTTCCTCTACTTGGTTTATTTACGGCTTTCTACAAAGTTGTTTTTAACCTAGGTGCGCGCTTCTGTTTTTTTTTATTTTTTAACATTTTTGACAGAAAATTAAAGTGAAATTAAAAGCTACCTAAACTAGGGTTTCGGAGGCAGACGAATTAGGTCGAATTTTGTTTCCGTCCGTGGCTACGGACCTAATGTCCGAACCCACGGACCCTAGTTAACCTACGTGAACATAAAAGTCGAATTAAACAGAAAACACAATTTTGAAAAAGTCCGGGGCCACAGACAGGATGTCCGTGGGCCCGGACATTATTTAGAAAAACCTAAATTTTGAAACTCTAAAATCCCGCCGCCGTCCGTGGGTGTCCGTGTCCACGGACAACCCGTCCGTAGTCCTGGACCATAGGTCCGAGGTCACGGACCACCCACGGACAGGGGTTTTCTGATGGTTCCCGACGGTGTTTTTGACTCAAATTTTATGGGTACGTAGCCTGAAAGATATACAAGATGTTAATAATTGAAAGAATTCAATTTGAAGTCAAAATTAATACGAAACTTAGTTAACAAGTTATTAGACAGAAACACAAACAAACCTTAATTCAGAAGCAAGGAAAATTCAATTCGATTAGAAATTTCAACCAGAAGTGTATTAAGATCAGAAAGGTTAGAGAATTTGGTTTTTAACCTGTTTTGATTTTGAAAATTTATCGTTTCTTCACGTCGGGAATCTCTTAAAGCTTCGTTGGTGGCCGATCCGGTTCAACTTCGACCCGAGCTTCTGGACCCTTCTTCCTTGTGTTGCTAAGGATGTTTTTGCTTCTGTATTGCTGGTGATTTTGTGTTTGGAAGTCTGATGGAGATGGAATATTGTGTTTTCAGTGGCTTCGGGGTGATTTCAGTAGGGTTTCAGTATTGATTTGAGGCTTGGAAGTGTAAGAACGTGGGGAGAAGCTTGAAGGCTGCCTCTTCTGACTTTGGGATTGTTTTTTTTCTGCCCTAGTTCGTTTTTGGGGAGTCCTTTTATAGAAAGAGCATGGTCAAATTGATAGAGCAAGATCTTTATCTAAAAGATGATTTCGTGCTCTAAGGGAATCTGATTTTTTAGAATATGTTGCAAGCCTATAAAAATTATGAAATTTAACTGAAGGTAAAGAATGATTTTTAGGAATTTTGAGAGTTGGAATCGGATCAGTTTGATAAATAATCGATTAGATAAAAATCTCACAATCTCGAATCTCCCATAATTCATAACTTATTATTGGAAAGTCGAAATAACGAAATTCCAACTGCATTATTCTCTAAAAATCATCCTATATCTTGTATTAAAATTTCACAACATTTTGTTTTGATTTCGTCATTTTCCAAAGGAGAGAGAAAATTGCAAAAACGATTGAATTTCTCTTTTAAATTTTGGGCTAAGGTTCCAAATAAGATAATTTCAGGTTTGTGACTGTATGTAGTCATGATAACCATGTGAAAATTTTATTTTAATTTTGGAAACCTTTAATTTCTGTTTCGAGGCTATTTCATGTGTTAATTATTAAAGAAATTAGCTTATAATATGAATTAAAAGCTAAATTTCCAGAATAAATATTATCAGAAAATCATGAAATACCTTTCATAATGACTATGATATTTGGAAGTGTTTGGAGATGATGAACAAGTCATATAAAAATAGAAAATCCCTAGAATGTCCCTGGAAAATCCTGCATTGGTGCATTTTGACCATTTTGCCCTTTGTAACACGTATGCCTTTGAGACTACTCCGGGGGGGTTGAAATTTTGGGTATAACAGGTCCGCACACTCCTAGGGTCGGACATTATACATTAAAATCCCCAAGATCAGCCGCTCAAGCGGTGTGGGCAGTTTATCATCGGTAACCACCTGCTTATCCCGGTGGTTGCGCCTCTAGCGGTTCTGAACAGTAGGATCATTCACGATCAAATTAATATAATGCTCCTTAGCCTGTCTCTCACGGAGTTCTTGATTCTCCCGTTCCTCCGCAGTCGGGATCCTAGCCCGAATAGGGATATGTAGAGCATGTCGAATACGGGTATAATCGATTAGAATATCCTTCCCCTTAACCTTTGAATTAATTTCCATACCATTATCACGCACCGTAGCATTAGCATAGAACATTTTAACTAGTCGCGGGTAAAATGTACCACCTTGGTTCAGCAGACATACCCAACCCCGGTTGCTAAATATCCTCTCTAAATCGAATTTTGATATCAAAGTGGGACATACTGACCTCTTAGGAATTATCTTGCGCTCCTTAGCTTGGAACCAATCCCAAGCAGCGTCAGTGATGAATTCTGAACGGTCCGTCTCGCGTATCTGAAGTGGGGGAGCGTCGGAAGAGGAAGACGTGGCAGCAGTGGTGGAGTGGCGTGATTGTTTGGGTGCCATCGGGATTTTTGGGTTAGGGATTGGTGATTAAGGGTGCGTTTGGTTTTGGAGTAGGCGACCGTGACGGGTTAGGGGGGAGGTGAGGGACGGGAATTGGGGCTAGTTGTGGGGGATTGAAAACTGGGTTTGGAAGTGCAGGCGGATGGTGGGGGGGCGAAGTCGGGTTGGGGTTAGTGGTCGCAGGCGCCGGCGAAATCAGGTAGGGGGCTGGTGGTGCGTGGGTTTAGAGCAAGCGACGGGACAGAGGGGTGGGTAGGGTGCGGTGGTCAGAGGTGAGACGACAGAGGAGTGGGTTTGGTTTGGGGTTGGGTGACAGAAGGAATGGTGGTGGAGGGTTGTTTTGGGTGCGAATCGGTGGGTGGTGGTGGAGTTGAATGTGCGCGACAGAAGGTGGTGGTGGAGTTGAATGTGCGCGACAGAGGGAATGGCGCAAGGTTGGTGCGGGTAGCGCATAGGTGTGGTGCGAATTTGGTGCAAGGTGGAGTTGGTACGGGGGTGGCGCTGGAGAAATCGGGTAGGGGCCTGGTGGTGCGTGGGTTTATCGGTTAGGGTTGCAGATTTTGGGGTGTGGAGGTTGAAGACGACGCGTTGTTCTGGTTTTATTTTTTTTTTAACAGCGATAGATGGTCCATGACCTAGGGTATTGTTGAAGTCCCGGACCAAGGTATTAAACGGGCCGAGAGTTTTCAGTGATAACGGTCTGGGACTTAGGGTATGGTTGAAGTCCCGGACCAAGGTATTAAACGGGCCGAGAGTTTCATCACATGAGGTCCGGGACTTAGGGTCTGTGTAAGGTCCCGGACCACCCCTATTTTAGTTCCGAGAATTTTCATCACATGAGGTCCGGGACTTAGGGTCTGTGTAAGGTCCTGGACCAACCCTATTTTGTGTTTCGAGATTTTTCTTCGAATGCGGTCCGGGACTTAGGGTCTGTGTAAGGTCCCAGACCACCCCTATTTTTGTTTCGAGAGTTGCTGCTTGCATTGGTCCGGGACTTAATACATATAACAGGTCCTGGACCGTGTGATGAATACTTCTCCTCTGTATTTTTGCAGTCTCCTCCTTCACATCTCCTTCAAATGCGTGTTCACTTGCAATCTGTAGGTACACCTCTCAGTAGCTCCTGAATAAAATCAAAAATACCAAAGAAAACACAACTCAAAGAAAACAATAGCACCAAGAAAATTGTAAAACCGAAGAAACTAAAAGAAGGTAAATTCATGCATTTGGGTTTCCTCCCAATTAGCTGCCCGTCTTTTTACAGTCTTTGGCTAGACCGTTCAATTGTTTACTCAGCACGGCGGGTTGTGAACAGTGATCACCGAATGAACTTCGGCACTATTACTACTCAAATAATGTTTTAGCTGGGATCCGTTGACTTTGAATGTCTCACCTTCTGTGTTGATTAAACCGATGGCTCCATACGGTGAGACACTTGTTACTGTGAATGGGCCGGACCAGCGAGATTTTAACTTTCCTGGGAATAGTTTTAGTTGGGAGTTGAATAGAAGAACCTTATCCCCTACGTGAAACTCACGCTTGACCAACAGTTTATCATGCCACCTCTTTGTCTTCTCCTTATAAATTTTGGCATTTTCATAAGCCTCCTCTCTAAATTCTTCCAAATTGCACAACTGCGTCTTGCGCTTCTCAGCAGCCTTTTGTAAATCAAAATTTAATGCTTTGATGGCCCAAAAAGACTTATGCTCCAGCTCTACAGGCAAGTGACATGCCTTGCCATAAACCAACTTGTATGGAGACATACCTAAGGGTGTTTTGAAGGCAGTGCGGTATGCCCACAAGGCGTCATCTAGCTTGAGCGACCAATCGCGTCTAGAGGATGTGACAGATTTCTGAATGATCCACTTGATTTCTCTGTTTGTAATCTCGACTTGCCCGTTCGTTTGTGGATGATACAGTAAAGAAACCTTATGCCGTACGCCATACTTCTGCAGAAGAGCTTCAAACTGTTTGTTGCAGAAGTGGGTACCTCCATCACTAATGATTGCTCGCGAAACACCAAAACGGGTGAATATATTCCGCTTCAAAAATTTCAGCACTACTTTTGCATCATTAGTTGGTGCTGCCACTGCTTCAGCCCATTTTGTAACGTAGTCTACTGTGACCAAGATGTAGAGGTTACCTTGAGATGATGGAAATGGTCCCATGAAATCAATGCCCCAATGGTCGAATGGTTCAACTTCCAAGATTGAATTCAATGGCATCTCGTGGCGTCTGGATAAATTCCCCTGCCTTTGACATTTATCACAAGTTGAAATAAATTGATAGCAATCCTTATTCAGAGTTTTCCAAAAGAATCCGTCCTCCAAAACTTTCGCGGCTGTCCTAGCCGGACCAAAATGACCCCCTGCTTCTCTAGAATGACAATGTGTCAGGATGTCTCTAGCTTCATTCTCAAATACACAACAATGAATCATACCATCTGCAACAGACCTTAAATAGAAACGGGTCGTCCCAAAGGTAATGCTTGACCGTGGAGAAGAACTTCTTCTTCTACTGATAAGACAACTCTGGAGGAATAATGCCTTTGGCTAGGTAGTTTGCAACATTAGCATACCAAGGGTCCGTGGAATGATCGATCATGTAGACATACTCATCAGGGAAATACTCATTGATCAGCCTGCCATCATCTGGAACTTCCATACAGGATAAGTGATCCGCTACTTCGTTCTGTGCTCCAGGTTTGTCTCTAATCTCAATGTCAAATTCCTGCAAAAGCAAAATCCATCTGATCAAACGAGGTTTAGCATCAACCTTTCCAAAGAGAGACCTGAGAGCGGAGTGGTCGGTGTGCACGATGACTTTGCTGCCAATGATGTACAGTCGAAACTTATCACAAGCAAAGACAATTGCCAGCAGCTCCTTCTCCGTCGTGGCGTAGTTCTTTTGCGCCTCATTCATAGTCTTACTAGCATAGTAGACTATCCTCAATACCTTGTCATGCCTCTGACCCAAAGCTGCTCCCAATGCGTAATCGCTGGCATCACACATAATCTCGAAAGGCAACGACCAATCAGGAGCAACAATAATAGGTGCAGAAACCAACTTAGCTTTAAGCAAATTAAACGCATCTAAGCACTCTTTTGTAAACTCAAATTTAGCATCCTTAAGTAATAAATCGCAAAGAGGCTTAGAGATCTTAGAAAAATCCTTAACAAAACGCCTATAAAAACCTGCGTGACCGAGAAAGCTTCGGACATCCTTTACCGATGATGGTGGTGGCAGCTGCTCTATTACTTTAACCTTTGATTTGTCTACCTCGATCCCAATCTTAGAAATCTTATGTCCAAGGACGATGCCTTCCTGTACCATGAAGTGGCACTCTCCCAATTGAGCACCAAATTAGTTTCCTTGCATCTAGGTAAGATTATATCCAAGTTTCTCAAACATGAATCAAAAGTTGGTCCAAAGATAGAAAAATCATCCATAAAGTTTTCGATGCACTTTTCAATAAAATCAGCAAAGTTAGCAGTCATGCATCTTTGAAATGTAGCTGGTGCATTACACAAATCAAAGGCATGCGACGATAAGCATAAGTACCATACAGACATGTAAAAGTGGTTTTCTCTTGGTCTTCCCTAGCAATTGGAATCTGAAAATAACCAGAGTAACCATCTAAGAAACAATAATATTCTTGTCCTGCAAGCCTCTCTAGCATCTGGTCAATAAAGGGAAGGGGAAATGGTCTTTCCTAGTGGCGGCATTTAATTTCCTATAATCAATGCAAACTCTATGCCCGGTAATAGTACGCTGAGGAATTAATTCACCGGTATCATTAGGCACCACGGTTAAACCTCCTTTCTTAGGTACTACTTGTGTAGGACTTACCCATTCGCTGTCAGAAATCGGGTAGATGATACCTGCATCCAGGAGCTTGATAACCTCCTTCTTAACCACCTCTTTCATGTGCGGGTTCAGTCTTCGCTGAGGCTGTCTTGTTGGTTTGTAATTCTCCTCAAGATAAATGCAGTGAGTGCAGAACGTAGGGGCAATGCCTTTGATATCAGCAATGGACCACCCTAGTGCCTCTTTGTTCCTCTTTAGAACTTGCAATAAAGCTTCCTCATGTTCATCGGTTAAGCTATTAGAAATAATGACAGGCAAATCAGATAGAGGAACTAATAAAACATATTTTAGGTGACTAGGAAGAGGTTTAAGTTCAAGAGAAGGTGGTGAGTCCACAGAAGGAGCTAGCGTGTTTGGCACTCGGTCTAGCGGTTCCTCCTCGATTCTGTGGTTCTTCCTATATGGCCTCCCAACAGCAAGCTGAAATGCTGCAGCGGAAATCTCAAAATCATCGTGAGCAGTTTCTATGGAATCTACCAAGCACTTCTCCAATGCATCCAGCTCCGTGGGGCTGTAAGAATAATCCTGCATCAAGATGTCAATACAACCTAAACTGAAACAAGCATGAGCATCAGAAGGGTGGGTAGTAGCCTTGGTCATATCATATACAAGCTGCTCATCATGTAACCGCAGTATAATCTTCCCTCTTTCAACATCAATGAGGGTCCTTGCTGTACGCATGAATGGTCGACCTAAAATAAGCGGTACTACCTTGTCCTCCTCCATGTCTAAAATAACAAAGTCAGCAGGGCAAGCAAAAGTACCAACCGAAACAACTAAATCCCGTACCACCCCTCTAGGTAGGATGATTGACCTATCAGCTAATTGTAGAGTAATTCGGGTAGGTTCACATTCTCCGAAACCAAGCTTCAAATACATTGATAAGGGCATTAGATTAATACTCGCACCTAAATCACATAAACCCTTACCTCAATTTACATTACCTTTTGCGCAAGGTATGACTGGAGTACCTGGATCATCAAGCTTAGGTGGAAGCTTCTTTGAAAGAACAGCTGAAACGCTCTCGGTAAGCTGCACAATATCCTTCTCTACTAAAGACCGTCTATTGGACAGGATGTTCTTCATAAACTTCGCATAAATCGGCATCTGCTTCAAAGCTTCAGAAAAGGGAATGTTAATGGTTAGTTTCTTAAAGATATTTAAAAACTTACCAAACTGCTCATCCAAGTCTCTCTTCTTTAAACGGTTTGGAAAAGGAACCCGTGCTTCAGTAACTGCACGTCATGAAGGTGTGGAAGTCTTCGGAGTCTTGCTAATTGTCACCTCCTTTTCAGCTGGTTCCTCCTAAGAACCTGCTGGTGTAGTTTCTTCATTCTGCTCCGCATTAGAAAGAGGGGCCTCAGCTTCAGGGACCACCGGGTCAAGCTGTGTACCACTCCTCAACGTGATTGCCTTGGCATGCTCTCTTGGGTTCTGCTCTGACTAACTGGGCAGAGAACCCAAAGGACGCTGAGCCAACTGCTGCGATATCTGAGACAGCTGAGTCTCGATGTTCCTGTTGAAAGTCCTCTGATCATTGTTGAATGTTCTCTGCTCTTGATTGAATGCGTCTAGCTCCGAAAATTTCTTTGTATTTATAGTGATAAAATCATTCATTCTGGCCAGTACTTCTTCCATGTTCGAGGATGTTCCGGCACCGGAACTCTGTGGCTGCTGGTTCTGGATTGGTTTCTGATATGTTTGATTATACTGCTGTGGAGGTCTCTAATTGAAGTTGTTGCTGCCACCAGCTTGATAACGATTCTGTTGCTGAGAATGGTAACCAGGGTTGCCTTGATTCCCGAAATAATTACCCGGTCTGTTGCCAACATAGTTTGCTGCCTCTTCTTGCGGTGGAACACATTGGCATATGTTAGAACCTCTACCACTATATTCACAAGGTGGGTACACCTCAGGAGCAGCTGCTGCATTTAACTGCGGGTTCATCACTGCACACATACGCTCAAACTGCTTCGACATTGCTTCTATCTTGGCAGCCAGAAAAGTATTCAAATCCACTTCATAAACTCCAGCATTTTTCTTCGGTGCAGGTTCTCCGGTTCTCGCACCTCCCCACTGATTGGATGCATTGGAAATGGTCTCCAATAATTCCTTGATTCTAGCTATTGGTAACTCCATGAGGCTTCCTCCTGCACAAGTGTCTACCAACAAACGGCTTGAATGATCCAAATCCTTGAAAAAGGACTGCAAAATTACCTCCTCTCCCAAGCCATGGCGTGGTACTCTGCGCACGATCCCTTTGAAACGCTCCCAAGCCTCAGATAATGTCTCACCGGTGAACTGCTTAAAGTTGGTAATCTCTCCTCTCATAGTCAGCATTCGAGAAGGAGGGAAATACTTCGCCAAGAATGCATTTGCTCACTCCGTCCCGGTAGCGATACTGTTGGGCGTCAATGAGTTTAACCATTCTGCAGCTCTATCCCTCAGGGAGAATGGGAAAAGAGTCAATCTAGCAACCTCTTGTGAAGCTGGTGTAGAACATGCTCCTACCAATCCCAAGAAAGTGGTGAGATGGACATTGGGATCTTCGGTGACTGATCCGCTGAACTGAGGTGCATTCATGACCATAGTAACATAGTGTGTCTTGAACTGCCACTGCACTGCTGCTGATAACGCAGGAATTACTATCGGTGAAATAAGCCCTTCGACGCTTGGGCGGGTATAATCCCTCATGTGCCTCTCCGGATTCGAATTTTCCATATTGGTTTCTAAGGGGTTGTTTAGAATCTCTTCTTCAACTAGTAACTCAGAAACAATCTCCTCTGCTGGTGAATCTTTTAGAGGCACCTCCTGCTCAATTAGAGGATCCAGCACTAACCTTTTTCGAATCCTTCTTGTTACTCTGTCTATTTCTGGTTTAATTTCGAATTCAGGGTTTCCTTCAGAATGAGTTTTAACCATAAACCAAAATAAGAGAACTGACAGTAATGTAGTTGTAAAAGTAAACTCAATCGGATATTACCGTAACCGATAATAAGAAACAATTCGCACAAGCTAATAAAATGAACAAAATAACATAAAACAAGGATAAACTAAAAAGAACAAAAACAAAAAAAAATAAAAATTAAAATTAAACTAAGCAACCGTGCCTCCCCGGCAACGGCGCCATTAACTTGTTGGGTAAAAACCTAACGGCAAGTATACCGGTCGATTGTAGCAAGTTTACCTAGAAGATTCCCTCCAGGTTATCGAATCCAAGGGAGGCAGCGTTTTGGTTTAATTAACATCCAAAAAATGAACTAATAAATCGGTTTACTCAAGTAACTGGGGGGTTTTGTTTGTTGAATTACTAAATTATGAAACAAGAATGTAAATAAGAGCAAGAGTAATAAATGCAAGACAGTGGGCGAAATAATGATATTCTTGAATTAATAAAAATGGGGAAATTCCGGTTTACTAATCCTCCAATTTCTTCGGTTCCTTTCTCAATGTGTTTACCAAAATCCAGACTAAAATCCTAGATCTGAATTATTCCATGTTCGGTTTCCCGCTCGGTGGAATCTAATTAACAACTAATAAATTTTAACTCTCATTACAAATTTACTGGTTGCTAACAACTTTAAGATAAATCCAGTTTATTGATCGGTTAATATCCTAGAGGAATTACCATCTCTAAATTAACCGGTACCGTTCCTGTTGTCTATTATCTACCACAGTTCTCACTTATAAGCAGATAAACTGATAAAATCCAGTAATTGGCCAAATCACAAGATTAATAAAAATAGATAAGGAACAAGCACTTTAATCTATTTAAAATGGTAAATCACAAAGATAATGGAACCTTGAATTAGGATTACTTAGCAAACCGAAATTTATAAAAACTACTCAGGCATGGAAATAAAAGTATTGTCAAAATATGTAAATAACATTAAAGAGGAGGAGCAAGAAGAAACTATGATTTAAGATTCTATGATCACCACTTTCTTCTGCTCCATCTCCAGAAGATACGGTGAATTCTTCAACTACAATTTCATGCACTTCAGAACTCTGTGAATGTGTGTAGGTACGTAGGTGTATAGTGAGGTGAATGATATTTTATGTGGAGGATGTGTGTGAATTATGGATGATGGAGTGTGTAAAATGGTATGAGAGTGTGAAATGGAATTGTGTACGTGTGTGTGGAGATGTTATCTGCTGGAGATATTGTGTGTTTTTGAAGAGGGATGAGAATGGTTATTTATAGTGTGAATGGGTGAGGTTTATAGTGGAGATAATGGTGGTGATTACGCTGGAATGATTCAGAGAAGATGGTGGTGTTGTTGGCAAGATTTGGAAGGTAATTAGATTAGTGGGATTAGAGGACGGAAAGTAGTAGCAATGGTAATGGATAAAAAACGATTGTGCAGGACAAGGCTGGAGAATATGGGGCCGCCATATAAAAAAAATCATTATTCTCCTTTTGCGCTGCAGATATGTTGGCCTAATCCCACTTGGTCCGGGACTTGGGTTGTGGAAGAGGTCCCGGACCATTCGTTTTGAGATATTGTTCTAAATCATCGTCTGTGTGGTTTGGGAATTAGGCCGTGTATCAAGTCCCGGACCATACCTGAAAACTTCGAGATTTATACTGCAATTGTGTCCCGAGACTTAAGCCATGTAATAAGGTCCCGGACCATGCTTGAAATCAGGTCGAGAGAGCTGCCACATGTGGTCCGGGACTTAGGCCGTGTATCAAGTCCCGGACCATGCCTGAAATTAAGTCGAGAGTTTTGCCACATTGTGGTCTGGGACTTAAGCCATGTAAGATGTCCCGGACCATGCCTGAAATGGATTCGAGAGTTGAGTCACAATGTGGTCCGGGACTTAGCTCCATAATCAAGTCCCGGACCATGCTTGAATTTAGGTCGAGAATTGTTTGTCTTGACTCAAATCAGCTAGTTTGATTTGCCATGGGTTCCAACAATGATAGGAATGTGTTTCCTTGAGATTAAAAACCTGAAAAAAGACATAAAAACCATAAAAGAAGACAATTGCAACAAGAAACACAAAAATACTCATAAGACAGGAATTTAGCAGTAAAAAGCAACCAATTAGGTATCAAAAGACCTTGTAGAAATAAGTAAATTCCTGACTTATCACACATATATATGTAAGCTGGAGCTTTTTTCGTCTTTTACAGAAAACGCTCGTTAATTTACCCGGTTTTAGCATTATTCACTGATTTAACACCCCATCTCAATCCAATCGTGGTTATCGCAAACTTATCACCATATATACATACGTAGCAGCGGATTCAATTACATTCCAGGACCTTTCCACGGTCTGACTAACAGAATATACCGAACATTAGAACTTACAAGTCTTTACCAAATACATATCCTTCTTACAATCCCCTCACATCCTATACATCATACTAGCTCAAAATGCCATACGAGTGTACATGCACAACTCGCAGGCCACACTTAACCCATAACACGTCTACCCCATCTTACTCTCGTGTCGGCCGTCTTCCGACGTTCACCTGTGTAGTAAAAACAGCCCCCAAAGGGGGTCAGCAAAAATGCTGGTACGATCCTCTCATGGCCCCCAAGCTAACTAGGCTACGACGACTAATTGTCGATAGCATGGAGGTTGATTGGATGCACAACATAATAGAAAGTACAATAAACAACAATCCAAATATGAACAATCAAAGTTCAAACACGATGAACGACTTAAATGTGTTCCCTTAATTAGTGAGTCAATTATTTATCTCCTTAAGTTATGTTTCCTCTTAATCTCAGTCCAACCTTATCTTACCTCAATCTTAATTTTTATATCAATCTTAGAATACAAACCATTCTCTAAATAGGAATGGTTGTATCTTATCTCAAACCTTATCTCATATATGTCAACCATTCTCTTATTAGAACTGGTTAACCCTTAATTCGTTGTTTATTTTTGTAGAGCTTGGTTAACCCTAGCCAGCAGCAGGACACTTACCGGCCATAAACAACATTCTTAAATTGTTGGGGATGTAGGCTAGATCCCCCCCACGCCATCTTAATGCCTCCTACCTTGGACTGGATGTCCATTGTAGCTGAGCCGGCAACCGACCCTAGGCAACAAGTCCGAAGACGAGTCCTTAAGCGGAAGTCGGATCTGCTTTAGATACCGACCCCTTTTTCCTTAGCATGCATGACCGGAGTCAGTCCCAGGTTCCTCACTCCCCCCAAGTACCAGTTAGTAGAAGTCTCAAGACAATGTTTGTTGGTTAAACCTCTTTTGGTTTTTAACAAACTAATATTAGGGAGTGTTCCTTAGTCTCACTCGATTGCTTACTAAACGTTGGTTAGTAGGATCTCACGGTAAGTTGTGTTAGTTTTCAAACATCACACAACAATACAATAAACAAAATGTTCAGGTTGCATGCTTTATCTTGTTTAGTGAGCACACAAAAACAAATAGCACACAAGCCGAGGGACACCTCGTTAGCAAGCGGGTCACAAGAAGACTGTACCGTTCACCGTTGGTCGTTCAGTTGCTTACTCTCTTCCGGAGTCCAAATTCCCAAGTCCTAAAACATTCATTCAATTTTAGGTTATTAGTTACTTAACTCATCCCACCTCTTTTAGTTTGCTTAACCACTAAGGTTTACCCACTAAAAATCACCAAGTCCTTATAGTTTAATCTTAACCTTAAAAGCCACTTACTTCTCATTATTTCTTAAGCTTATTCACCCATTTGATTGCCAGTAATCCCCACCAAACATGTCCTTAATTACCTTATAACATCAACACTTATCAATCCCCATCATTACCTAACATTTTCCAAGCTTATACACCATTTTTAGAGTAGTCCGGGACTTGGCCCTTACCTTAAGTCCCAGACCAACACTTGGTTAAACTCTCGACTGATTTTATGTTGTGGTCCAGGACTTTGTATGGGACTTAAGTCCCGGACCAATACAAGCTAAAACTCTCAGGGGTAAATTAGGGGGTGGTCCGGGACCTTATACAAGACCTAAGTCCCAGACCAGGGTGCAGGATGAACTCTCGGCTCTAATTTAGGCATGGTCCGGGACTTTACCCTGGACCTAGGTCCCGGACCAGCTGCAGGTTTTAACCATTTGCATTTTTCTAAGTGTGATTGCACTTGTTCTCTTCATCCATGCTTTACCCAAAGTCCATATACGATCTTATAAATATTCTAACCCCCAAAGAACATCTTAAACTTGCCCAATTCCTCATCTAAACTTGTTACCCAATTTCTTACCTAATCTCTTAATACTTGTAATATTTTTCCTTTAGTTTTCTAAGTGGTATATCATACCTACAACTCAAACTAACCCAAAATGCAATCTTCACAACCATCTTAACTACTCCTCAAGCATCATCATGCACAACCCATTTGCTTTATTCACACTTCTCAAAGCTATTATAATCTAGCACATGCTTACATCCTTTCAAGTCATTATACCTTATTTTTCCTTCAAACTTTGTACAAGTTTCCTAGCTTCCTTCACCATGGTTTTGGTGCCTTAAATTCACCATTGGATCCCCTGGTCCCTCTTAGACGTCTACATCTCTTCTACTCAACTTACCCACCATTCTCATAATCATACACTCTTATACATTCCTAGTCTTTTTCCTTGCAATTTACAACATTCTCTTACACTTTTCTTCCATCACCTAAGTCCACTCATTACCATTTAAACTAAACCTTATTAGTCCACTACTAGCTTCATCACACTTCCAGAAGTTTCCCTAGTTCATACCTAAATCATCTTAAAGCATTATACTCCTTCTCCTCCAAAATTTTGCACAAGTCTTACCATTCCTCATACCATGACTTTGGTGTGTTCAATACACCCCAATTCTTAATTCTCCCTAGACAACTCTAGGGCATTCTCATCCTCAAAAACTCCTTGGTTAACTCATTTCCACTCAAATTCCTTTTTAATGTCTCCTAGTAAACCCTAGGTCATATTAACTCACAACCATCACTTAAACACTTGTTTTTTACTCAAATTTCGCCATAGCTCCTCTAGTATATTGTCATGCCCAAATGCATTGTTTCCCTCATTCAACCATCTCTCACACACATCAAGTTCTTTCTCATCAAATTTTCTCACCTAAATCAACTCATTCATAACAAACTCAATATAATGCAATAATCTTAAATTGCATATCACTAAGGCTCTTAAATAACATGGCTCTGAGGCCCTTAAATGACATGAATTTAAACACTGAATTTCCCACATATTAAAGCTTTCAACCTGTAAATACACCCATCAATCTCATAGTAGTTATAATGCTCTTAAAATCCATCTTAATCTTATCTCACTAACTCATTCCCATTGGCTCCTTACTCACAAGTTCACAAGGTTGTTTAAATTCCTTTTTTCCTGGGTTATATAACTCATTACTTAATGTAAGCTTTAAGCTACATTAGTACTCACCTAAAACTCATCCCTTAAAACTTAAACCACCATTAGGTAAACAATTTACCTTGTTTTTCTCAAGTTTCTCTTAACTTTCTCCTTAGGCTTCTTCCCTTGGAAATCTCGGCCACCATTTTAATTTCCCTTGCCAATGTTCTAATCAATATACATTGACTCTCATGAGTGCTAAATAATACACTAACCTTAAGGAGTAAACCCTAGGTTAAAAATGTGTTCTAAGGCATTAAAATGAATATTTTACCTTGGAGTCTTAAGATAGGCTTGGATATGAATCAAGAAGGACCTCCTCTAGCCCTTGGAGAATAGAATCAAGCTAGAACAATGGATAAAACAAGGCTCCATGAGAAGGTAATTTTCGGTCATGAAGGAAAAGTGATGGAAACTTGATTTTTCTTACACTTTCCTTACCTAGAATGAATGGAGAAGATAATGAACTCTTCAAACTTGATTTCCCTCCATCAATGGAGTTTTCTCTTGGCACCAAAATGGAGCTTTTAAGGAATTGAAAAGATAGAAAGCTAGAGCTTGAGCTAACTAAGAATAATATGTGTTTAGTTTTTGATTTGGAGCTAAAATGGAGATTTGGTGGGCAAAACAAGGTGAGGCAACAATGGAGGCAGCTCTTATATGAATGGAGAAGAGAGGAGGCAGGAGAAACCATTGGAGAAGAAGAAAGAAGAGAGAGAAGAAGAAAGGTAGCTTATAAGAAGATTTTTGTTTTAAAAAGCAAATAGTAACTTTTCTTATTTCCCTCTTCTTTTCTTAAGTTGGATGACTCATGTGGTGACTCACCACTCTCAAAAACCGGCCCCCTTGTCAAATAAGGGTATTTTTGGCCTTTGTTGACCAATTAACTAAACTAAGTTGACTAAAGACTAAACTAGGCACTATTTGGCACTATTCACAAATTAGAGCACAAATTTGTGAATTTTTGGTTTCCCATTGATTTAGACTTCTGAATGTGATACTAATTAGCACACATGTTGATTAAGATGTAATCATTGGCATTTTGCCACTCAAAACCCATTTCTAAGACAATTTCTCAAAAAGGTGCTTTAAGGAGTCTTAATGCACATTTTGTGTTTAAGCTTGTTTTTGAGCTTGGTTTTCTTTGGTAATTGATTTAAAATTCCCATTAGCATGTTAATTAAGTCTTATAATGGTATTTGGGTGCTAATCAAAGTCACTCCAAGCTTAGAGCACATTTTTGCCTAAATTGCCCTTAAGGTGTTTTCTTGTGTTTTCCTTGGTTTAAATTGTCTAACAATCTTTCTAAGGCATATTTTAGCCTTACTACATCATAAATTGATGTTTACTTAGCATACTTAGGTTTGGGGTATTTCAACTGACCTGCCCCGTTTTCCGGAATTTTCTCGTTTCTTTAACTTTAATGGCTCTTAAGCTTCCATTAATGTTTATTTATAGTTATGTAATGAACTCTAATATTTACGGGTTCGTTTGACCACTTAAAGTCACGTTTTAAGGTTTTCTCGAAAAAACATGCGCTAAAGCTTTATTAGCATTTTAACACATTTTTTGGATCTGTTTTCTTAAGGAATTGTTCCCAAATAATATTCAGGCATTATTAAGCCTTTAAAATCCATTTAATACCCTTTTCGGGGTTGAATTTATCCTAAGGTCACTTAACGCTCAATTTAGTGTTGTTTCCTAAGCGTTTTTCTTGTTTCTTTTGGATTTATTCTTTTTACCAAAATTCATTAGGCACTAATAGGCCCTCAATATCGTATTAGAGTAATTTAATCACCCTAATTAAGTTCGGGGTATTTAAATTATGGGTAGAACAAGGGGTATACATGGGGAAAATCCTTACCGAAAGCAGGGTACAGCAAGAGAGCTTGCATGGGCTGTTTATGCCTGATTTTTCCAAGGTAAAACAAGGAGTTAATATGCTACTAATACCAGCTTATATAAACGTTGGAATCAAGAGGAGATAGGCAAGGTTTTCCTTACCGAGAATGAATGAAAATGAGGCTTCTTGCATGGATTTTGTTCCTTCACAAAGATGGTTGTTCTCCTCTGATTTTTGCAAGAAGAAAAACAAATTTTGAGCTGGGGAAAAACTTGAAAGAAAACCGGTAATGGAGGAAGAGAAATAGGCTATTTCTAGCATGGTTTTACCTTAATAAGTCACCTAGGTAAGCTTCCCTTTCTTCTTCTGTTTTCAGCCATAAATCTCCTCCACTTCACACACCAACTTAGCTTTGTTTGCTGGAATAAAATGGAGATGGGTGAGCTCCTTGAAGAGAGGAGGAAAAAAGGAGAAAATGGATATTTTTAAGCCATGAACACTTACCTACAACAAGAGATAGCAGCCATGGAAGTTGGGTGATGTCTCTCGGTTTTGGAGCAGCAAGGAAGGAGTTTGGAGCTGCTACGGTTGGAGAAGAAGAAAGGTAGTGGGAAAAAGAAAGAAGAAACCAGTTATAAGAGGTAAAAGGTCTTAGATTTGTCAACACATGGGATGACACTTGGCTAGATTTTTTGGAGGGTATCCATCGGTGGAAGCAACCCATATTGTAGCCGGCAGGGATCAGATAAGGATGAAGAGATAGGCTTGATTAATTTAAAATGGTAAAAGTGTACAAATAACCACTTTATTAAAGTAAAAGTGATGAGTCACATTTAATTACAAAAGGGGACGGTAACTAGCTGGGAAAAGATCCTTATAATGGCAGAATATATTAGCCAAGGTCAAGGGAACATATTGACCATAGACATGATTAAGAGATTTAATGTTATTTTTGCACTATTTGGTTACTATTCACAAACGAATGCACATTTTTTTGCTTTTTTGAAAAACTTAGAATTAGGCATTTTAATGTGGTACATTATGTCACATTAGTATATTTAAGGGTATTCAAGACCCTAAAATCAAATAAAACTCATTTTGGAGACAATCTCACAAAAATGTGCTTTAAGAAAGCTTAGTGCACATTTTGTGTTCTAGTGAGTTCCTGAGCTTGGTTTCCCTTGGAAACGGTTTTAATGTGTTCATTTATGAGTTATAAGGCTCCGGTCAAAATTTCAGGTCAAACGGAGTTCGTTTGGGCATTTAATCACCCTAAAAGGTCAAAGAGTGCAATTCTTGCTTCTGTTAAACATTGTTGTGTTTAATTTATTTTTAAGGCATGTTTAGGCCTTAATTTAATTGATTAGATGTTTAATAAATATTTTTTGTTAGGGGTATTTCAATCTACCCCCCTTAAAAAGACTTCGTCCCGAAGTCGCTTTATTCAAATGGGTGTATTAATAACTACCCATATAACCCATAATGTATATCTATGTGATATATCATCTACACACATCGTATTGTGCTTCTACCGCACATAGCCATCATTTGTGGCGTTAGTTCAAACATATGGATGTAGGCGATCCATCAGCACCATTATATCCTATCAGTTCTACAAACCCTGACAACCTCCCCGAGGTGTCCACACCATACCATCATTCCACATTCCATATGTAATGATTCATTTTGTATCTAAGTGATACTATATGTAGTCTATCCACAAGGTAGTATAACTATATAAATCATAAATATCATAAAAAGGTACTACACACATGGGTGTACACACATCATTCAAACCAGTATCCCGTAGGATACACACATATAAGTGTACATTACACACACAAAAAAAAAACAATGTATGCCCCGCATACCACACAACACATAACAAACATTGTATGCCCCGCATACCACCAATTCAATGTATGCCCCGCATACGAACAGACAAACAAACAAACATTGTATGCCCCGCATACCACCAAACTACTGTATGCCCCGCATACGAAACAACAAAATCTCAGTGCACACATGTGCACAGCCAAGAGGCTCTACCCCCCTTAAAAAAGGGTTACGCCCCCGTACCCCACAAGTATACAACAGCCGCTCAACAAGGAGCGTTGGATACATGGCTCTCATAGAGTTCTCCAACTCCCGTGTGGCATCTTCCACCTTTGGAGTTGATTGTCCTCATTATAGAGAGACGGGTATGACTCTAGCCCTTCCGGGCTCCACAATACATAAAGGGTGAGGCACTGAACTACTCAGTTTACTTCTTTTTCCATTGTCGTATATCCTGTCATTGGGTTACTAGCGTACATGCGTGTATCTTCTCTGACTGACTTTCAGTTTAAGGGGTAAGATGACATTGGCTATTGTTAGTACTTAGTGAATTTCACACTTGTCTTAGTAATACTGAGACGTACTAGCCTTCATGTCCACGGAGATGATGATTGTCATCCGTGTCTCCCGGTGGTTTGTTCTGGAGTAACACATTGTTGTAGTTCTTTGATACTTACTTCGTGTTGATATCCATTACATCTTCCCGTGTGTCGGGTTAGCATCAGTTTTCGTATGGTTCTTCCTGCTTTCTGCTAGGGGAATCCTTATGTTGTTGTCACATTAGAGTTTTATAACATCATCTTCCATTAGACATTTTTCCCTGCGAGTTTTACTCGTCTATGTTCGCCCACGTATTTGTTATTGAATGCTGTTCCTTTTGGTCGCTTCCGCGCGCACCATATCCCAGTCGATTCGACGGTTGTTAGTTCTCATAACGTTAGTGTTCATGCTAAAGCATCTGCTAGTATACTAGCTTTGTCTTGCATCCTTGCATAGTCACGCGTTTATGTTTACATCATTTGGTAGATTCCTTGGATTGCAAGAATTTGCTTGATCCTTATGACGGTTCTACACATTATCCATATAATGGGTCTTTCCTGTTTCTATCATCAGCGTTCATGTCTTCGAAAGGTTTCCGTTGTCTTCATTGTATACTGTCTGCTATTCTCTGTTAAAAGTTCTTGGTTTTTCTAGCCCGTTGGTTTAACTGCGGCTCTTCTCGTCCATCTTCGAGGTAATCTGCATCACTGTCCTTGGCACGGAGTTGACTACTTCTCGTGTTCCTAACACTACTTGTCTACATACATGGGGTAACATACTGATACGTTACTACTTACCTGACTAACTTATAAATAAGTCCTTCAGGCCCACATGCTCCTATCGGAGTGCGGTCGTCCCATGTCTCATTTAGTAAACTGGTAGTGTCCGTCACATGAATATTATGAAGTATTCTATTGTCAATCTCCCTCTTGATGGATGTCCTTATTTTAGTTTGTTGTCAATTGGTCAAACATTGATTATTGATTCGCCTTTACGGCTGTAATCGGTTCTTGTAATATTTGTGTTGGGTTTAGCAACATTGGGTTTCCAATCTCGGTCTCATAGAGTACAACACATATTCTTTTTCTCCCTGTTTGATTATTATCACTTCTCACCTGTAGTTCATATTTGTTTCCTTCATATATTGTAGATTTTATAATAGCTAGAGCAACTCGGCTCTTCACTTCCTAACCATCCTCATTGACGGTGGTGCATCTACAAAGGGTATTCAAGCCATACAAGGTTATGCTTGTCCATAAGGACTAAACATTCGTCACTATTAGTGATTAGCATTAAATACTGGTATACACTTCTGGTATTCGGCTAGTAAGCCATGTCTGAGAATTCTCGTACAATTAACTGGTGCAGTTTACAATTACAGTGGCTTTATGCTCCTTTAGTTGTAGTGGTCGGACTAACAGGTCTTCCCGAGGTTTCATAGGTTTCTAATCTTAAAGGTTTCTATGAAAACTGGCATGAAAATTTTGGTATTTAATAAGAGATTAAAATTTAACGGTAGCGGCAGCACTTGCTGTGGCAAGTGCGCAAACCAGATGGAAATTTCAGTGGATTGTTTGTCATAGCACTTGCAGTAGCAAGTGCGCTATGCAGGTTGAAATGTTGGTTCAACAATTACCGGTCTCGTTGACTCTTTCGTCATTGAGTATGGTTTACATAATAGTGTAAGCATCAAAATTCCATTCATATTATATGATCGGTCAAAGTTTCAAGGTTACTGGTATCGAATACACACGACTAATCCAAAAGGTCATACACAAAAGGCGAGCGGTCACTGACGCACTCCCACATACTTACAACATATTTCTATTTTAGGTCCCGGCTAAGTATTTAACAAAATAAGTAAACAAAAGTCTTCCACTAGCGGTCTGTCGGAGTTCAGGGTACTCATGCCCAATCTACTCCCTTCCCTTTCAGGGCTCCAGCATCAGTAGACGTCTGGCCCTCCTGACCGCCTCGCAGTACTCCACATCCTCCAGCTGAGGTCTTCTGAGTATTCTTTGGTGGTCTATAGTTTGGGCCTTCTGGGTTCATCCAGCACTCGAATTCCCGGTGGCCCTCTTTCTTAAAGTATCGGCATTCAACCTTGCGGCCACTGCAGTCGACCACAGGATGATCCTTCCCGTAACGCTTACAATAGAAATGGCGCTAGGGCAGTCTGGTGCCTGATGGTGGTATTTAGTTTAAATTAAAATTGATGGTATAAAGGTTAAGGTTATAGTTAAATTTAAGAGGAAGGTGTTTTCACCCTTAGGAGGCACGGATCTCAGAGGCTGAGCATCTATAGCCGGGCCGGTCAACTGAGGGACGGGCTCTTTCCCTTTCGCTCCCTGGTTACCCTGCTGCCCTTTCTTCTTGAGAATTTCCTGTTTAACGTTTCGGGTCAGCGTTCGTTTACAGTATTTAATATGGTAAGCAATTAAGAATGGATAAGTCTTTACTTTCCCTGCTTCTTGCCATCGCCTGGAGATGCTCCTCCACCCTCAGACTCTCCTTCAGGGTTATTTCTCTTCTTCATCCCGAGAGTCTCTTCCCGAGTCTGGAGCAGTAGCTCCGTCCTCGAGGCAGCGTCGTAACACTCCTGAAATCTCATTGGTAAGTTCTCACAAGGTATTAGGTAATGTAATAAGTAAAGAATTATGGCATTCGTGTTTATACCTGGATTGTAGTATAGAGGGTAGCACCATCGCCATCTAGATGCGAAACAGCAATCCCCCCCGGAACTTCTCGACCTTCACGGTCTCTGAGTAATCAACTCCAGGGATGAAGTCCAGCAGACCGATGAATCGAGCATAGTACTCATCCACGGTCAGACCTCCATGGGAGAGTGTCTCTAACTCTCGCACTTCTTCTGCTTGAGATGTGCCAGGTAGTAATTCCCCCTCAGCAACTCAACGAAGGCAGCCCATGTAAAGTCGGGCATAGCCGGGTGATGGTCCTTGACCAACCTCCACCAGGTGATGGCTGCATCCTTAAGATGGAAAGCAGCAATGGCGACTCTCTTGTCGGCCGGTACTTGTAGAGCTTCAAAGGCCTTCTCATGCTCTACTATAAAACGCTCCAAGGCTACGGGGTCTGGCTCCCCTAAGTATGTAGGTGGTCGGGTCTCGGAAACTGACTTCAGCCAGTTCGTCTCCCTGGGCTGTGGCGAGTGGGTTGGTGTTCCTCCGATTTGAGTACCGAGATGTGCGAGAACGGCGGCAATCGTCTCTGCAACTCCTGGATTCGCGGGGTGACCGCCTTCACCTCTACCGGCACCACGGCCTCTAGTCCCTCCAGACATCTGTAGTACAGTATGTCGCACGTTTACTTGGTATTTTACCGTACACAACCAGTGGATATTGAATTGCCTTTAAGGCTAACATATCACGCAATTTGCGTTACTAGACACAATTTCATTTAAGACGAGTCGTCTCGTACCTCACAAACGTTTCCCGTGTTTCCCAAGTCCTAAGCTCACTGTCTTAACCCAGTATCTCGTCATCAGAGCGGTACTCCGCTCTGATACCACTTTTGTAACACCTCTCTCGATAAACACGTAATAATCCCTCACGTAGCAATAAATAAAAAATAAATAAAACAAAACAAAAAAAACTGCATTCTACAGCGGAAGAATAAATAACAACATTAATACTCACTCGGGTGTCACCTGCCATTACTCGCCCACGCGAGTAACGAAGCAGCAACTAAATTCAACAACCAAATAAACAACACTACTAAACAACTGTGACAACGAGATAAATTCATATACATCATACTAAGTTTATAAACCATAAACGTTGACAAGTGAGCGTCTACCCAATCCCAAATATATACAACCATACCATAATACAATCCACAGTCTAACATTGTTATACAAATAAATTCCATGTGCGGTAATTAAAGTAATCCCTAACTACCCGGTTCCCGCACTTCGGCTTCAACGATGATCAGCAACCTGCACAATGTGTGTAGTCTCAGCGATAAACACTGAGTATGACAGGCCTGGACCCTATTGGTCACTTGCATTTTTAACCATCTTGTTATTATATTGGTTTCATGCTTTACCATTTTACAGATATAATTAATACTGTAACAAACATGCATAAATACATAACCATCCATCCAAACCAAACATTCATTACATTTCATAAACAACAGTTGTATAAACGAACATATCGAATTACAGTACTGTGTATACTCCCCATAGCGAACATTTTTCTTAATTAATTTAACTTGGCCTTCAAGGCCCCATCCATCCAAACAATGTTTATTTATTTATTTACCAGTTAGGCGTCATGTTGGGACAACCTGAATAACCTTACCAATGGACAATAGTCCTCCCATACACACGTAGGTGCTAATGTTGCCAGAGGTCCGGAGGCCCCTGGTCGTTCACTTTGCCTCGTAAGGCGTCCATATAAAGGCCGTAGCCGTGTACCAACAGCAGGTACCATCTGACCCACCATTCAATTAGGGCTCGTTGGGAAATTTCCTAGAGCGGAACCCGATCGGGTACCCCTCAGTGATTACAAATGCGTAACCAGGTAGTTCGTAAACTACCAGGATTCCTCCCCTCATCTTATACCAACTCTCTCATAAGATTAAGATAAACTCTTAGTTATATGGAGAATACATTTTATTATTTAGCTGCCCAATGGGTCTCACGCATACCTAGAAGTAATCTAGGTTATATTCATGTTCGAGATCCAAGCTCTAGAGACCGACAATGTCGTGTCTTGTACCTAAGTGTTTTACTTAGGTTATCATATGCTTAATATTAATACTAAGGGTATTATATTAAGTAACCGTCACGTCATCACATTAAACGCATATGTATGTTTATATAAGTCAATCTATATTTGACGTAGTGTTAGTCCCGTAGGACGCTCGTGCATAAATAATTAATGCAGTAACACACATAATCACATACAAGTATCCACACACATAACACACAAGTTATATATCAACCAAATCCGAGCCCGAAGAATTCCTCAGGACAACCTGGATCAGACCCCTTTACATACCGTACACCTTAGACCAAGGATGCGCAGTGTAGACCACTAAGCTTCTCGAGCGCGCACGTCTGAAAGGCAATCTAAACATATGAAGAACGCTAAGTGTCAATCCACATGACAAAATGATTCGGTATTTCTGAATAACGTCAGTAACCCCGGTATTACATCCCCGGATTTCAACTGTTATTAGTTAAGGTATCGTTATCACTAAAAACTTCTTTACATAGTATGTATTAATATTCCAGTTAAACAAAGACGTCAGTCTTTATACGAACGTCGTAGTTAGCGTTTCCAACGTAAGAATTATATTTTCCAACTCGTAGTATTTTATAAGCGTTACGCTTTATATAAATCCGTTCGTTCTTGTATATTTAATTCAATGGTTACATCGCATGCATAGGTATGTATTATAACCTATTGTTGCATGCATGGTTATAGTTTAAAACCTATGGTTGCATGCATTCCATGTAATGTTACTTTATAAGGTATAATAGATTATTATTCTTTGATATACCTTATGTTATACAACTTCTCATTTATGTAATGAGTTGTATTCCTTATTTTATAACATCAAAACTTTATAACATGATATACCCACATAATTTATACCATGTTATAAATACCTTATTTTATAACATCAAAACTTTATAACATGACATAACCAATAGTTTTTGTAATATTTCTCCTTAATTGCCGAAAAGGCATGTATTTAATATTTCATTCCCTTTCAAACCCCACACTTTCTAATTATTACAATTTCACCACTTATTGTATATCATACCATATTCATCATATACTATATCATTTAAATCATATAATATGTATATAATATGGTCTAAAATTTCCAAAAATACCAACAGACCCTTAGGTTCTGTTTTTTTTTTAACCCTTAACTGTCCACATTTATAGTTTTACCACAAATCTTATAATATTTTTCATAATATTTGTTATACCATCCAAACATTATAATATTTATAACATATGATATTATATGTTATTCCCCTTATATTACCGAATAGAACATGGTCTGTTTGGTATTTTTTTCCAGCAACATAATTTTCCTTATTTACAATATGACCACATATATTATCCTAAGTTACATATATAGGTTATATTACATGGTTTTAATATTTATTATTCATATAACATATAGTTTTTTGTTATTTATTTCAAAAAGCCCCCAAGCTATTTCTAATTCCTTTTCCTCCCGCCCCCAATCTCTCCCTTATTTACATTTTGACCCATCTTATATAATATACTTTCTATATGTAACATAACCATATATTATACACTTTTATTAATTATCCACTTATATAACTCCAAAAATTCCCAATTTTATACTAAGGTTATAAATCACTATATTAACCAATCTATACCTCAACTTTTTCGGTAATTGCATTTTATACCCCAATATTTTATAAACTTTATATTAACCCATAAAATTACTATAAGTTCATAAATTAATTTTATGACATTAAGTTGGTCAAACCTCCTAATATGGTCTATATTCCTATTGACTTTCATTTTGACCAGAGTTTGTATAATTATGGTTTTTGACCCAGATAGTTTCATAAATTACATTTTTGTCTTAAAACTTAATTAATTAATTTTATAAAACTCATAAAATAGGTTTTAACTTAGTTTTCGGTTAATTTATAGTTAGCCCCCAAAATCATTTTAATCCAAAAAAACCCTATAATTTTCGGTAATGTTATTACTATATTAAATTCATTTTAACTAATAAACATAGATTAAATGGCCTTATTACAATAATTTGCACAGAATAAAAATCACATAAATGTCCTAAATGACATTATAACGTTACGGCTTATAACATAACCACCCAAAACTTTTATAAACTATGTTTTTAGCCCTTATTTAATTTCCTTGACCTATAGGTCATTAACACACAACCATACTAACCAACCAAAAATGTTATTAAATGTTTTAACACATAATTAAGTTATTCATCCCCATAAAACCCCACGCTGCTGATATTTAATGTAACACAATTTCATAAAAACTATATTATATTATAAGGTAAGTATTTCTCAGCAAGCTTTTGATTCCAAAGCTACCAAGCACTTCAACGGCTTTATCACTCACGGCCTAATTTTATACAAGATTTTAGCTTTGAAGTGTTAATAACATAGGGTTAGTATATACATCATTAAGGTATATATACTCACTTTGGTAGTATTTTATTTTGGTATTGTTTCCTATAGTTGAGGAGGTGGTATCCATGGATTTTTCCAGCATCATTCATGCAACAACAAGGACATATATTAGCCATATAAGCAAGGTCATTAATGGTGGATTTTAAGATTGGAAATACATGGTATTTACCTTGGTTTAAGGCTGGTTTCAAGGCTTTTCACGCCTGGTTTTTGTGAGCAAACAAGTGTTAAAAATGCCACTTATACCAATCTATATTACCAGTATACAAGGGGTATACATGGGGCAAAACAAGGAGTTACTCTGCTACTAATACCAGCTTATATAACCGTTGGAATCAAGAGGAGATAGGCAAGGTTTTCCTTATCGAGAATGAATGAAAATCAGGCTTCTTGCATGGATTTTGTTCCTTCACAAGATGGGCGTTCTCCTCTGATTTTTGCATGAAGAAAAACAAAGTTTGAGATGGGGAAAAACTGGAAAGAAAACCGGTAATGGAGGAAGAGAAATAGGCTAGTTTCTAGCATGGTTTTACCTTAAGAAGTCACCTAGGTAAGCTTCCCTTTCTTCTTCTCTATTTTCAGCCGTAAATCTCCTCCACTTCACCCACCAACATAGCTTGTTTGCTGGATAAAAATGGAGATCGGTGAGCTCCTTGAAGAAGAGGAAGAGAGGATAAAATTGATATTTTTAAGCCATTAACACTTACCTACAGCAAGAGATAGCATCCATGGATGTTGGGTGACGTCTCTCTCAGTTTTGGAGCATTAAGGAAGGATTTTGGAGCTGCTATGGTTGGAGAAGAAGAAAGGTAGTGGGAAAAAAGAAAGAAGAAACCGGTTATAAGAGGTAAAAGGTCTTAGATTTGTCAACACATGGGATGACACTTGGTTAGATATTTTTGGAGGGTTTCCATCGGTGGAAGCAACCGATATTTAGGTGGCAAGGATCAGATAAGGATGAAGAGATAGGCTTGATTAATTTAAAATGGTAAAAGTGTACAAATAATCACTTTATTAAAGTAAAAGTGATGAGTCACATTTAATTACAAATGGGGACGGTAACTAGCTTGGAAAAGAGCCTTATTTGGCAGAATATATGGCCAAGGTCAGGGAACATATTGACCATAGACATGATTAAGAGATTTAATGTTTTTTTGCACTATATGGTTACTATTCACTAACCAATGCACATATTTTTTGATTTTTTTGAAAAACTTGAAATTAGGCATTTTAATGTGGTACATTATATCACATTAGTATATTTAAGGGTATTCAAGACCCTATAAATCAAATAAAACTCATTTTGGAGACAATCTCACAAAATTGTGCTTTAAGAAAGCTTAGTGCACATTTTTGTGTTCTAGTGAGTTCCTGAGCTTGGTTTCCCTTGAAAACGGTTTTAATGTGTTCATTTAAGAGTTATAAGGATCCGGTCAAAATTTCAGGTGAAACGGAGTTTGTTTGGGAATTTAATCACCCTAAAGGTCAAAGGGTACAATTCTTGCTTTCTGTTAAACATTGTTGTGTTTAATTTATTTTTAAGGCATGTGTTAGGCCTTAATTTAATTGATTAGATGTTTAATCAATGTTTATTAGTTAGGGGTATTTCAACACCTCTCTTCTCTATCTATTTCCTTGTCAATTCCAACTTCATGCTCCAAATCAAATTCTAAGACCATATTTGTGCTAGTTAGACCAAGTTCTCATTTCCATCTTTTCAAATCTCCAAGAACTCAAGTTCCATCCCATGGAGAATCTCCATTGAAGGAGGAAACGCTCAAACTTCTTATACCTTGTTACTCTCCTTTGCTCAAAGGTAAGAAAAGCCAAAGAAAAATTCATGTTTCCTCTCATTTTTATACATGGCCGAAAATCACCCTGTGATGCCTTGTCTTGCTCTTTTTGAATCTTGATTCAATCTTCAAAGGACTAGGAGGAGTCCTACCTTGCTTCTTAATCAAGCTCACTTTCAAATTCCAAGGTAAACATCAATTCTAGTGTTTTAAAACACTTCTTGTAATCTAGGGTTTGTTCATGATTTTAAGTATAATGCTTAATGCTCATTACCCTTAATTGTATATTGGTTTGAAGGTTGACAAGTGAACAAGTCCTTGTCGATTTTCAATCAAGAGAAGACAAGAGAGAAATCTTGAAGAGGAAAAGGTAAATGACCTATCATAATGTAGTTTAGTACCTTAGGAAAATTGAGCTTGAATTGCTTTATAAACAATTTAAAGAGCCAAAGGGAAATAAGTTAGTATAAAATATCCACAAGGTAGATTATAAGGGCATATGAGTTTGTTGTGTGTATTTGCAGGTTAAAGGCATTTTATATGTGGAAATTCAGTGTTTAAGATTATTGTTATTTAAGGACCTAAGAGCCATGTCATTTAAGGGCCTAAGTGCTAAGCAATTTAAATTATGCACTATATCGTGATGTAGTGTAGTGTAAGTGTAGATTGTGTGTAAAGAACATTCTTAGTGGATTTGAACGTCTTTGATTGTTTAAGGTTGAAAAAACTAAGGGTAGAGTGTAAAGATGTGCTAGAGAAGCTATGTCAAAGTTTGGTTGGTAAACAAAGAGTTCCAAATTGTTTAAGAAGATTTTATGACTTGGAATGTACTAGGAATCATTAAGGGTTATATTGGTGAAAGAAAATGATGTAAGGTGTGTTTTGAGTGTTAGAATGATCTAGGAACTGTCTTGAAGGATTTAGAGTTCAAATGGGTGTTTTAGACACACCAAAGTCTTGGTATGAGATGTGTTAACATTTGTGCAAAAGTTGGTGGTAAATGAGTTGTTAAGTCTTGTAAAGACCAAGGAGCGAACTAAGGATGATGATAATGCACAATGATGCTTGAGAATGGTTGTGAGGAAACACTTTGGTTAGTTGATATTGTAGGAATAATTCACCACTTAGAAATCCTAAGGAAAAATGCTACAAGTGTTAGGAATTTTGGTAAAGATTGAGTAAGTAATCGAAGGAGCTAAATGAAGGCATGATCATAAATTAAGAGGGTTATAAAAGTGCCTAAATGATGTTAGAACATACTAGGAACCTTGTGGAAGAGTTTGGAGCAAAATAGAAATTTTGAGTCATGGTTCCGTAGTCAACCGACCCAGGGGACCGACCCTGGCTAGGTCGGTCGGACTGTAATAAGCTAGCCGGAAATGCTTCTACATTCGACCGACCCAGGGGACCGACCCTGTCTGGGTCGGTCGGGCTAAAAATAATGAACCAGAATGTTTTGTAATGACCGACCCTGGCTGGGTCGGTCGAGTAAAAATTTCAAACCCGGATGTTCTTCTGGATCCGACCGACCCAGGGGTTGGGTCGGTCGAAGGGTCGGTCGGCCATATACAAAAAAAAACAGAAAAGAAAATGTGGCTTAAGTGGTAAACCCTAGTGAGTATAAGAGGATAACAAGTGTAAGTTTAAATGTGAAAACTTGTCTATAATCATGTAAAGTACTTAGTTAATCGGAAGTCAAATAAATTAAGTAACCGACATTACTTATTAGTGTAGGAGCTGCATTCGGTGGTCAACAAACGCAGCAGGGTCCCAGGTATAGTTTTCTTGCAGTCTGTTTGCTTCCGGTTTACACGGCTTGTGTGTTTGTTGTTTTCTGAGTGTTTACGACCTTGTAAGATCTAAATCATGAAATGAGTTTACAATTATTGTTTTATCGTGGTGTGTATGTCCGATACCGTCTAACCTCAAATACGTGCGAACCCGTTAGCTAACCAATGTTAGGAAAACGTAAGAGAACGGTATTCGGCTTTTAATTTCAACTTACGGAACGTTCTAACCACGGCTATCTGTGTGTTAAATGTGAATTATGTTGTACATTGTATCTCATCTCCCTTGTGTGCCTAACCGGGCTTGAACATTTATAGTTTGTAACTATAAGTAATGAGCTTAATATGAGGATGAAACATTCTCTAGGCTCAACCAATTTGGCTAACTGTTGTTGGTTCGTTTCCTTAAGCGATTCGTTCCTAATTGTGATGTGCATATGTTGTTGCTATGGAATGGATGTTGATATAAATATGTATGTTGCTGGTTTAAAATGAACCCCATGTTATATGAGAATTAGTTGCGTGTATCCCGGTAGCCGACGGGCTGCACGTTAATCATACCAGCCAAGGGTTGCTGAGCCCCTTTGGGGCACCATATTTTAATTTGCAGGATGAGATCGAAGAAGCGGAGTCTCTTAGTTCCTTGTACAATGAAATACTTTTGTTGTCTTGGATGTTAGACCCAGGGTGCGCTTGTGCTCCTGTGGTTGTATATTTTGGCAGCATAAGAATTAGTATGATGGCTTTGTATATATTTGCACTCGGTTTGGTTGGTTTGTAAGTGTGTAGATATTAGTAACTAATGCTCGGGAGTCTGTGTCCATCAGACTGATACAATTGTGCGTATTATCCTTGTTAGCCACGTGGGTGGCTAACGGCATGTAACACCGTCCCGTTTTGGTTAATGTTTAAGTTATGAGTTTCCACTACGATTACCGTTTAGTGTTAAGTTTTAAGATGGGGTGTTACAATCGTCCTTTAATGTATAGCTTATTATAGTTTGGTAGTTATAAGTTAACCTGCTTATGTATATATATATTCAATACATGTTGTATTGAATAGACAAGCAAGACACACACGTGAAATGAAGAACAACAAGTATAAACATGAGTCATATAATGTCCATCTGAGTGTGTATGTATGCTAGGGAGTTGGTGAGTGAGGTTAGACTGTGCAATCAACTTAATACTTTTGGTATTAAGTAGACTGACTAGTCGGGGAACAGTTCCAGAACCGTAGGCCTGCTATTAGGAAGGGTAGAGGACTTCGGTGATAAGTCCAGAACTGTCTCGGAGTCCATAGGTTGGATGGAGGGAGATTAAGTGAATTTCTTGAGTGTAAGTTCTCAATCGAAAAGGAGTTTCCAATTTGGAAATTATCGCATCTCTTCTTAAACTACTAAACACATCTAACTCAACGACACATCCACGACCGCGTGAGGACATATCGGAGCACTTGTTAGTTTAGTTTTGATGTTTTGGAAAAAGTTGTGATGTTTGGCAAGGCATGTTCACATTTTTGGAAACAAATACAAGTCTTCGTATTCCATTGTCAGAAATGAAAGTCTCATCTACACATTTGAAAATTCTAGACTTGAAAAAGTCATTATCTTGGTGTTGTCTATTTTTTATAGAAGATGATTTAACAAAACCAATGCTTCTTATTAGTGATAACAAAATATATTCATTTAAAAGGAGTCACTCGTTGAAAACGTTGAATGAAGCATTTAAAAGAATGATGTATTGTGAGTTATGCATATGGGACCATGGATTCCCCCATGATTGTAACACTGTTAACTGCCTGATGCCATCATACTTAAAACTTGGGCTCTCGACCGCTGGGATGTCGTTGAGGTGACCATGATTATCCTCTTCTTGGACTCTGAGTTGGCTCTGTGAAAGGTCTGAACTAGGAATGCGTATGGGTTTTGTATGAGGCACTTGGGCCTTCAAACTGAGAGTGAGATGCGTGGGCAAGAGTTATTCCTATACTAGAACGGATGTGTGGGCCTGAATACCCTTAATCTGGAAGTGAAGCATACGGGATGAAGAAAGTTGTATGGACTGTGAATGGGCCACTAGGTCATGAGAGAACTTTGAAGTCTAAGATTCGTTTGAAGTTCTTGTTAGGCCTAAAGGCCGAAAACTAAAATGAAGGAGATATGCAAGCTATTTGGAATTCAACTGTTTTATGGTATGGGCCAAAACTGGACACCTAGATCTAGGATTTTGGGCTAGAGGCCAAGCAAAAAGTTTACCTAGACTAGAATGGGCCTTTGGGACCGAAAATGTATTTTCGAAGGATTGATTGATTTTTAAGTCTTGTGGATTATTTCAAGTGGGATTTTGTTCATGGGCCTGAACTAAATTGATAATTCAATAAGGCCAAAAGAGAAATCACCTAAACCTAAGCTTTTGGACCAAAGCCCAATAACACACATATTTAACCAAACAGGGACTTTGAGCCGTAAGCAATAAAGCCATAAATTCAGATTAGGCTGAATTTGGTGTAGGAAAAGATCCTATCAATTCAAGGCTGGTACTGGGCCGATCATAAAAGTAACCATGGTTTCACACAAGTTCAAAATGTCCTCACTAGACGTTTGGACCAACGAGTATGGATCAATCCGGAGAGGTGCTTGGGGCTTGGGACCAGGTCACCGCAAGGAATAGGGTTTGCGCGCTATCTTCTTCGGGCTTCCCCATTTTTTCACATCACACGTGTGTGTACGTCTACGGTCGGGTCTTTGACTGACCAATTGATGGGCTGGTAAGAATACTTCTTGAGAGGTGCTAGGAGCCTAAGCCAAGGTATTAAGAGGATGTGGTTAGACGACATCCTCCTCTTTTCCCCCACTCATTCACAAAAGTAAGCAAACAACATAATAAAAGCCATAAATACACAATTTTCAAGTTAATCCCTCTTTCTTAAGATTAAACAAGTTAAAATTAAGAGTTTGTCCCTAGTAGAGTCGCCATTCAGTTAGCCTCAATTTTTGAACCACTATCATGTTGATTCGGGTTGATTAGGATCTGATCGGTTCTAGGTCCACTTATAATCTAAGTTTAATAACTAATTCATGTAACTATAATTATCAAAACCTAAGTTAGCTCACTCGAACCTATTTAGATTTGCCACAAAATTTTGACCTATGGTAAATTGGGAAAGTAGGGTTCGGGTTTAGGGGCTTAGTACTCAACTTTTCAGGGTGCAAATTTTTTCATTACCCTTATAGGATGTTTTTCGTCTTCTTAGATTATTCAAGGCTTGTTACGAGATCGTTTTAACTTAAGTGCGCAAGCTTTTTTTTTATTATTATTTTTTGACAGAAAAGTAAAGTGGAAATTAAGCTACCTAAAGTAGGGTTTCAATAGTCAAATTAATTTTTGTCTGTGGCTACGGACTTAATGTCCAAACCCACAATCCTAATTAACCTAGGTGAATACAAAATTTGAATTATGAAGAAAACAAATTTTAAAAAGTCTGGGGCCACGGACTAGGTGTCCGTAGGCCAAGACATAATTTGGAAATACCTAAAAATTTTGAAAATTTCATTCCCGCCTGTTATACTCATAATTTGCTACCCCCTAAAAAGGTAGTCTCTTAAGGCACATGTGCTAAAAGGGCAGTTTGATCATGTAGGATGAATTCCCAGTTTGATCAGCGCATCTCGGAGTGTTAGTGACTGCTTAGTCATCTTCAGGGCATTTCATAATTTTTAAGGCTCCTAAGATCTCATGTAGGCTTTCTCTCTCCTCCAAAAATAACTCAAATCGACTCGGAATGACGTGAATTTTTTACGCATGATAGAGGATGACATTCAAAGCACAATGGCGTTGGAATTTTGATTTTTCAAATTTTCAATAATTTTTCTAGCATTTCTGATTGAATCTGATGAGAAATTGAATTTAATAAATTCCATAATCCTAAAAATTCGATTCCACCTTGGAAAATCAGAAATATCATCCTTTACCCATGTTCAAAGTTTCATAGTCAAATTCCTTTTAGAAGCCTTTGACCTAAAACGTCGGTAAATCTCAGTTTTTACCGGATTTTTCTATCTTTAAGGAAGCCTATATATGTAACCTTATCCCTTGATCAAATCAGATCTCCAAGAACCTAAGCAACAGGAAACCTAGCCATCACGACTCTCTCACGTTTCAAACACCCGAGCATTGAAATCACATCAAAAACCTTCCAAATCTTCATCTAAATACATTCTTCAACTCCACAAACTTCACAACAATCATCAAACCTTCACCAAACACCACCAAGTTGTGAAAAACACCAAGAACAATAAGGAGTCAGAAGCTCGGGTCGATCTAATTCTGGAACTAGCATCCACTAGGCCTTCGAAGAATCCCAACATGAAGAAACACCACGAAGCGAAGGTAAAACAGGTTAGAGTTCAGGTTTCCCTAGTAGAAAAGACCCTAAACCGCAGCGGTTGTTTTGGTACCTATAGTAGCGGTTGAAAACCGCTGCGATGGGTGCCGCTGCGGTAGGTGAAAACACTACCGCAGCGGTTCTTATTAAGAACCGCTGCAATAGGTTTTTTTTTTTTCCATTCCACCCTACAATTCTACCAACACACCCAAAATCAATCAAACCTGTAAGATATAGCAATAAACAATGCCACCACAGTGGGGCATTAGATCAACCATTTCACCATTTAAATAGCCACCAAACCTATCTACGGGCAATAATCCACTTACATTTACAAATTTGAGCAAATTAATCAAACATCAACAAAATCTTTACAGAAACGACAATTGTTTCATGAGAATTTCAAAATCATCCTACTCAATCCTACCAAACCCTAGAAGCAACCTACATTAACGCTCATGAATTCTGCCCATTCTTCGAGCACCTCGGTTATATGTCCTTCGTTGTAACCGTCTACCAACTCTTCAAAAGCCTTGGAATTAACACAAAAAGAAATATGATTAGTTGCTAATAATACTTTGAGTTTAAGAATCAATGTTAAAAATTATCTACAAAACCAAAATATTTCGAGAATGCTACTTACCAGGTCTAGAGACTTCTCTGGCAAGAGTCTCGGTCCCGCTATCAAGTCACTCATAAACCGAATGACATAGTAGCCACATTCCGAACCTCCCGGCTGCTGTGGACACTGCACATGTATATACGTACATATTCAAAATCGATTTAACACATAAATTATAATACTGTTCCTATTTTAAAACTAATGAACATATTACAAAATTTGAATAAGGACTACAAAAATACCTTGACTACATTCCACGGAATCTTCTTAAATCTCTCTCCTCGGACTTGCGTCATTACAGATACAAAGGCACTAGAATTCATACGCACAGAAAAGTAAAAGTTATCAACCGGATGATTAAGAAATAACTAAAAATTGATAATTAATCAAGTTAAGTAAATTCATCACCTCATCAACATGTTTATATAAGTGGCCTCTTGGGACCGAGATGCTGAGTCAAGCTGCAGGACTCTTGGGCTTTTTATACATAGAACGAGCAAAGACCAGTGTCGGCTGTTCATAGATTACAATACAGGCAGAACTTAATTCAATCAATTACATAATAACAAATATCATAATTTTAAACTAACTTAACATTAGATAAAATTCTTACCCTTGATGAAGAGGCAGCATATGTAAGATTTATCTGCAACTGCACACGCATGTATCACATTCGACAAGTACTGGACCAACGCTTGGGGGTCAGATCCCATATTAGCTTCGGAACAGTAGTCAGGGCATAGGAACCCGAAACTACTATTCTCATGTACTTGGACCGCCTTGTCATCAAAAACCTGCACAATATAAAGAAACCAATATTATGAATTTAATTTTCAAATATACAGAGTAAAATGTGTACAACGTATGCTAATTACTCACATGCAAGCCGATTTGAGAATCGACGCACTCAACCAATCCTTCGTGAACAACTCCACAAAATCAGTAAGATAGATTTCAAAACTCTGAGCGCCTGTATAGTGAAAAAGATCCGGTCTTGGTTCCATTGTAACCGAATCTTTCCTGGCGGCGTCATCAATAGTGTGGAGTGCAACAGTTTCAGCATGGGGGGAAAGAACGGTGTTGCATTCAGAACCGCCGGTTGTAGCAAATTCGATCTCATCACAACTCTAGTCGCGGATGCCATCGAAGGATTAGCTGGTGCAACAACAACTCTCTTTCCTTTTGCCTTATCAGAATTTGATTGAATGTGTTCCTAATATATTAATTTAATAAGTATATGTTTCTACTCTAGGATATGTTAAAGAATAAGTTTTTTCATGGGGTTACCTGCTGCTCCCCAAGCCTAATCAATCTACAGGGCCACTGTACTGCATTGGATTCAGCTTGACGAAGGGTGGATATGTCTGCACTGGGCACCGGTATCTGACAATCCGCGTAAGCAGGCGCGTAACCTTCAACAAGCACCCGGCATGGTACTCTCGGAGCGCTGTATTCCTCACGGTGTCTCCAGCACAAGACTTGAAAAGTTTTCCCCACCCTACTTCGACTTCGTCAACGCCAATCACTTGGAACAATGTGCAGTCAATTGGTTGCTAAATTTTCAAAATTAAAGATTTTAGATGCACATAAACAAGTGTATAATTTGTTTTTTTTTGTATTTGTAGTTAACATGTTGTTCTAACCTTGAGAGATGAATATGGAAATGGGTTGACGGAGTGAACACTACTGGGAGGCACTGCTGCGGGCTCTGATGCTTGTGCCTGATCTGGCGGTCTAGAAACCTCCTGACTCATCCTCTCATAACGCATCATCTCCATAGCTTGAGCGATTGACTGCTGAAATTCATTTCGTAGTCGCTGCTCGAGCTCCGCATTCTGGCGTAAGTGCTCCTCATATGTAATGCTCCCTCCAGCAAGTGTCTCGACCCAGGATTACCGAAGGCTTGGCGTATACCGACATGACCACCAAAGCCTACTGCACGACCCGGATGATCCTTCTTCCCGAGAGCGCGGGAAAGTGGATCATCCTGCCTAACGGGCTGCCAAGTGCCCTGGGTGATCTGGGAGCTTAACTCTTCCTGTTATGGAGTTTAATAAGTCAATAAGGATACTTCGGTTTATTTAACTGCTATTGTTACTCTATAAATATAATAAACATTTTTTAAACTAAAAATCACTTACCATTTGGTTGATGACTTCTCTCGTGGCGTCATCATACTCAGCAGGTGCCGCCGGATTTGAAGGTTTCTTCCGTCGACTTAAGTCCCAAACCTTCATCCTTCGTTCGCTGACATTCGAGCCAGCTGGCAGCAACCCCTCTTTCTCCCACTGCGGCACACGCTGAGCAATACTTGTGCTCCCCATGTGATGGGGGTAACGATTTTTTTTTGCATTTTGTTGTTGTTTCTCACGTATAGCCTACATATATGTATGAAAAGACAAATTATGCAAATAATATATGAAAAAGACGAATTAACCAAATGAACTCTAAGGACACTTTAAACATTTATCATACAAAAGAACAACTACTAGTGTGAAACTCACCTTGAACTCAGGGGTCAAACGCTTCGCCACAAACTCATTCCACTGCTCTTCAGTAATACCATCATATTTTTGCCACGGTGGTCTCCGATCATCCACATCTTCACCTTCTGCCTCCTCTATCTCTGCGGGCTCCTCACAGTAAATGTACTGCCTCGTGAGCAGAGATCTGAAGTCTTTGAACTGTGTGGCAATCCCCTTCATCACATCATCCTTCAGAGAAGGATCTATACAGAATCGGTCCTATATGCACAAAAAAAATGGATTAGTGTAAAAAAGTAACTATATAAATCTTAAAACAAACTATTAAGTGTAACAAATACCTTGAGACGTTCAAATATCTGCTCCTTCAACGCCTGAGGCACTTGCTTCCAATTGTGGTTTATATTGAAATATGTACTCACCAAATGCCTGGCTAGAGCAGTGAAATCATTTTTCCAAGTACCGTGGGCTGATTAAACTCATTGAACTCCAAAGGCTTTGTCGGGGGGCCTCTATTTGCTTTCAGCCCACGGGTTGCCCCTCGTTTTTTGGGTTTCTTGAGAGGCGGAGGAGAGCAACTTGTATCTCTTGTCCTTCCTGTGAAGGCCCTGCTGTCTCGGTCTGCTGTGGGGTGGTCTCTACGTCTGCTTTCTTTGATTTCTTTTTACCACCTCGTGTGGTGCGTTTTGCCGGTCTACTATCCCCAGTCAGGAGCAGCTGTCCTATAGGATCATCAATAGGATCATCATCCACTGAGGAAAAAAACACACACATTAGATCAATATTCATGGAACGATGTATAATTGCAAAAATAAACATAAATAATTAATTCTGATAACATTGTAACAACAATAATACGAATTATATAATGTAATTTCAACCAATGGTGTTACCTAGACATAGTAACATATATCATGATCTGTTTTCTACCCAAACCCCCTCATTATGGTCTGATCGAGCGTAGATGGTCTGAACATCATCATTTTGTAAATCATCAGTTGAATCATGCAACCCTGTATGCAACGATACAGTTTCATCTATCATCTCATTATCATCATCGTCGTTGTTTTCATCCTCAAACAAAACCGGTCTTCTCCCTGGAAGAACAACATGCCATCTACTAGCTTTTGGGTCTTCAACATAAAACACCTGGTCACAGTCTTTACCCAACACAAACTGATCTTCCTTATTAGTTGTAACACGTGAAAGATCAACCAAAATAAGTCCTTTATCATTTTGGAGTCCATGTCGGTTGTCCACCCAATTGCAGCGGAACAATAGAAACGAATCAATGTGATAGTTTAGTTCCCATATGTCCTCTATCACACCATAATACCAACTACTACTGCTCATTGGTTGAACCTGGTTACCTAGACCATATTCAGTCACCGATGCTTCAATTTTTACCCCACTGTTCTGATGTATTGATTTAGCATCTTGGCGTGCAGTGTATGTGCATCCATTAATGTCATACCCTTCAAACGATACAACATCTGTTCCAGAACCAACAGCTAGACATCTGATTTCTTCACTGACATCTTCGGGGTTCAATGAAGCTTGCTCAAACACATATTCCTTAAACCATTGGACGAATACTCGATTTTGTTCTTTTTTAAGCCAGATACGGTTTTTGGTAGGGTTTTGTCGACTCAACTCAGCAATGTGAATATCGAAGTAGGGTTCAACAACCTCAAGGTGTTGTAGTACAAACAAATGTGCCTGATTAATAAGATCACGAGAGATACGAACAACCTTTTTGCCAATAACTCCTTTACCCTCAAATCTACCATGGTGACGTGGTTTGGGAATACCAATTGACTCTGCATCGTTCAAATAACTTGTTACGAATTCTGTGACTTCCTCAGTCACTGTTGCTTCGATGATACTGCCTTCCGGTCTATATCTGTTTTTCATTCTACCCTTCAGAATCCCCATATATCGTTCGAAAGGATACATGTAACGTAAGTAAACCGGACCACAATATTTGATCTCTCGGACAATATGCACTACTAAATGCACCATTATGTCGAAGAAAGATGGTGGGAAATAAATCTCAAGCTGGCATATTGTCACAACAATTTCATGTTGCAGATCATCGAGGGTGTCTGAGTCAATTGCCTTGCAGCAGACAGCGTTGAAGAAGAAACATAATCGAGTTAGAGCATTTCTGACATTTTCTGGTAATATCCCTCGTATTGCAACTGGAAGAAGATGCAACATTAACACATGATAATCATGAGATTTCATGCCTAACAGTTTCAAATCCTTCATAGAAACTAGGTTCTTCCAGTTTGAAGAGTACCCAGATGGTACCTTCAATGTGTGCAAACACTTGCAAAAACTTAATTTTTCACTCTTAGAGAGGGTATAACACGCAGGAGGTAGATATGTTCGCTTCTCATCCTCTATTGGGTGTAGTTCTTTCCGTATGCGCAACTCTTGCATATCTCTCCTCACCTTCAATCCGTCTTTCGTCTTGCCGGGTATGTTGAGCAAAGTACCACACACTGCCTCACCGACGTTCTTCACAATGTGCATGATATCCAAACAATGTCGAACAGGCAGATGCCGCCAATACGGTAGATCCCAAAAAATGGAACGTTTTTTCCAAATGTTCTTCGGCGGCTTGGATGTGTTTCCAAAGACATTTTCAATGTCTTTTACCTTTGCATACACTTCCTCTGAATTCAAAGGCAGACGAGCCACACGAGTCTCGGGCTCATTGTTGAACAGCTTTCGCTTTCTCGAACGGTAAGGATGGTCTACTGGAAGAAACCGTCGATGACACATATAAACATTTTTGCCGCAGTGCTTCAGACGATCTGAACATGTGTCATCCTCACATACCGGACACGCTTTGAATCCTTTCACCGAGTATCCTGACAAGTTCCCATAGGCAGGAAAGTCGTTAACAGTACAGAACAACATCGCCTTCAGTGTGAAATTTTCTTTCGCATGAGCATCATATACCACTGTCCCTTCATTCCACAACAAGTTCAGATCGTCGATCAGTGGTGCAAGATATACGTCAATGTTATGACCAGGTTGCTTTGGACCAGAAATTAGGAGTGATAACATAATGTATTTTCGTTTCATGCACAACCATGACGGTAAATTGTAGATCACTAGTAGCACCGGCCAAGTGCTGTGCTGACTGCTCAACGTGCCATACGGGTTCATCCCATCGGTACACAATCCAAGTCTCAGATTCCTATCCTCATCCCCAAAATGATGTTTGAATTTTCTGTTGATATTTCTCCACTGAGGTCCGTCTGCAGGATGTCTTAATTTTTCATCGATTTTTCTACCATCCGCGTGCCATCGTAAGTTCTTCGCATCTTTGGGTTGGCAAACAACCGTTTGAATCTAGGAATTATCGGCAAGTACCACAATAATTTCACTGGACGATTTTTTTTCTGAAAGGAGGAATCCTCATCCTTGTCCTTGTACCGGGACAACAAACATTTAGGACACTTGTCTAGATGTTCGTATTCACCCCTATAAAGCACACAGTTATTTGGGCAAGCATGAATCTTTTTATATTCAACTCCCATTGGACACATCCATTTCTTTGCCTCGTAGGTGGATGTAGGAAGACCATTCTCATCAGGAAGCATATCATGTATCAGCTCTAGAAATGACGTGAAACACTTGTCACCAACTCCATATTTCCCCTTTAAGTTGAACAAATTAAGTACAACAGTCAATTTTGTGTATTTAACGCACGAAGGGTACAAAGGTGTCTTTGATGCGTCCAACAATCTTTGATACTCTTCCGGCTTATCGACAAAAGTATCCGCAACATTTTCTAACATTTCATCCATTTGCTCATCATGGTGAGTGGTCTCGCTGTCATCGAATCCTGAATCACTTAACGGTACCGACTCATTGATGGTATTGAAGGTGTGGGGGCGGTACTTGCGTAACGTGGATCATGAGCACTTGATGATGTTGAAGCACTAGCTGCAACAGTTTCTCCATGAAAATTCCATTTTGTAATGTGGCATGAATCCACGGGACTTAAGATGAAATCTAATTTCCTCAATGTCTTCATATTTCCTTACGACCCCACAGTCAACACAAGGACATGAAATATTGTCCGCCTTTGTTATGTCCTTGTGTTGCACTGCCGCTTTGAGAAACTCTTTCAGCTTCTCATCAAAATAGTGATCCCCTCGATCACCGTACATCCAGTCACGCTCCATTCTATATGTGAAAACAAAACAATGTTAAGATTGATTTGTCTTTCAGTTTCGTCTGCATTTGTATATGGAGCATGTTTCTACTGGATGTACGGTTGCAACCAAACTCAGCACTACTCTATGGTTACAACCTAACTAACGTAGCCTAAGTACTCTAACATTCCAACGTAACTAATCTAGCCTTATTCTAACAATTCTAACACATTTAATTTAACTTCAACAAATCATTGCATTATTAAAACAAAAAATAAAGTTTAATTACTTACTTGTTTTAAGGTTGTACAGAGGGGGAAGCTAGGACACTGCTTTGGTGATGGGCTGGGAAAGTACTGGTACAAATCCAATAGCAGATTCAGAAGACCTGACAAAGAAAAGAAGATTGTTATACACAAATAACAAATAAAATTAATTAATAAGACTAATACGATTCTAGAAAAAATTCGGCATGACCTTTGCGTAATCGTGTTAATCCCATGCTTATCATTAAGCATTCACCAACATCTTATTTACCACGACAAATAAATTCAACAATTGGCAGCAACCATCCTTATTCACAATCACTCAATATTAACCACAACCACTTTTTCGCAATAATTAATTAAACAACAAAGAGAAAAGATAGATGAAGATGTTACCTTTTCACTCTTAGTCCACAGCAGAATAAATAAGGAAGAAGAAGTAGAGACCACCCCAATTACTGCAGACAGCGGGGAAGCAAGGAAATAATATTAGGGGGGGCAAGAAATCCATTATTATAAGCATTATCATATTAAGAAAATAAAAAAGAGAAAAAAGATAGATGAAGATGTTACCTTTCAGCTCATGCTGCACAACAGAAGCAATGAGGAAGAAAGAGACACAGAGACCACCCCAATTACTGCAGACAGCGGTGAAGCAAGGTAATAATATTAGGGGGGGCAAGAAATCCATTACTATAAGCATTATCATATTAAGCACGTATATGAGGAAAAAATGTATCATCGTTTTTGTCTCCATGATGGTCGTATAAAATACATTATTAATTTAATGAGATTAGAGAGTGTGACTGAATTGGTGACTGTAAAAATATAGTCACCGCAAATTCCATAAAAATTAATTAAGATAACTTATAGCTATAAACTTAACTAATAAAAAGTATAAATTAATAAAAACTATTTTTAAAAAATTATATTTTTTAAAAATTAATTAAGATGATTTATTATTAACTTATAAATTAAACTAATAAAAAATATTTTTAAAAAATTACCTTTTTTATAAAAATTATTTAAGATAATTTATTATTAGTTACTAAAAAAGAATATTTTTAATGAGTGTAAATTTTAGAAAAATAATTATATTAATAATTACAAATTCTAAAAAACTAACTTCATATTTACGAACATAATAACTATATCAACTAAAAATCTGAGTGTAAAAACGAACACGCTAACATTGTTATTTATTCAACTTAATATGGTTACAATCATTAAATTAAGATTGAAGTAGATCAATGCTCCAGAATTATAAAAATTCCTAATAAAAAAAGAACACAAGTTAACATAACCTTAAATAACATATCACATCTCTTATCGGAATCTGAGTTTAATGGATAAAAAACATATGGTTGGGCAACATCCACTTACATATAGCACATACAGTTGACAAGTACTATAATACTATAAAATATCAAGTAACTTACTTATCGAATACTAGTAGTTTTTTCCAAAAATAATCTCTAGTAATATATTACTGAAGAAACAAGGATGCATTATCACTAGCATCATTGTAATAGTGACGCAATATTCCCGTACCGTTTTTTACAACTTTGGGTTGTACGCAGAGGGCACAAACAGCAAAAATATCAACTCAGGCATTTTATCGAACACCTTATATGCACAACTATTTATACTTGTTCAATAATCTATCTATATTCAAATTATGTACACACAACTAAACTAACAATCAATAACTATATTACAACTAGTTATTCAATCAACAAGACAATAATTAACAGATTTCAAAGTTCGAATTCGGAAATCGAACCTAGGGTTCTGGCAGCAATCTCGATCGACGCCTGCGACCTCCTGGCGGAAGGATTGGCGACGGAGACGGCGGCGAGTACCGGTGGCGCGACGAGGAAGAAGACGGTGGTGGTGGTGAAGGAATCGCAGGCGTCAGCTGCTCAGAATCGCCGTCGAGTTCGCCGTCGCTCTACTTCGTTCTCGTTTGACAGAAGAGAATGAAGAGGAGAGTGACGGAAAGCTCGATTTGGGAAAAAAAAGACCCTATGGCAGCGGTTCCTACTAAGAACCGCTGAGATAGGTTAGTAAAAAACACCTATCTCAGCGGTTTTTAGTAGGAACCGCTGCGTTAGAGGTTTTTTTTTTAAATTGACCCTACCGCAGCGGTTGTAAGTCTTACTAAGAACCGCTGCAGTAGACCATTTTTTTTAAAAAAAAAACAACATATCGCAGCGGTTCTTACTAAGAACCGCTGCAATAGGTTATTTTTTTTTTTGTTTTTTCCATTCCCCTACAATTCTACCACACACACCCAAAATCAATCAAACCTGTTAAGATATAGCAATTAACAATGCCACCACAGTGGGGCATTAGATCAACCATTTCACCATTTAAATAGCCACCAAACCTATCTACGGGTAATAATCCACTTACATTTACAAATTTGAGCAAATTAATCAAACATCAACAAAATCTTTACAGAAACGACAATTGTTTCATGAGAATTTCAAAATCATCCTACTCAATCCTACCAAACCCTAGAAGCAACCTACATTAACGCTCATGAATTCTGCCCATTCTTCGAGCACCTCGGTTATATGTCCTTCGTTGTAACCGTCTACCAACTCTTCAAAAGCCTTGGAATTAACACAAAAAGAAATATGATTAGTTGCTAATAATACTTTGAGTTTAAGAATCAATGTTAAAAATTATCTACAAAACCAAAATATTTCGAGAATGCTACTTACCAGGTCTAGAGACTTCTCTGGCAAGAGTCTCGGTCCCGCTATCAAGTCACTCATAAACCGAATGACATAGTAGCCACATTCCGAACCTCCCGGCTGCTGTGGACACTGCACATGTATATACGTACATATTCAAAATCGATTTAACACATAAATTATAATACTGTTCCTATTTTAAAACTAATGAACATATTACAAAATTTGAATAAGGACTACAAAAATACCTTGACTACATTCCACGGAATCTTCTTAAATCTCTCTCCTCGGACTTGCGTCATTACAGATACAAAGGCACTAGAATTCATACGCACAGATAAAGTAAAAGTTATCAACGGATGATTAAGAAATAACTAAAAATTGATAATTAATCAAGTTAAGTAAATTCATCACCTCATCAACATGTTATATATAAGTGGCCTCTTGGGACGCAGAGATGCTGAGTCAAGCTGCAGGACTCTTGGGCTTTTTATACATAGAACGAGCAAAGACCAGTGTCGGCTGTTCATAATTACAATACAGGCAGACTTAATTCAATCAATTACATAATACAAATTCATAATTTTTAACTAACTTAACATTAGATAAAATTCTTACCCTTGATGAAGAGGCAGCATTATGTAGATTTATCTGCAACTGCACACGCATGTATCACATTCGACAAGTACTGGACCAACGCTTGGGGGTCAGATCCCATATTAGCTTCGAACAGTAGTCAGGGCATAGAACCCGAAACTACTATTCTCATGTACTTGGACCGCCTTGTCATCAATAAACCTGCACAATATAAAGAAACCAATATTATGATTTAATTTTCAAATATACAGAGTAAAATGTGTACAACGTATGCTAATTACTCACATGCAAGCCGATTTGAGAATCGACGCACTCAACCAATCCTTCGTGAACAACTCCACAAAATCAGTAAGATAGATTTCAAAACTCTGAGCGCCTATAGTAAAAAGATCCGGTCTTGGTTCCATTGTAACCGAATCTCTTCCTGGCGGCGTCATCAATAGTGTGGAGTGCAACAGTTTCAGCATGGGGGTAAGGCATTCAGAACCGCCGGTTGTAGCAAATTCGATCTCATCACAACTCTAGTCGCGGATGCCATCGAAGGATTAGCTGGTGCAACAACAACTCTCTTTCCTTTTGCCTTATCAGAATTTGATTGAATGTGTTCCTAATATATTAATTTAATAAGTATATGTTTCTACTCTAGGATATGTTAAAGAATAAGTTTTTTCATGGGGTTACCTGCTGCTCCCCAAGCTAATCAATCTACAGGGCCACTGTACTGCATTGGATTCAGCTTGACGAAGGGTGGATATGTCTGCACTGGGCACCGGTATCTGACAATCCGCGTAAGCAGGCGCGTAACCTTCAACAAGCACCCGGCATGGTACTCTCGGAGCGCTGTATTCCTCACGGTGTCTCCAGCACAAGACTTGAAAAGTTTTCCCCACCCTACTTCGACTTCGTCAACGCCAATCACTTGGAACAATGTGCAGTCAATTGGTTGCTAAATTTTCAAAATTAAAGATTTTAGATGCACATAAACAAGTGTATAATTTGTTTTTTTTTGTATTTGTAGTTAACATGTTGTTCTAACCTTGAGAGATGAATATGGAAATGGGTTGACGGAGTGAACACTACTGGGAGGCACTGTGCGGGCTCTGATGCTTGTGCCTGATCTGGCGGTCTAGAAACCTCCTGACTCATCCTCTCAGATCGCATCATCTCCATAGCTTGAGCGATTGACTGCTGAAATTCATTTCGTAGTCGCTGCTCGAGCTCCGCATTCTGGCGTAAGTGCTCCTCATATGTAATGCTCCCTCCAGCACGTGTCTCGACCCAGGATTACCGAAGGCTTGGCGTATACCGACATGACCACCAAAGCCTACTGCACGACCCGGATGATCCTTCTTCCCGAGAGCGCGGGAAAGTGGATCATCCTGCCTAACGGGCTGCCAAGTGCCCTGGGTGATCTGGGAGCTTAACTCTTCCTGTTATGGAGTTTAATAAGTCAATAAGGATACTTCGGTTTATTTAACTGCTATTGTTACTCTATAAATATAATAAACATTTTTTAAACTAAAAATCACTTACCATTTGGTTGATGACTTCTCGTGGCGTCATCATACTCAGCAGGTGCCGCCGGATTTGAAGGTTTCTTCCGTCGACTTAAGTCCCAAACCTTCATCCTTCGTTCGCTGACATTCGAGCCAGCTGGCAGCAACCCCTCTTTCTCCCACTGCGGCACACGCTGAGCAATACTTGTACTCCCCATGTGATGGGGGTAACGATTTTTTTTTGCATTTTGTTGTTGTTTCTCACGTATAGCCTACATATATGTATGAAAAGACAAATTATGCAAATAATATATGAAAAAGACGAATTAACCAAATGAACTCTAAGGACACTTTAAACATTTATCATACAAAAGAACAACTACTAGTGTGAAACTCACCTTGAACTCAGGGGTCAAACGCTTCGCAACAAACTCATTCCACTGCTCTTCAGTAATACCATCATATTTTTGCCACGGTGGTCTCCGATCATCCACATCTTCACCTTCTGCCTCCTCTATCTCTGCGGGCTCCTCACAGTAAATGTACTGCCTCGTGAGCAGAGATCTGAAGTCTTTGAACTGTGTGGCAATCCCCTTCATCACATCATCCTTCAGAAGGATCTATACAGAATCGGTCCTATATGCACAAAAAAATGGATTAGTGTAAAAAAGTAACTATATAAATCTTAAAACAAACTATTAAGTGTAACAAATACCTTGAGACGTTCAAATATCTGCTCCTTCAACGCCTGAGGCACTTGCTTCCAATTGTGGTTTATATTGAAATATGTACTCACCAAATGCCTGGCTAGAGCAGTGAAATCATTTTTCCAAGTACCCGTGGGCTGATTAAACTCATTGAACTCCAAAGGCTTTGTCGGGGGGTTCTATTTGCTTTCAGCCCACGGGTTGCCCCTCGTTTTTTGGGTTTCTTGAGAGGCGGAGGAGCAACTTGTATCTCTTGTCCTTCCTGTGAAGGCCCTGCTGTCTCGGTCTGCTGTGGGGTGGTCTCTACGTCTGCTTTCTTTGATTTCTTTTTACCACCTCGTGTGGTGCGTTTTGCCGGTCTACTATCCCCAGTCAGGAGCAGCTGTCCTATAGGATCATCAATAGGATCATCATCCACTGAGGAAAAAACACACACATTAGATCAATATTCATGGAACGATGTATAATTGCAAAAATAAACATAAATAATTAATTCTGATAACATTGTAACAACAATAATACGAATTATATAATGTAATTTCAACCAATGGTGTTACCTAGACATAGTAACATATATCATGATCTGTTTTCTACCCAAACCCCCTCATTATGGTCTGATCGAGCGTAGATGGTCTGAACATCATCATTTTGTAAATCATCAGTTGAATCATGCAACCCTGTATGCAACGATACAGTTTCATCTATCATCTCATTATCATCATCGTCGTTGTTTTCATCCTCAAACAAAACCGGTCTTCTCCCTGGAAGAACAACATGCCATCTACTAGCTTTTGGGTCTTCAACATAAAACACCTGGTCACAGTCTTTACCCAACACAAACTGATCTTCCTTATTAGTTGTAACACGTGAAAGATCAACCAAAATAAGTCCTTTATCATTTTGGAGTCCATGTCGGTTGTCCACCCAATTGCAGCGGAACAATAGAAACGAATCAATGTGATAGTTTAGTTCCCATATGTCCTCTATCACACCATAATACCAACTACTACTGCTCATTGGTTGAACCTGGTTACCTAGACCATATTCAGTCACCGATGCTTCAATTTTTACCCCACTGTTCTGATGTATTGATTTAGCATCTTGGCGTGCAGTGTAGTATGTGCATCCATTAATGTCATACCCTTCAAACGATCTTCTTCCTACATCTTCGGGGTTCAATGAAGCTTGCTCAAACACATATTCCTTAAACCATTGGACGAATACTCGATTTTGTTCTTTTTTAAGCCAGATACGGTTTTTGGTAGGGTTTTGTCGACTCAACTCAGCAATGTGAATATCGAAGTAGGGTTCAACAACCTCAAGGTGTTGTAGTACAAACAAATGTGCCTGATTAATAAGATCACGAGAGATACGAACAACCTTTTTGCCAATAACTCCTTTACCCTCAAATCTACCATGGTGACGTGGTTTGGGAATACCAATTGACTCTGCATCGTTCAAATAACTTGTTACGAATTCTGTGACTTCCTCAGTCACTGTTGCTTCGATGATACTGCCTTCCGGTCTATATCTGTTTTTCATTCTACCCTTCAGAATCCCCATATATCGTTCGAAAGGATACATGTAACGTAAGTAACCGGACCACAATATTTGATCTCTCGGACAATATGCACTACTAAATGCACCATTATGTCGAAGAAAGATGGTGGGAAATAATCTCAAGCTGGCATATTGTCACAACAATTTCATGTTGCAGATCATCGAGGGTGTCTGAGTCAATTGCCTTGCAGCAGACAGCGTTGAAGAAGAAACATAATCGAGTTAGAGCATTTCTGACATTTTCTGGTAATATCCCTCGTATTGCAACTGGAAGAAGATGCAACATTAACACATGATAATCATGAGATTTCATGCCTAACAGTTTCAAATCCTTCATAGAAACTAGGTTCTTCCAGTTTGAAGAGTACCCAGATGGTACCTTCAATGTGTGCAAACACTTGCAAAAACTTAATTTTTCACTCTTAGAGAGGGTATAACACGCAGGAGGTAGATATGTTCGCTTCTCATCCTCTATTGGGTGTAGTTCTTTCCGTATGCGCAACTCTTGCATATCTCTCCTCACCTTCAATCCGTCTTTCGTCTTGCCGGGTATGTTGAGCAAAGTACCACACACTGCCTCACCGACGTTCTTCACAATGTGCATGATATCCAAACAATGTCGAACAGGCAGATGCCGCCAATACGGTAGATCCCAAAAAATGGAACGTTTTTTCCAAATGTTCTTCGGCGGCTTGGATGTGTTTCCAAAGACATTTTCAATGTCTTTTACCTTTGCATACACTTCCTCTGAATTCAAAGGCAGACGAGCCACACGAGTCTCGGGCTCATTGTTGAACATTTCGCTTTCTCGAACGGTAAGGATGGTCTACTGGAAGAAACCGTCGATGACACATATAAACATTTTTGCCGCAGTGCTTCAGACGATCTGAACATGTGTCATCCTCACATACCGGACACGCTTTGAATCCTTTCACCGAGTATCCTGACAAGTTCCCATAGGCAGGAAAGTCGTTAACAGTACAGAACAACATCGCCTTCAGTGTGAAATTTTCTTTCGCATGAGCATCATATACCACTGTCCCTTCATTCCACAACAAGTTCAGATCGTCGATCAGTGGTGCAAGATATACGTCAATGTTATGACCAGGTTGCTTTGGACCAGAAATTAGGAGTGATAACATAATGTATTTTCGTTTCATGCACAACCATGACGGTAAATTGTAGATCACTAGTAGCACCGGCCAAGTGCTGTGCTGACTGCTCAACGTGCCATACGGGTTCATCCCATCGGTACACAATCCAAGTCTCAGATTCCTATCCTCATCCCCAAAATGATGTTTGAATTTTCTGTTGATATTTCTCCACTGAGGTCCGTCTGCAGGATGTCTTAATTTTTCATCAATTTTTCTACCATCCGCGTGCCATCGTAAGTTCTTCGCATCTTTCGGGTTGGCAAACAACCGTTTGAATCTAGGAATTATCGGCAAGTACCACAATAATTTCACTGGACGATTTTTTTTCTGAAAGGAGGAATCCTCATCCTTGTCCTTGTACCGGGACAACAAACATTTAGGACACTTGTCTAGATGTTCGTATTCACCCCTATAAAGCACACAGTTATTTGGGCAAGCATGAATCTTTTTATATTCAACTCCCATTGGACACATCCATTTCTTTGCCTCGTAGGTGGATGTAGGAAGACCATTCTCATCAGGAAGCATATCATGTATCAGCTCTAGAAATGACGTGAAACACTTGTCACCAACTCCATATTTCCCCTTTAAGTTGAACAAATTAAGTACAGCAGTCAATTTTGTGTATTTAACGCACGAAGGGTACAAAGGTGTCTTTGATGCGTCCAACAATCTTTGATACTCTTCCGGCTTATCGACAAAAGTATCGCAACATTTTCTAACATTTCATCCATTTGCTCATCATGGTGAGTGGTCTCACTGTCATCGAATCCTGAATCACTTAACGGTACCGACTCATTGATGGTATTGAAGGTGTGGGCGGTACTTGCGTAACGTGGATCATGAGCACTTGATGATGTTGAAGCACTAGCTGCAACAGTTTCTCCATGAAAATTCCATCTTCTGTAATGTGGCATGAATCCACGGGACTTAAGATGAAATCTAATTTCCTCAATGTCTTCATATTTCCTTACGACCCCACAGTCAACACAAGGACATGAAATATTGTCCGCCTTTGTTCTGTCCTTGTGTTGCACTGCCGCTTTGAGAAACTCTTTCAGCTTCTCATCAAAATAGTTATCCCCTCACCGTACATCCAGTCACGCTCCATTCTATATGTGAAAACAAAACAATGTTAGATTGATTTGTCTTTCAGTTTCGTCTGCATTTGTATATGGAGCATGTTTCTACTGGATGTACGGTTGCAACCAAACTCAGCACTACTCTATGGTTACAACCTAACTAACGTAGCCTAAGTACTCTAACTTCCAACGTAACTAATCTAGCCTTATTCTAACAATTCTAACACATTTAATTTAACTTCACAAATCATTGCATTATTAAAACAAAAAATAAAGTTTAATTACTTACTTGTTTTAAGGTTGTACAGAGGGGGAAGCTAGGAGACTGCTTTGGTGATGGGTTGGGAAAGTACTGGTACAAATCCAATAGCAGATTCAGAAGACCTGACAAAGAAAAGTAAAGATTGTTATACACAAATAACAAATAAAATTAATTAATAAGACTAATACGATTCTAGAAAAAATTCGGCATGACCTTTGCGTAATCGTGTTAATCCCATGCTTATCATTAAGCATTCACCAACATCTTATTTACCACGACAAATAAATTCAACAATTGGCAGCAACCATCCTTATTCACAATCACTCAATATTAACCACAACCACTTTTTCGCAATAATTAATTAAACACACAAAGAGAAAAGATAGATGAAGATGTTACCTTTTCACTCTTAGTCCACAGCAGAATAAATAAGGAAGAAGAAGTAGAACCACCCCAATTACTGCAGACAGCGGGAAGCAAGGAAATAATATTAGGGGGGCAAGAAATCCATTATTATAAGCATTATCATATTAAGAAAATAAAAAGAGAAAAAAGATAGATGAAGATGTTACCTTTCAGCTCATGCTGCACAACAGAAGCAATGAGGAAGAAAGAGACACAGAGACCACCCCAATTACTGCAGACAGCGGTGAAGCAAGGTAATAATATTAGGGGGGCAAGAAATCCATCCATTACTATAGCATTATCATTAAGCACGTATATGAGGAAAATGTATCATCGTTTTGTCTCCATGATGGTCGTATAAAATACATTATTAATTTAATGAGATTAGAGAGTGTGACTGAATTGGTGACTGTAAAAATATAGTCTCCGCAAATTCCATAAAAATTAATTAAGATAACTTATAGCTATAAACTTAACTAATAAAAAGTATAAATTAATAAAAACTGTTTTTTTAAAAAATTATATTTTTTAAAAAATTAATTAAGATGATTATTTATTAACTTATAAATTAAACTAATAAAAAATATCTTTTTAAAAAATTACCTTTTTTATAAAAATTATTAAGATATTTATTATTAGTTACTAAAAAATAATATTTTAATGAGTGTAAATTTTAGAAAAATAATTATATTTAATTACAAATTCTAAAAAACTAACTTCATATTTACGAACATAATAACTATATCAACTAAAAATCTGAGTGTAAAACGAACACGCTAACATTGTTATTTATTCAACTTAATATGGTTACAATCATTAAATTAAGAGAGAAGTAGATCAATGCTCCAGAATTATAAAATTTCTATTAAAAAAAGAACACAAGTTAACATAACCTGTAAATAACATATCACATCTCTTATCGGAATCTGAGTTTAATGGATAAAAACGTATGGTTGGGCAACATCCACTTACATATAGCACGTACAGTTGACAAGTACTATAAGACTATAAAATATCAAGTAACTTACGTATCGAACATTAGTAGCTTTTTCCAAAAATAATCTCTAGTAATATATTACTGAAGAAACAAGGATGCATTATCACTAGCATCATTGTAATAGTGACGCAATATTCCCGTACCGTTTTTTACAACTTTGGGTTGTATGCAGAGGGCACAAACAACAAAAATATCAACTCAGGCATTTTATCGAACACCTTATATGCACAACTATTTATACTTGTTCAATAATCTATCTATATTCAAATTATGCACACACAACTAAACTAACAATCAATAACTATATTACAACTAGTTATTCAATCAACAAGACAATAATTAACATAATTTCAAAGTTAGAAATCGGAATTCGAACCTAGGGTTCACGCAGCACCGATGAATGACGCCTGCGACCTCCTGGACGACTTGGGATAGCGACGGCAACAGCGACGGCGACGGCGGTGGCGTGCGCGGAAGGAGAAGGTGGCGGTGGTGGCGGAGTCGCAGGCGTCGAGAGAATCGCCGTCGTCTTCTTCGTCGTCGTTCTTGCGAGATTACAGAAGAGAATGAGAGGAGAAGATGAACTGGAGCCGATTTGGGGGAAATAAAACAACTCTATCGCAGTGGTTCCTACTAAGAACCGCTGAGATAGGTCTGTAAAAAAGACCTATCTCAGCGGTTCTTAGTAGGAACCGCTGCGATAGAGTTGTTTTTTTTTAAACGACCCTAGCGCAGCGGTTGTTACTTACAACCGCTGAGATAGGTTTGCGGGATTTTAAAAAAAGGCCTATCTCAGCGGTTGTTTTTACAACCGCTGCGGTAGGGGCGCTGCGATAGACCATTTCTGTACTAGTGTTTCCTACCTCTCCTCGACTTCGTTAACTCTCTGTTGAAATTTGGAATCAAACCGAACTTTTTCGGCTCCTGAATTAGTGTTTTCCTTCGTTTCTGCCTGATAACTTGTGCATTAAGTTTCATGTTAAATTCAACTTCAAATTGGATTCTTTCGAACACTAACTTGTTTAAAATCTCATAGGCTACACACCCATAAAATTTGAGCCGAAAACACCATAGGAAACCACCAGAACGCCACCGTCCGAGGGTGGTCCGAGTCACGGAGAGCCTGTCCGGTGTCCCAGATGGCCTGTCTGAGGTCACGGTAGAGCTGATCAAAATGTGTCCGGCCCAGCAGCCCGGTCCGACCCGATCCGTAAAAAAGCCCGACGGGCCCGAGCCTGATTGGGCTTCTGGGCGGGCCTGGACATAAAATCAGGTCCGAATAAAAATCCGGGCCGGGCTGCGGCACATTCTTTGAGCCCGTGGACAAGCCTGGCCCGGCCCGAATTTATATTATTTATTATTATTTTTTTAAAATATAATATATACATATTTAATTTTTATATAATATATACAAAAATTATATATAATGTATAAATTTTAAATAAGTTATATATATAATATATAAATATATATCAAAATATATTATTTAAATTTATTTTTTATTAATTTATATAAAAAATTAAAAAACCGGGTCGGGCGGGCAAGGCTACGGCAAAGCCTGGACAAAACCGAGCCTAGCCCGGCCCGAACATGTAAAAAACCGGGCTTGGTTTTTAAAAATAGGCCCGACGGGCCTAAAATTTTCCTTTGGCCCGGCCCGCCCGCCTGAATGATCACCTCTAGGTCACGGACACCCCTTGACCGCGGCGGGAATTAAATTTTCAAATAATTTAGCGTTTTTCAACTTATGTCCGGGCCCTCAGACGTTGTGTCCATGGCCCCGGACTTTTCGAAACTTCATTTTCTTTTTAATTCGACTTTTCTGTATAACAAGGTTAATTGGGGTCCGTGGGTTTGGACAGTAGGCCGGTGTCCATGGCTAGAAACAAAATTTGACCTAATTCTGCCATTGAAACCCTAGGTTAGGTCATTTTAATTTCCACTTTAATTTTCAATCAAAAATACCAAAAATACAAAAAAATCAGAAACATGCACGCTTTGGTAAAACAAACTCGTAAAAAGCCATAAATAACCTAAGTAGAGGAGAAATGACCTAGGAGGGGTAATGAAAGTAATTTGAACCCTAAATAAGTCGAATACCAAGCCCCCAAACCCGAACTCTCCTTTCTTACTTTACCCTAGTTCAAAATTAGGCGGCAACTCATAATAGGTTCCAGTGAGCTAACTTAGGATTTAATGATTAATGTTTGATGACATAGTTATTAAACTTAGGTTATAAATGGACCTAGAACCCGACTAGATCCTTATCAACCCGAATCAACATAGGATAGTGGTTCAATAATCGAGGCTCACACCGCCGCCATCCGGGGATGTCCGTGGCCTCAAGCGGGCTGTCCGGGACCCCGGACATGCAGTCCGAAGGCACGGACGGCGGCGTTCTGGTGGTTCTCGTCGGTGTTTTCGGCTCAAATTTAATGGGTGTGTTGCATGCTAGATTTTAGACACGTTAGTGATAGAAAGTTTGCAATTTGCACTCAAATTCAGCACAAAACTTAATGCACAAGTTGTTAGACAAAAAAGAAGAAAACGCTAATTCGGAAAAACAAAAAGTTCAGTTCAATCCCAAATTTTGACAGAGAGTAATTAAAGCTAGAGAGAGTTAGAAAACCTGTTTTATAACCTTATTTGCCTATGATATCGAGGTGATCCTACGCGTTGGGATACTTCAAGAGCCTCGTTTATGGTGGACTTGATAGGGCTTCGATCGGAGCTTCTTACTCCTTCTTCCTTGTATTGTCAGGGATGGTTTGCTTTTGTATTTGTGGTGTTTTGTGTGTTTTTTGTGTTTTTGTGTGTTTTTGATGTTTGAAAATCTGATTGGAGTAGAAAGATTATGTTTCCATTGTTTTGGAAGGTCTCTTTATAGGAAAAGGCTAAGCAAAATATAAAGAAAGATTTTTTTACTAAAAATCTTACTCTGCATTAAGAGAATTTGATTTTTTTAATATATCCTATAGGCCGAGAAAATTTATGAGATTTTAACCAAATTTAACAGAAGATTTTTAGGAATTTTGAAAGTATGAATAGGGTTATTTAGATAAATAACCGATTAGATAAAAATGTTACAATCTTGCACCTCCCATAATTCATAACTTATTATTTGAAATTTGAAATTATGAAATTCTAACAGAATTAGTCTCTAAAACTCATCCCCTATCTTGTGTTAAATTTTCATGAAATTTGGACTTGGTTTGGCTATTTTCCAAAGGAGAGAGAAACTTGTAGGAATGTTTGAATTGCTCTTTTAAATTTTGTGTTAAGGTTCCAAAAAAAACTTTTTTCAGGTTGATGACTGTATGTAGTCATGCTAACCATGTGGCAATTTTTTTTAACTTTTGAAGACCTTTTCTTTATATATTTGAGGCTATTCCATGTGTTAATTATTAAGAAAATTAGCTTATAATGTGAAGTAAAAGCTATATTTTGAGAATAATAGTTATCTGAAAATTATGAAATGCATTACATAAAGACTATGGTATTTGGAAGTGTTTTAAGATGGTGAACAATTCATATGAAAATAGAAAGTCCTAGAATATCCTTGGAAAATCCCGCCCTGGTGCATTTAAAAAGCTATAGGAATGAAACATGCTACAACCTTTCTCCCCCCGGCCTGAGGTCCCTCAAAACGAAGGAACCTAAGTCACTTATGTCAGTACCACCAATTACTCGGCCAAGACACCGATGATTGCAAGGCCTTGAGGCACACGATCCAGGACCTCACAAATTAGGGGTTTCAATTATCTGAACACGACAATATTTAGGAGGATGTTCTTGTTAGAAATCACTTTCAATTCATAGTTCTTAGTTTAGACTTTAAGATATTTAGATTCCATCCGATTTTCCCTTTTAGTAAACTTTGAGTAGCTTTTGGATGTATGTACTTGGCATTTTTTAATATATTTTCCATTAATAAAACTTTTTAATTGTATACATCTTTGAGAAAATCATGTACAAATGCTTCGTAAATTCACTCCTTTTAAATAAATGGTCTTCCTCAAAAAGAAAAAAATAGTTTGAATATGTCTTCTGATAAAGGCTCCGGAAACAATCATCTCCTGGTAATGGACAACGACTAGTCTTTTGCTTCCAAAAGGGTGGACATGTCCATCCAAACACCATAGCTCATCACAAAGCATCCAATAACTCACAAAGTGGTTCGAAGTGCACACAAGTTAAAATTGTTCTCATGAACCCCAAATCAATACTAATGGAAATCTGAGTTTAGGATCGTTAATTTCAAATGCTCATTTAAATGTGTGAACTATCTCTAAGTAAAAATTCCGTGAAAGTTTCTTGAGCGGTAAAACCAGGAGAGAATGAGCATGTCATTTTTACAAGACTTTGGTGAGGCCACATTCAAAGGTAAGGTAAACGGCTTAACTTTGACCGAAGGAGATAACTTGTAGATTTACTCTTACACCTGTGAAAAGTAATAAAGAACGGACACACAAGTATTAGGGATGACGAAGCACCTAGGTACAGCACCATATAGCCAAAAGCTTGTGAACCCTGCCATTAAACTCTTGGAAACCTGATGAGCTTTTCATATATCTCCGTTGTTGGTACATTAAGCTCCATCAAATAAGGTAGCCCATGATGAATAATCGGACCGGTGACCAAAGGAATTGAGGACCTCGACTCTCGGATCACGTCTTCATCAGTCCGAAAGAAGCGATGCTGCTACTAGCATGACGAAGCAAACCATGAATGGTCCCAAAGAAACACAGGATACAATGAGCCAACATCCGAAACAGCTCTCAAAGTCCAAAGCCGGGAGACATAAGATCCCCGAGAAAAGAAAAGGATAACAGAAAGGCAAATATGAAAAGCCTCAAAGGTATCTAAACATCGGAAAAGAAGATAAATGATGTAAAGGACAACTTCAAAAGTTCGAGGTCCAAAGCTCAAAAACAACGTCAATTCAAAGCAGCCAGATGACTTTTAGGCAAGGAAGGAAAATCTGAGGGAAGACACATGTTGCAGCTTTGGTCACCCTTTAAGCTCCACATACCTCAAATATCCTTTCATGATCCAACTGTCTTTCATCATACCCCATGGTTACGCTGTAAGTTTAAAATACTTTCGACTTTGTAGTGGTGTATCTAATCATGTGAAAGTAACAGATCAAATGCATAAATCCATCAAATATCAAATTCAATGGTCTAAAAGTTGTGACCGTAAGCAAGAAACGAGTGTAAACACCAAACACGTTGAGTGTAGTTTAGGAAGTACCACATCAAAACATAAACCTTGACCATGTGAGGACGAGGTTCATTTGCACGTTTAACCAAAGAAAATACTGGGGGCAGTCGATCGTTCTGATTGATTGCCACGAACTCTAGCTTAGATTGTCTTAAGGAAGAATATTGGGGGCAGTTGTTGGTACCAACAATTGCTATGGCAACACCAATTGAAACCCAAAGGTTAAGCAGAACACCAAGCACCACACAGTGTAGGATCATCATAAGCCTTACCTTCACATCATACACCACAAGCTCATCATAATCCCTAACCACCCCTTAAAAAGCCTCAAAACAAGCACCACACACTTCACCAGTGGCATGTTCATCTTCTAAGAAACAAATTACAGATCTAACATTCTTAGTCAGGAAATGATAATTTCACTTTCCATTTTCAGTAGATAGAATTTTTCTCAAACATTCCCATGTTTGGAACATTTTCAAAAATTTCCTGCTTTGAACAATTTTCGGTCCTTACAAGCCCTTTAATTTCATTTTACAATAGCTGCATAAACCTTATCATTGCCATGTTTGGCACTTTGAGAATTTGTTCATCAAAATCACAACCATTTGGATAAAACATACTTTGCATCATCAAACATATTGCATTATTCAAATATCTGGTCAAGTTAAGATGGGTCCTAAGTTAGAACGGATCTCGGTCTCCAAAAGCAATCTGAGTTAGAACTGATGTCGGTCTCCATAAGCAATCTGAGTTAGAACAAATCTCGGTCTCCATAAGCAATCCGAGTTAGAACGAATCTCGGTCTCCACAAGCTATCCGAGGTAGAACGGATCTCGGTCTTCAAAGTAATTCGAGTTAGAACGGATCTCGGTCTCCATAAGCAATCCAAGTTAGAACGGATCTCGGTCTTCACAAGCTATCCTAGTTAGAACGGATCTCGGTCTCCAAAAGCAATCCGAGTTAGAACGGATCTTGATATCCATAAGCAATCTGAGTTAGAACGGATCTCGATCTCCAGAAACAACCCGAGTTAGAACAGATCTCGGTCTTCATAAGCAATCAGAGTTAGGATAAATCTTAGTCTTCATAAGCAATCTGAGTTAGAACAGATCTTGGTCTCCAAAAGAAATCCAAGTTAGAATTGATCTCGGTATTCAAAAGCAATCCGAGTTAGAACAGATCTCGGTCTACAAAAGCAATCCGAGTTAGAATGGATCTCGTTCTCCATAAGCAATCTGAGTTTGAACGGATCTCGTTCTACATAAGCAATCCGCGTTAGAATGGATCCCGGTCTTCATAAGAAATCCGAGTTAGAATGGATCTCGGTCTCCATAATCAATCCGTGTTAGAGTAGATCTCACTCTCAAACCTTAAGCACACATAAGTCCTACCACCATAAAAATATCACAGGCACGCATAAGCCCTACCCTGCACTTATCTTACCCTGCATGCATTATACTTTGCTTTCCTCTAGGCACACATAACTATTACTCACCTTTTAGCATTTTTGAAGAAGTGTGTTCATCTTTTGAGTACGTAAGTTTTCCAATCATCGCCACATTTGACATCCTCAATCTTCAACCTTTTAAACTTGCATTACAAACTTTGGAACAGGTTTCGGTCCCTATATGTACCCGGGTCATATCATTCATCAAACACATTGTATCAATCCCACACGACACCTCTTTTCAATCATTTTCAGGTTTTCGACTCCATAGAATGCTCAGCGTATTCCTACTCATTTCTGGTAGTCAAGGCCATATAATAGCTTGACATCCTTTCATTATTTCAGGTAGTCTATGCTTAGAATAGCCTGACTTTATTTCATCATTTTAGGTAGTCAATGCCTTAGAATAGTTTGACATCATTTAGTCATTTTAGGTAGTCAGCACCTTAGAATAGCTCGACAACATTTCTTTTATATCGTTCAGGTAGTCGACGCCTTCAAATAGCTCTACACAATCCATCAGTTTCTGATAAAACACAAGGTCTCTTGGTATCTAAAAAATTTAAGGTACCACTCAAGCATGAACTAGCCTCTTCATATCCATTCCAAAGTCTAGTTGACGGGGGGAAATTTGTTATACCCAAAATTTTAAACCCCTGGACTAGAGTCTCTAAGGAATATGTGTTGTTAAAAGTATTATGGTCAAATGATGAGAAATCTTGGTTCAATCGGCATGTTCTGGAGTGTTAGTGACAGTTTAGTCACCCCGAGGGACGTTTTCATAATTTTTAGGGCTCCTAAGCCATCACGTAAGCTTTCTTTCTCCTCCAAAAAGGACTCAAGTCAACTCGGAATGCTATGGAATTTTATACATGATAGAGGATGACATTTAGAGCATAATGTATTTGAAATTCTCTACACATGGTTAAAATTTCATAATCAAACTCACTATAGAAATCACTTGTCCAAATCTCGGCAATCTTCGGTTTTTACCGAGTTTACTCTACATTTAAAGATGCCTATATAAGAGACCTTAACCCTTGAGTAAAACACAGCAACAAGAACCCTAGGCAATCAGAACTCACAGTTGTCACAACTGTCTCACGTTTTTCCATACCCGAGCACCGAAATCACATCAAAAACCTTCCAAAATCATAATCAAAACACTTTTCCAATTTCCACAACATCAAAAATCATCAAAACTCCACCAAAACACAACCAAAATGTGAAGAACATCAAGAACAACAAGGAGTTAGAAGGTAGGGTAGAAGTCCTTTCGATTCCACCATCAACGAGCTCCCAAAGTATCCCAACGTGAAGGATCACTTTAATTCCGAATGTAAATAAGGTTAGAAAATAGGTTTTCTAACTTTCTTCGACTTTAATAACTCTCTGTTAAAATTTGGGATCGAACCAAACTTTTAGGGCTCCCGAGTTAACATTATTCTTTGTTTCTATTTAATAACTTGTGTATTAAGTTTCATGTTAAATTCGGCTTCAAATTGAAAACTTTCAATCACTAACGTGTCTATAATCTTTCAAGGAACACGCCCATAAAATTTGAGCCAAAAACACTGTCGGGAACCTCCAGAACGCCGCCGTCCATGGGGTGTCTGTGCTTGGGGACTGCATGTCCGGGGTCTCAAACAACCAGCTTGTGGCCACGGACACCCCGGACGTCGCTGGGAATTAAATTTTCAAATATTTTAGGTTTTTCCAAATTATGTCCGCTCCTACGGATGCCAAGTCCTTGGCCCCGGACTTTTCAAATTTTCATTTTCTTTATAATTTGACTTTTATGTTTATCCAGGTTAATTAGGGTCCGTGGGTTCGGACGTTAAGTCCATAGCCACGGAAAAAATTTAATTTTGACTTCCGAAACCCTAGTTTAGGTAATTTAAATTTCACTTAGGTAGAAAAAAAGTCAGAAGTTTGCGCACTTAGGTTAAAAAAATCTCGTAATAAGCCGTAAATAACTAAGTACAGCAAAAATGACTTAGAAGGGTAGTGAAAGTAAATTGAACTCGGAAAAGTTGAACATCAAGCCCCCGAACCTGAACTCTCCTTTCCTAATTTACCGTAGGTTGAAATTAGGTGGTGAGTCTAATTAGGTTCTAGTGAGCTAACATAGGATAAAATAATTAATGTTATTCGACTTAGTTACTAACTTAGTTTATAAGTTGACCTATAACCTGATCAGATTCTAGTCAACCCGGATCAATATAGGATAATGGTTCGAAGACAGAGGCTCACACTTGGTATATAATTTATAATACCTTATAATATTCATAAATCCCCATATGAACTATAAAATTCCTATAATTAATACTAACTCCATATTATACCTTATGATCTTAGTCTTAATGCTATGTCATATAATATTTCAACCTTATATTATATTCATTAAAATTTTCTTAATTCTCGGCATAGCACTATATTTATCCCTTATTACATTTTTGCCCACAAATATTATGAAATACACTAAGCCAAAGTATGTTAATTAAACATAAAGTTATGATGTAATAAGGCTAAAACATGCCTTAGAAAGATTGGTAGGCAATTTAAGCAAAAATGTACTCTAAGCTTTGAGGAACTTTGATTAGCACCCAAATATCATTCTAAGACCTTATTAACATGCTAATGGACATGTTAAACCTATTACCAAAGAAAACCAAGCTCAAAAACAAGCTTAAACACAGATTGTGCTTTAAGGACTCTCAAAGGACATTTTTGAAATATTATCTTAGAAATGGGTTTTGAGTGGCTAAATGCCGATGATTAAACCTTAATCAACATGTGTACTAATTAGTATCACATTAGGAAGCCTAAATCAATGAGAAACCAAATATTTCACAAATTTGTGCACTAATTATGAATAGTACCCAAAGTAAGTCAAATGAGTTTCTTAAGTGGTCAATGGTCAAACAACGCCTAAGTATCTAAGTGGATGAGAGGGGGACGGTTTTTAAGGTGATGAGTCACCACAGGCTTCATCAAAATGAGAAAAGAAGGGAAAGTAAGTGGAAAAAGACTATTTACCTTTATTAAGCAAATATCTCCTTTAAGCCTCTTCTCTCTCCTCTCTTCTTCACTTCACTTCTTCCCCAACGATTTTTCTTCTTCTTCCCTGCTACAAAACCTTGAGTTGCAGCCTCCATACCCCTCCACCTTCATTGTGTCACCAAATGCACAATATTACTCCAAATCAAAAACTAAGCTTATATTATTCTTAGTTGGAGCAAGGCCTTCATTTCAATCTTTTCAAATCCTTCAAAGCTCAAGTTTGGTACCATGATAAAATTCCATTGATGGAGGAAAATCAAGTTTAAAGAGCTCTTTTGGTTCTCCATTCATCCAAGGTAATGAAAGTGAAAGAAAAATCAACTTTCTTTCTTTCTTCTTCATGTCCGAAAATTTCATTCTCATGGAGGTTTTGTTTTACTCCTTGAACTAGCTTGTTTTAATCACCAAGGACTAGTGTTGGTCCCCTTTTAGTCATACCCAAGTCTATCTTGAGACTTCAAAGGTAATCATCCACTTTTAAGCTTTAAAACACACATTTTGACCTAAGAATGAGTTCTATGAGTTTAGGCATATTGCTTAGTGCTCATTAGATTGTTTGAATACGGATTAGAACATTGGCAAGAGGATTGATGTTCTTGCCCGAGAAACATCCAAGGGAACCTAAGGAGGAAGTTGAGAGAAAGTTTGGAAAACAAGGTAAATAACTTACCTTAAGGTGGTTTATTGTTTAAGGGGTGGTATTTAGATAAGTACAAAATGTAGCTTAAAACTTACATTATGTAATGGGTTTTATAACCTAGGAAAAGAATATGAACAAGCTTGTGAATTGGTGATTATGGAGCTAATGGGAAATGATTTAGTAAGATAAGTATAAGGTGAATTATGAGAACACTTATACTGTTATGGGAGCATTATTTTGTGTATTTGCAGGTTGAAAGCTTTTATTGTGGGAAATTCAGTGTTTAAGTTTAAGTCATTTAAGGGCCTAAGAGCCATGTCATTTAAGAGCCTTAGCGCCATGCAATTTAAGATTATTGCACTATATTGAGTTTATTATGAAAGGTTTGAATTGGGTGAGAAATATGATGAGAAAAAGATTTGATGTGTGTGAGATGATTGATTGAGAAAAACTATGGATATGGGCATGATAATATACTAGAGGAGCTATGGCGAAATTTGAGTAGAAAATAAAGTGTTTAAGTGGTTGTTGTGAAATAAAGTGACCAAGGATTTACTAGGAATCACTAGAAGAAATTTGAGTGGAAATGAGTGAACAAAGGTGTTCTTGAGGATTAGAATGACCTAGAGTTGTCTAGGAGGGATTAGAGGTTAGGTGGGTGAATTAAACACACCAAGATCAAGGTATTAGGAATGTTAAGACTTGTACAAAGTCTATGGGAAATGATGAATAAAGTCTTGTGATGATTTAGGTATGATCTAGTTTGTATAACCTTAATGGTAATGGATGGACTTGGGAGATGGAGGTGAAAAACTATAAGAGAATGTAGTAAGTTGTCAAGGGGATGACTAGGAATGTGTAAGAGTGTATAATCATGAGAATGGAGAGTAAATTGCGTAAAGGAGATGGAAATGTCTAAGGAGGGTGTAGCATGGTCATGGTAAATGAAGAACAATGTTAGGGTGTTAAGAGGATGGAAAGAAATGTATAGGTATATTCAAGTTTAGGAGTGATGAGAAACAAATGGAAATGAGAGAAAATTATGCATGGAGATGCAAGATAACTTGGGAAGTTTAGCTAAGGAAAGATGGTTGAGTAAGGATGTTTGAGGAGTAGTTATATTGGTTGAAAGGGAACACTTTGGTTAGTGGAAGTCTTAGGAAAAATTTACATGTTGGAAGTGTAAGGGATTAAGTTATAAGTATTAAGAATTTAGTGAGAACTTGAGTAAATTGTCAAGGGATTTGGAGGTGGGTTGATCCATGAGTTGGGAGGATTTTAAGTGCTAAAATGGTGTTAGAACATGTGTGAATACATGGGGAAAGATTAGGAGAAGATTAGACCAAAGAACAAGTGGAGCATGAAGTTCAAAACTGTAAAATTTAACAGTTTAGAGTGTGGTCCTGGACTTGGTCCTTCGATAAAGTCCCGGACCAGCACTAAAAACCTGCCGAAAATCTACTTCAGAGGTGGTCCGGGACCTAGGCCAGGTACAAAGACCCGGACCACCCCATAAATGTAGCCGAGAGTGAATCAGACACATTGGTCCGGGAACTTAGGTCCAGACCATGTCCCAGACCAAGCTATTTTACAAAGAGAATGTGCTTTTTTGGTGGTAAATGAAAGGGGCTTGTTGTGTAATGCTATTATATGGTCGTTAAGAGTTGTTTGGTGGAATTTTATGGTCATTAGAGGTGTGAACAAGTATGAGGTATAATGAGAGGTGAATAACTTATACGATTAAGTTTAAGTTATAATGACTTAGTGGTCCACCTTTAGAAGAGTGATGATGAAAAGAAAGATTACCAAATAAGGACTTAAGGGATTAAGTTAAGTAAAATGGTTTAAGTGTTTAAGGTTAAGTTTTTAAGAACTTAGTGGTTGTTAGATGGAGATTGTTAGCGGTTAAGAAAGTTGGGTTGATTGAAAGTAATTAACAACCTAAATTGAATGAATGTTTTAGGACTTGAGTATTTGGACTCCGGAAGATAGTAAGCAACCGAACAACCGACGGTGTACGGTATGGTTTTCTTGTGGCCTGCATGCTAACGAGGTGTCCCTCGGCTTGTGTGCTATTTGTTTATGTGTGCCGACTAAACAAGATAAAGCATGCAACCAGATTTATTGCACTTATTGTGTGTGTGTTTTCTTTACACTAACACACGTGACTTGAGATTAGTTACTAACTAAGTTTAGTACACATTGGATTGAGATGAGGAATTACACTTCTATAACAGTTGGTTAATACCCGTGAAGGTTTAACTAACGCCTGGCTTATAAGATTTTCACTAACCTGAACTTAAGGGGAATGAGGAATCCGGGACTGACTCTGGGCATGCATGTTAAGGAAAGGGGGTCAGTATCTGAATCAGATCCGACTTCCACTTAAGGACTTGTCTTCGGACTTGTTGCCTAGAGTCAAATGTCGACTCAGCCACTTTGGATTACAGTTCAAGGTGGGAGGCAGATTAAGATGGTGCGGTAGGATCACCTAAATCCTAAGATTAAGATAAGTTGTTTATTCAACCAATGGAGTTAATAGCTCATTGGCTAGGGTTACCTTTGACCCGACACAAATAAACATTGAGATAAGATACAACCATTTCTATTTAAAGAACGGTTTGTATACTGAGATTAAGATAAGGATTAAGATTGAGGTAAGATAAGGATGGACTAACGTTAAAAGGAATTGGAACTTGAGGAGTTAACTGATTAACTCACCTACTAAGGGAACGCTTTTAAGTCGTTCATTGTGTGTGAACTATACTTGTTCATTGTGGTTTGTTGTTTTATTGCACTTCTTATTATGTTGTGTATCTAATCAACTCCATGTTATCGACAATTAGTCGTCGTAGCCCCGTTAGCTTGGGGGCCATAAGAGAATCATACCAGCAAAGGTGCTGACCCCCTCGGGGGCTGCTGTTTTTATGCAGGTGAACGACAAAAGATGACCATCCTAAGAGTATGATCGGGTAGAATTACTTTGGGTTGCTTTCCTTTAGTTATACGAGTTGTGCATGTACACTCGTTTAGTAAATGGTATGAAATGTTAGTAAGATGTAATAGGGTATAAAGGATTTGTACTAAGGATATATATGTATTGGTTAAGATTTTAGTATGCTAATGTTCGGTATATTCTGTTAGTCAGACCGTTGTAAGGTCCTGGAGTGTATTAAATTCCGCTGCGACATTTATATATATGTTGTTAAGTTTGCGATAACCACGATTGGATTGAAATGGGGTGTTACAAAAAGTGGTATCAGAGCGTAGTTACGTTGTGATGTCCGGAATTACCGAACTTAGGAGAATACTGAAGTTGAATTTGAGTTATGGGTTAAGGGTTGAAAGATAGAGCGAGAGGTGCGTTAGATAGGACTTCCCAGTGTTTACCGGATACCTACAATACCTAACCCGCTCTCCACTCCCCTAGCTTTAAGATATAGAGAACAAACGCCAGAGAGAAGAAAGCCTTCTCTTACTCGGGGAAACCTGATCGGGTTGTTAGTTTACATTAGGCAATATGAGAAACACATCGTTATACAGCAGGTTACGAAAACTTGGAAGTTATAATTGGAGCGCAACGTTGAAACAAGCGCTGCCAATAGAATTTTACCAGTAAGAGAATGGTAATTACCGGCAACATGGGTCGACATGCTACGCAATTGAGATACCCCGCGATACAAATGATATGAAAAGCACTACGAATGCAATGGAGAGGAAAAGAGAAGTTACAGGGATACTGGACAGTAGTCCGAAGGAGCATAACAGCGGAATAATACCTCGCATGGGAATAAAGACTACTTGAAGGTCCATTATGAGAACGGGGAACTCCAAACCCTATACAATTAGAAAGGTTACAAAACCTGATCGACGTAGCACAAACGACTATGAAAACGAATAAACGTTGTATACCGGGATAGGACTACGATGTAATGCCTAAAGGAGAATCAGTACTTAGTAACCACGACAAATGCGTGAAAACGGGAGCAAGGATTAAGACATATGTAAATAACAAGGGGTTCCCTCAAAAAGAGGAACCACCTGATAAGTGACTGTACTGTCAAAAGAACCAGGAGACTGTCGAATGGTCAGTTATCCAAAATGAGAGAACATTGAACGAGTCCCGAGGACTACCAATTACGAGAAGCTTAAGAGAAAGTACCACTACCGATGTACACAGTACCAACAACCCATCTTGCATGGCGCACTTGCCGTAGCAAGTGCTACCATGGTTAAGCTATACGAAAAGCCATCATGGCGAGATAGTAGAATGCTACAGTTGTAATACGTGTTAATACCGGATTACAAATCCATAAGAACGGGAGAATGAGACCTTGGAAAGGCCTGACGGCCTGACCATGATGAGATGAGTCGACACACCGGTCAGTAGGGAGCTGAACTTGGACGGTATACTAAAAGATATAAATTTTCGCAACAATACAACCTAATACAACAACAACCGACAATACGGTAAGAACACCAATCCCGAACCTTGAAGGGAATGTATTATGAGATACAATGAAAACAGTCAACGGGACGACTTTCAACAAGAACGGGATAAGACTCCCAGGATGACCACTAGAAATACCAGTGACAAACATTCTTCATTAAAGAAGTTAGTAAACCCCGGAAACAGGGATAGAGGGAAGGAACTTGAGCTATAACCTACTAAGGATTAAGGACATATGATCCCGACAGAGGGAAGCTCAGAGGACTACACCATAGAGTTGGCATAGTCTAGCCGAAAAAAAGCATAAACGACAGTTAACATAGTTGCCTGACCCGTTAACACCCAAGTATGATTAATCATCGACGGGTGGCGTAGTCAACAAATGTTGAACGAAGCATTGAGATGGAAGCGCTTGGTAACAGGATAATTACCCAACTTAGACACCGTAAAGCAGATGCCTAATACGAACCGATCCGTAATTGTTAAAAGGTGCAAGTCTACGAAAACGACGGAATTGTCATAGACACTAGTTAACGCCAGATCTCCGAACGAACCTCCATAGCGGGAAGCAGGATGCAGCAACTTACCATGAAACCCGGTATTACATTTAATATGTAACCTAACGGTGGATAGTGTTCAAAGAACCCGAAACGTATGGAGATAGCCTATGGATGAGTAAGAGTACAGCAGTGAACCGAGCACCGGCTCTCACTCAATGACATTAAGCACTAAGAGCCTACGAGCCAAGGATGTTAACCCCATCAGAGCCCGAGGCGCATCAAGGCATATGAGGACTTGTTTAAGCCATGAACGAACTACAATTCGTAGATATGAACGGTTACAAAGCCTATAACTTAGATTGCGGAAGAATTGCTAAGAAAGGGCACCAATGAGAATATTGAGATAATACTATTGACAGGGGCGAAGAACAAACCATTCCTTTTAGGGTGGGGATACCTCCCCTTGTGGTGAGACCATGGATGGGAATAAACCCCTCAAAAAGGGCTTACACTTATTAGAGATAGAATACCTTTTGTTAGAGAATGGAAACCGTAAACCTTGAGATTACCTTAGAACGTACCAAATACACTTGAGTAATAAGGAAGGATGCATAGACAGACCTTATATCCAACACCCGGGATTAAGAATCAGTAATTGTCAAAGATAAACGTTGTCAGTGCACAATATGGCGCGTCAGGTGACCAACGCTCACAAGAGCTTGTGACTAGGTGGATGAATTCTTTGGTAACCAGTTAAATCACCTGGTAAATAACATCATAAATGATGGAGGTATGTGAGAGGGATTAACCTACTTACAAACCCGAAATTGAAACAATGTGTCTTCACATTAGGAGGTAACAATAGTACGACATGGTACGGCAACCGCCATACACCCGGAATTAGAGAACGCCCAGTGTGTTTACATCAGGAAGGGATTAAATATTAAATAATAAGTTAGAATAAATGAATAATTATTTGCACCACCAGTGGGCAACAGAGTAAAGGCCAACTACAATGGTAGTAGAGGTCGTGAGGACAATACCTATATAAGTGGATTAAGTCATGGTGCGCAGTAAAGCGACCATTGTGTGTAAACCGTCAAGCATTGACATAAGGGAAATTAGATCTATGAGCTAAGACCGATATAAGTAAGGAAATAAGATGGTAGACGAACTGTGTATTGTCGCCATTCTTCTAGGCCATATGGTGAAAGATTTCACGGGAAGTACATTCCTAGTAAATCAAACTTGAAAAACAAAATAAGAGGCTCTTTGGAAAGAGACCTCAGTTACTAAGAGATCGAGTCAGTACGGAATACAGAAAGGAGCCAGAACATACCATATCCAAGGACACGGTAGATGAATTTCCCTTGATTAAGTTCAAGAAGAACAATAAGTGTTATTATGGAATGATAAAAGAGGACATCGACAACAGAATACTTCATAATTAGCAACAGCTAAACGTGTGACGGACACTACGAGTTTACTAAAACGAGATGTAGGACGACTGCACCCCACATGGGTTTGCAGGCCTGACAGACTCATTTATGAGTTAGTCGGGTAAGTAGTAATGTATCAGTAAGGTGCACCATACATGTAAACGAGTGGTGTAAGGAACACGGGAAGTAGTCGATTCCGTACCACGGTCAACGACGCAAGATCAGACAAGAGCAGCTACTACCACAAATAGATGAAGATAAGAAACCAAGTTGAACCAACGACACAAAGGAATTAGAGAACTCACTTCAGATAGAA
>CM041776.1:116950999-116966794 GCA_023374045.1 Limonium bicolor | reverse complement strand
AATAATTAAGATCTATGAAGTGCGAAGAGCACAGATTATTAAGTACAGACATTGGACATGTCTTAAGACGTTAGAGATTAAACTGTAAAGCGCAATAAGCACTAAATAGTAGTTTCAGATTGAGAATCATCCTCAGACCAAAGGTCAGTTGGAAAGAACGACTTAGACACTTGAGAGAATACTAAGAGTATGAACATTGGATCTCTAGAGAGAATGGATAGATAAGCTATAACTCATTAAGGTTGTGTATATATAAAGATAACACATGTCCATGGAAAGACCTTTAGCACCAAATTATAAGCATGCAGGAGAAGAATATCAGAGTCACGCAACGGAAGCTAGCAGATCAGTACCTTAAAAGGTTGGAGATACCTAATGAATGGGAAAGGAATGATGTACCACACATCTTCCAATGGAACAAATATAAGACTTATCAACTGAATGCTTTAGAACCCTTGAGGTAAGACCAAACTAAGTTAAGAAAATGGTATAAATACCATTAAGGATCCTCGATACAGAGACTAAGTAGTAACATGGTTGAGACCCTCTGATCGAATTATAAGTGAGATAGATGACATGGAAGCTAGAATGCTTAGTGAGAATTAAAAATCTTGAACCTAAGTTCAAGTGTGATATAATGTTGATTACGTGGGCATAATCCATTTTAAGGGGGGTAGAGCGAAAAACCGCTTAGCGTATGTTTACGTACTAAGTACATAAACTATTGTGTGCGTAGCACAAAAGAACATGAGAATTTGTTTTACATAAACATTTTGAGATTAGTTATGGTCACTGTGCACAGAAGATGTGAATAACATACGTATTAAGTACCTATCTTGTTAACTCCGGTGTGAGTTCAAGTTAAGAGAATTAGTGAAGAGGATTAAGGAGACTTAAGGAATATATGAGATATGAGTTGATATGGAACTATATGTGAGATAAGAATAAGAGAACACAATGAGATATTATTCGATATGAGTATGAGGTAGGAAATAGTAATGCTATGAGGTATAAGATGGTAAGAATTGGTATGAAACTGATATAGAACTTAGTAAGAATAAAAGTCATGTGCTAATCACTAAGGGATGAATTGGGAATGTTGATGGACTGAGTCCACACCTTGGATATGTATTGATTATGATTAGAAGAACTAAAAGATAGAAAATTGGACATGAGTGAATTACTTGATGTTTGAAATTGACGTGGGAGGTGGAACTTGATTTTCTAGGGATCAAAGGAAACCGAACACAAATTGGGGTGGAGGGATAGTTCAACACTGATGCTGATCACATCAAGGTCGGATGATTCCTGAAACACCCTACAAGTGGTCACAATAAAATCACGCTAAGGATAGAGGCATTTGGATAAAACGAAATTGGAGTTGATTGTATTTTCAAATAGAGGGAATTATTCCTCACCTGACCTCGTAAAAAGGATTTCCTTTTTACTGAGTCTCGCCCATGAAGTCGAGGACGCATGAGGCTTTGTCTTCGGACCGGTGACATGGGGGGAACAGAGTGGTATTTTAATCTAGCCCATGAAGGCAAGGACGAATGTTCCTTTGTCTTCGGACCGTTGACATGGGAGAATATAATGAAAATTATGTGATTTATTTTAATCTTCAAAAGGAACAAAGGGAATTTTGAGTGCTATACATGCTTAAGCATGTTGCGTGATATTTGAGTATAAGTATATGACAGACCTAATGAGTCAATAAGTTTAAGTACATATAAGCATGATCTATATGATTCATGATATGAGATGAACCGTGTGTTCTAATGAGATAAGATGAATGGGAACTTTAGGGACAAAGTTCTTTTAAGGGTGGTAGATTGAAATACCCCAAACCTAAGTATGTTAATTAAACATAAAGTTATGATGTAATAAGGCTAAAACATGCCTTATAAAGATTGGTAGGCAATCTAAACCAAAGAAAACACAAGAAAACGCCATAAAGGCAATTTAAGCAAATATGTGCTCTAAGCTTGGAGTAACTTTGATTAGCACCCAAATATCATTCTAAGACCTTATTAACATGATAAAAGACATGTTAAACATATTACCAAAGAAAACTAAGCTCAAAAACAAGCTTAAACACAAATTGTGCTTTAAGGACTCATAAAGCACATTTTTGAAATATTGTCTTAGAAATGGGTTTTGAGTGGCTAAATGCCCATGATTACACCTTAATCAACATGTGTACTAATTAGTATCATATTAGGCAGCCTAAATCAATGAGAAACCAAATATTTCTCAAATTTGTGCACTAATTATGAATAGTACCCAAATAGTGCCCAAAGTAAGTCAAATGACTTTCTTAAGTGGTCAATGGTCAAACAACACCTAAGTATCTAAGTGGATGAGAGGGGGGAAGGTTTTTAAGGTGAAGTAAGACCGTAGGCATCATCAAAATAATAAAAGAAGGGAAAGTAAGTGGAAAAAGACTATTTACCTTTATTAAGCAAATATCTCCTTTAAGCCTCTTCTCTCTCCTCTCTTCTTCATTTCACTTCTTCCCCACCGATTTTTCTTCTTCTTCCCTGCTCCAAAACCGTGAGTTGCAGCCTCCATACCCCTCCACCTTCATTTGCTCACCAAATGTACAATATTGCTCCAAATCAAAGACTGAGCTTATATTATTCTTAGTTGGAGCAAGGCCTTCATTTCTATCTTTTCAAATCCTTCAAAGCTCAAGTTTGGTACCATGATAAAACTCCATTGATGGAGAAAAATCAAGTTTGAAGAGCTCTTTTGGTTCTCCATTCATCCAAGGTAATGAAAGTGAAAGGAAAATCAACTTTCCTTCATTCTTCTACATGTCTGAAAATTTCTTTCTCATGGGGGTTTTGTTTTACTCCTTGAACTAGCTTGTTTTAATCACCAAGGATTAGTGGAGGTCCCCTTTGATTCATACCCAAGTCTATCTTGAGACTTCAAAGGTAATCATCCACTTTAAGCTTTAAAACACACATTTTGACCTAAGAATGAGTTCTATGAGTTTAGGCATATTGCTTTGTGCTCATTAGTTTATTTGAATGTGGATTAGAACATTGGCAAGAGGATTGAAGTTCTTGGCCGAGAAACATCCAAGGGAACCTAAGGAGGAAGTTGAGAGAAAGTTTGGAAAACAAGGTAAATAACTTACATTAAGGTGGTTTATTGTTTATGGGGTGGTATTTAGATAAGTACAAAATGTATCTTAAAGCTTACATTATGTAATGGGTTGTATAACCTAGGAAATGAATATGAACAAGCTTGTGAATTGGTGATTAAGGAGCCAATGGGAAATGTTTTAGTAAGAAAAGTATAAGTTGAATTATGAGAACACTTATATTGCTATGGGAGCATTGTTGTGTGTATTTGCATGTTAAAAGCTTTTATTGTGGGAAATTCAGTGTTTAAGTTTAAGTCATTTAAGGGCCTAAGAGCCAAGTCATTTAAGAGCCTTAGTGTTATGCAATTTAAGATTATTGCATTATATTGAGTTTGTTATGAAAGGTTTGAATTGGGTGAGAAATATGATGAGAAAAAGATTTGATGTGTGTGAGATGATTGAATGAGAAAAACTATGGATATGGGCATGATAATATACTAGAGGAGCTATGACGAAATTTGAGTAGAAAACAAAGTGTTTAAGTGGTTGTTGTGAATTAAAGCCCAAGGATTTACTAGGAATCATTAGAAGAAATTTGAGTGGAAATGAGTTAAAAAAGGTGTTCTTGAGGATAAGAATGACCTAGAGTTGTCTAGGAGGGATTAGAGGTAAGGTGGGTGAATTAAGCACACCAAGATCAAGGTATTAGGAATGTTAAGACTTGTACAAAGTCTATGGGAAATGATGAATAAAGTCTTGTGATGATTTAGGTATGATCTAGTTTGCATAACCATAATGGTAATGGATGGACTTGGGAGATGGAGGTGAAAAACTATAAGAGAATGTAGTAAGTTGTCAAGGGGATGACTAGGAATGTGTAGGAGTGTATAATCAGGAGAATGGTGAGTAAATTGAGTAAAGGAGATGGAAATGTCTAAGGAGGGTGTAGCATGGTCAAGGTAAATGAAGAACAATGTTAGGGTGTTAAGAGGATGGAAAGAAATGTATAGGTATGTTCAAGTTTATGAGTGATGAGTAACAAATGGAAATGAGAGAAAATTGTGCATGGAGATGCAAGATCACTTGGGAAGTTTAGCAAAGTAAAGATGGTTGAGTAATGATGTTTGAGGAGTAGTTATATTGTTTGAAAGGGAACACTTTGGTTAGTTGAAGTCTTAGGGAAAATTTAAATGTTGGAAGTGTAAGGGATTAAGTTATAAGTGTTAAGAATTTAGTGAGAACTTGAATAAATTGTCAAGGGATTTGGAGGTGGGTTGATCCATGAGTTAGGATGATTTTAATTGCTAAAATGGTGTTAGAATATGTGTGAATACATGGGGAAAGGTTAGGAGAAGATTGGACCAAAGAACAAGTGGAGAATGAAGTTCAAAACTATAAAATTTAACAGTTTAGAGTGTGGTGAGGGACTTGGTCCTTGGATAAAGTCCCAGACCAGCACTAAAAACCTGCCGAAAATCTACTTCAGTGGTGGTCCGGGACCTAGGCCAGGTACAAAGACCCGGACCACCCCATAAATGTAGCCGAGAGTGAATCAGACATATTGGTCCGGGACCTTAGGTCCAGACCATGTCCCGGACCAGGCTATTTTACAATGAGAATGTGCTTTTTTGGTGGTAAATGAAAGGGGCTTGTTGGGTAATGCTATTATATGGTCGTTAAGAGTTGTTTGGTGGAATTTTATGGTCATTAGAGGTGTGAACAAGTATGAGGTATAATGAGAGGTGAATAACTTATACGATTAAGTTTAAATTACAATGACTTAGTGGTCCACCTTTAGAAGAGTGATGATGAAAAGAAAGATTACCAAATATGGACTTAAGGGATTAACTTATGTAAAATGGTTTAAGTGTTTAAGGTTAAGTTTATAAGAACTTAGTGGTTGTTAGATGGAGATTGTTAGCGGTTAAGAAAGTTGGGTTGATTGAAAGTAATTAACAACCTAAATTGAATGAATGTTTTAGGACTTGAGTATTTGGACTCCGGAAGATAGTAAGCAACCGAACAACCGACGGTGTACGGTATGGTTTTCTTATGACCTGCTTGCTAACGAGGTGTCCCTCGGCTTGTGTGCTATTTGTTTATGTGTGCCGACTAAACAAGATAAAGCATGCAACCAGATTTATTGCACTTATTGTGTGTGTGTGTGTGTGTGTGTGTGTTTTCTTTACACTAACACACGTGACTTGAGATTAGTTACTAACTATGTTTAGTACACATTGGATTGAGATGAGGAATTACACTTCTATAACAGTTGGTTAATACCCGTGAAGGTTTAACTAACGCCTGGCTTATAAGATTTTCACTAACCTGAACTTAAGGGGAGTGAGGAATCCGGGACTGACTCCGGTCATGCATGTGAAGGAAAGGGGGTTGGTATCTAAATCAGATCCGACTTCCGCTTAAGGACTTGTTGCCTAGAGTCAAATGTCGACTCAGCCACCTTGGATTACAGTTCAAGGTGGGAGACAGATTAAGATGGTGCGGTAGGATCACCTAAATCCTAAGATTAAGATAAGTTGTTTATTCAACCAATGGAGTTAATAGCTCATTGGCTTGGGTTACCTTTGACCCGACGAAAATAAACATTGAGATAAGATACAACCATTTCTATTTAAAGAATGGTTTGTATACTGAGATTAAGATAAGGATTAAGATTGAGGTAAGATAAGGATGGACTAAGGTTAAGAGGAATTGGAACTTGAGGAGTTAACTGATTAACTCACCTACTAAAGGAACGCTTTTAAGTCGTTCATTGTGTGTGAACTCTACTTGTTCATTGTGGTTTGTTGTTTTATTGCACTTCTTATTATGTTGTGTGTCTAATCAACTCCATGCTATCGACAATTAGTCGTCGTAGCCCCGTTAGCTTGGGGGCCATAAGAGAATCGTACCAGCAAAGGTGCTGACCCTCTCGGGGGCTGCTGTTTTTATTTTGCAGGTGAACGACAGAAGATGACCATCCTGAGAGTAGGATCGGGTAGAATTACTTTGTGTTGCTTTCCTTTAGTTATACGAGTTGAGCATGTACACTCGTTTAGTAAATGGCATGAAATGTTAGTAAGATGTAATAGGGTATGAAGGATTTGTACTGAGGATATGTATTGGTTATGATTTTAGTATGCTAATGTTCGGTATATTCTGTTAGTCAGACCGTGGCAAGGTCCTGGAGTGTATTAAATTCCGATGCGACATTTATATATATGTTGTTAAGTTTGCGATAACCACGATTGGATTGAAATGGGGTATTACATATTATCTAAACTTACAATTTCATTATAAATCATATCTTATAATCCTAGCACCTTATTTAATTTATCTCAAGGTGCTATGCTTACTTAATTAAGTTTCTGAACAAACCCCTATTGATAGTCCTCTATTTCCACCCCATTTTCCAAAAATGACAAAGTGGCCCAGATATTTTTTTAAATCATACAATTTAATTCCTAACTTATATCCTCTATAATATTTCAATTAATAATAAAGTCATGCCCAAAATTTACCAGAAATTCTGAACATACCCCCCCCCCCCCCCCGCATTGGTCTATTATGATTTTTGCACCATTTTTCCTAAAATTACATTTTGACCCTTATACTTCCTAAAGTTTACAATTAGCCACTAATCTTCCTTTAATTCACACTTCCATAATTTAGTTCTCTTAAGTGGTCAAACCATCAAATTTCCTTCCTTAGTTGACCAATAATCCGCTTTGACCTATATTTCTCCATATTCACACTTTGTTCCCTGTTATTCTAAAACTTTACATTAACTCCTTATTTCTTCCAAAATTACAATTTAATCTTCTCTTTCTTCTAAGTTGGTCAAATCCCAAAGTTCATTCAAGTTTGACCATAAATTCACCCTTGACCCATATTTTCAATATTTATGAATTGTCCCCTAAAACATTCTATGATTTTCATTTAACTCCATTCACTTGTAATTCCTTTATTCACCAAAGTGACCCCAACCGCTCGGCTTATTATTTTTTATCATACACTCCAAAATTTATTTCATTAAATCCTTTACCCTAACCATAGGTTATATACGTGATTTGCTATTGTTTTCAAATAAAAGAACTTTTTTTAATCAAGGAGGAAGCAAGGAAGACACTATTGTTAGCTAAAGATCTTGGCTGTAGCGTCCAGGACGTGGGGCGTGCCCAAAGCAACTTCGAAGACATTATTTGTGATCACAGAGATAGCTTCGGTAAGAGATGTCAGGCTTCTAAGGACGAAGCAAGGGTTGATTATGAATGTTCATGGAATACCTCTAGGTCTTGCTCCAAAAGGGACTTAGGGCCAAAGAATGGTTTATTGGGCTTAAGCAAATTTTCTCGTGTTTGTAAGGTGACTAGTAAAGGCAAGAGTAGGGTAAGAAATAAGAGTAAGGGTTGAACTAGCCTCGTTGCAGGTTGTAATGCTAGGACTTGAAAGGTATGAATTTTTGTATTTTGTCTTTGGTGGTTTTGGTGACTGTTTTGCGGTATTATAGGCTTTGCGGCTTCAATTATAAAAAAATTGAGTTAATGATACTATTTTTCTAAGTTAGGAAACATATAGTTTTATATTTAAAAAATTACACCGCCCACCCATGACGTTTGGCGAAATTACACAACCCACCCACGTGGTTTCAAAAATTACTTTGTCCACACATGTGGTTTCCACAATTTTACATCCAGCAACTTTTCCAATATTTGATCAACTTAAAAGATGGTTAAATGATATCCAAATTTGATGAAAATTTACATGGACGATATTAAAGTGTTATATTTTGGTAAAACATGAAATCCAACGTTTTTTAAGCTCATATATGATCCGTGGGACCCGATGAACGTGTCTCATGTTTCATTGGGTCCCACAGGTCATATATGACCTTAAAAAACTTTGGATTTGGCATTGAACAAAAATATAACACCTTAGCATCGTCCATGTAAAATTTCATCAATTTTGAACAACATTTAACCATCTTTTAAGTTGATCAAATATTAAAAAAGTTGCTGAATGTAAAATTATGGAAACCACATGGGTGGGCAAAGTAATTTTTGAAACCTCGTGGGTGGGGTGTGTAATTTCACCAAACGTCATGGGTGGGCGATGTATTTTTCCCTAAATAAATTAAGAACTTTATGTAGGTTTAAATTTAATACAAGGGTTTTAAAATAATATTTTCATAATTAAAATTGTCAGTAAAAATGGGGAAGATTATTTTGAGCACACGTGAGATTTGAATCGTTTCACCCTTGTTGTTTATTTTGTGCCTTATAAGCCCTTTTGGAGATAAAGATCGGGCAAGATCGATATCTTAGGTTGTTAGAACTTTCATCATTTCTTCACTTATCCTAATATCTCAATCTACCTCTATTCATTCACATGATTGGTGATATTGAATGGACGGTTTTGGGTTACAGGCGCTTTACACATACCTCCATAATCCATGTGTAAAGTAAGCATGTTTTTTTAACTTAGGCTCTATTCTTATTCTAGCTAATAGTAAATGATAGCTATATTAGCTAGCATCTAAAATTTAAAAAATAAAAGAAAACATATATAAGATATATAATTAATAAAAATTAATCATTGTTTAGATAGTAAAAGTATGGGAAGGTAGGTAGTGCTCGACAGGGCGAAACCAGAAATAAAAGTTAAAGGGGTAAGGCGGTATACCTAAAATTACAAATAATTAAGGGGTTTATAAAAATTTGCTTAATTTTTGTATATTATATTTTTATGCAATTTAGCAAAGTTGGGGTGTTTTGCTCTCTCCATCCCCACTGTCTACGCCCTTGATGGTCGAGGGTATGAAAGGTTCTAGCTAGGAACCCTTAGCTTTGTTTTTTGGAACTTTTTTATATTATAATTATACAAGTGTGACAACACTACATTTAAGTTTTAATTAATGTAGTATAAAGACTCAGGGCCTGTTTATTTAAAAACTATGATTCAAAATTAACATTTTTTTTCATTTTACAATTGCTGAACGTAGAACAAATTTCTAGTTATTTTTTAGCAATAAATTCCTTTTACAAAATTTCAAATCTCTCGGTGTAATCAATCATTCTTTTTAACTTTTAGTAGTTTAGATACTGAAAAGTCTAGATACATTTCAAAACTAATGTATATTAAGACTCTTTTGGGCATGTTTGTTTTGTAACTATTTTGTTCTGATGGTTTTATATATGACAATATATTATTCAAAAAGAGCGTAGTACCACCCTTTTATGTCATCAAATATGCCACGTTTATACCAACACCGAATGAAGCCTAATTCAAATTACATATATTTTCTTCTTAGACAAAATGATACTACCATTCTAAAATTCCAAGTGTAGATACATGTGACAAGATGAATAAATCACTTAGCATGCTACACTTGTGTTCTCTAAGCAAAACATCTAATCAAAGGAATGAAACGGGGCTAGGGAACTGTGTAACGCAAACCAACAAAAAAAAGGAAAGAATCAAAAGGGCACCATATAATTGAATAGGTAGGACACGAACGAGAGAGAAAATAACAAAATTCCAAGCAGGGCACAATTGCATGCAATGTCGACGGTGGGGCTATTTGGTTCCGCATACATGAATCTGAGAGTAATGTTTTCTGTTTGCTACTCAAAATTAGATCGGATGAGCTTTTGCGTTTTATTTTCATTGGGTCCCACAGGTCATATATGACCTTAAAAAACTTTGGATTTGGCATTGAACAAAAATATAACACCTTAGCATTGTCCATGTAAAGTTTCATCAAATTTGGATATCATTTAACCATCTTTTAAGTTGATCAAATATTAGAAAAGTTGTTGGATGTAAAATTGTGGAAACCACATGGGTGGGCAAAGTAATTTTTGAAACCCCGTGGGTGGGCTGTGTAATTTCGCCAAACATCATGGGTGGGCGATGTAATTTTTCCTTTTTATTTTTTTAAATGATAAAACAATATCAATTAAAGCTCAACAGACCTATTTTATAGCCTATGACACCTATATGATAGATTATAATAATTGTTAGACTCTAAGAATTCCCTAAACAACTACCAAAATTACCAAAACCAGTTTTTCTACCTTCATTCATTTTGTTGCCGGTCATCTCTTCCTCATTCTCTCTCATAATTTTTTTTGAAAGCACGCCATTCCCTCTCGTATTCATTCACCAACTTACATATAATTCAATTACCTCAAATCCATTATCTACTCATCCTTCAACTTCTACGATATTTGCGTTATCGCTTGCACTAATCGTTGACGTCATAGAAGGGAAACCACCGCTTTCACAATTTGTTCGACGACGTCAAACAACCAGGTATTTCATCTTTATTTACTAAGCTCTCTCTCATCTTGTCTGATCTTGCTCTTCCATTCATTCTCTCCACACTTTTTGATTTTTCTCTCTCACCATTTTTTTGTTCTTTCAAGGTTTTCTTCATTCTCACTTATTTTGCTCTCTCATCCATTCTCTCAACTCATTCGCTGGTAACTATGTCCAGTTTTCTTCTGTTGAGAATACGACACCGTTTTACTTATGGCTTTAGTGAGAGTCCAGCTTATGTGTCTGTTTTTATGTTTTGTTTTGATCTCGGCATTGTTCCTGTCTTAGCTAGGTTTTAGTCTTTCTTTCTTCTCCCCGTCAAATGCTCTGCGCAGCTTCCCTCTTCTTCTCTCCCTTTCTTCTACAGATTCAACGTGTTTCTTCGTTACTTCTCATCATTCTGATTCAATAAAGAAAGCTTGGAGGTATTTTTTCATGGTATCAGAGCGGGAAATGGTGTTTCTCTTCCGCATTTGAGAGAATCAAGACGAAGGCCTTCGCCTGCTACGACTGAGAATCGATCCAGACAGAGGTTTTCGCTTGCTTCGACAAAGAATTGATAAACTCCAGCTTCTACAATGTCTTCGGATGAAGTTAGCGACAAGGATAAGGATGCAAGAATGGAGAAGAACCAGAACACGGGCGAGAAGGCGATTGAGAGTAAAGGCGACAACTCAGATCCGCTGTTCCTAGCTAATCGGAAAGCCCAGGAAGTCTCTTGACGGGCAAATTCGAAGGAGGAGCATGTTTCAGATCATGGAAACAAGCAATGACCATCGCTCTTTCGGCTAAAAACAAGTTGTGCTACGTCGATGGGTCTTTTCATCGGCCGCAAGACTCAGACGCCAAAGGGAGAGCATGGGATCGCTGCAATTCCATGGTAATTTCATGGATCTTGAATAGTCTTGACAAGGACATAGCAGCCACGGTTCTGTACTGCAAGACCGCATCTCTGATTTGGAAAGAATTATCAGGCCGTTTCGAAGAGTCAAATACGGCCCAGGTATATTCGCTTCACCAACAATTGATCGAAACCAAACAAGGTGACGATACAGTTAGGGTTTACTACACACGAATCAAGAAGATCTGGGATGAACTTGATTCCTCTCAAGAAGTCCCTAACTGCACTTGTGAAGCAGCTACTGGGTACAAAGAAATCTTCAGACGACAAAGGGTGGTTCAATTCCTTATGGGTCTTTCGGAGAAATTCTCGGTGGCAAGAGGGAACATCCTGATGATGACACCCCTCCCTTCAATAGAACAAGTATACTCTTTGATTGTTCATGAAGAGCGCCAGAAAAACGTTTGTTCTTCCGGAAAAGGCGAGGCCACTTTATCCTTTGCTGTTGATTCGTCAAAGAAAGGAGGACGCAACCCACAAATGAGGGATGTGAAGCGGTCAACCCTATTCTGTACCCATTGTGAGAAGAAGGGTCATACAATTGAAAAGTGTTATCAATTGCATGGATTTCCTCCAACCTGGAAAAGAGGGAAAACAACTACTGCAGCCAGCGTAGAATCAACACCTCTTCAGCAAGGAAATCAAGCAATGTTCACTCTGGAGCAAGTAAATCAATTGCTGTCCCAGTATGTGAAGAATCAATCAGCAGCTAATGAGTAGGGAAGTGTGACCTGCGGGTTTGTCGGTACAGTTACTAACCTTAAACCTAAGTTACTCTATGCCAGGCATGATAAGATTACATGTTCTGAGAACCATGAAACTTATGTTGAAAAAAATCCGTCTGTTGTGTGTGTTTTGAATGTAGCTAAGCATGCCTCTGTGTCTGATCCAGGGATTTCAAACAGAATAACATATTCCATGAATATAGCAAATAAGCAAACACTCCTGTCCAATAAATGGATCTTAGACAGTGGGGCCACAGAACACATGTGCTGTGATCTAAGAAAATTTTCTGAACATAGAAACTTAGCTAGAACTCACACAATAGGCATGCCTGATGGGCACCCTCAAGAGGTTAAGATAATTGGTAAAGTTAAAATTAATGAAGTTTTAACTCTTGAGAATGTGCTGTTTGTACCCAGTTTTCGGTTCAACTTAATCTCTGTCAGTAGATTATCTGAACAAATTTCAAGAAGGTTTTGTTTTGATAAGAATTTTTGTATCTTTCAGGAATGTGACTCTCTTCTTGAATATGAGATTGGCAAGTTGGCAGGAGGCCTTTACTTTCTGGATGAGACCTTTGCTTGTAATGAGAATCATTTTCAGATTTCTAGTTCCTCTGTTGTTTGTGTACTAGGAGACTTATAGACTCCTTTGATTGTAAAGATACTGTCAGTCTTTGGCACCACAGACTGGGACACTTACCCATAAGGACTTTAGCCAATAAACAGTTTCTTTGTGAGACATGCTGTAAGGCTAAAAGTCATAGGCTTCCTTTTACTCAAAGTTCTATTAAAACTGATGAGATTTTTGAAATGGTTCACATAGACTTATGGGGTCCTTATGGAACTAGAACTCATGATAATTTCCAATACTTTCTCACTTTTGTTGATGATGTGTCACGTGCTACCTGGATACACCTGATTAAAGAAAAATCAGAAAGCTTTAATGTGATAAAACAATTCATAGAAATGGTTGAAGTTCAGTTTGGGAAGAAAATTAAAGTGATAAGAACCGACAATGCTTATGAATTGGGTAGTTCAAAGCAAGGGGTAGAATACTTCAAAGGAAAAGGGATAAGGCATCAAAAATCTTGTGCCCACACACTGCAGCAGAACGGTGTTGTCGAGAGAGAGCATAGACATATCTTAGAAATAGCAAGAGGGCTAATGTTTCATTCAAATTTACCAATGGACTTTTGGGGTGAAAGTGTGTTGACTGCTGTTTTTTTGATAAACAGAATGCCACTAAATGTTTTAAAGGGAAAAAGTCCTTTCAATGTGTTATATGGAAAAGATCCTGATTATCATAGTTTGAAATGCTTTGGGTGTCTTGCCTATGCTCATATAAATGCGCCTGTTCACAACAAGTTCTCCCCAAGGGCTGTAAAATGCATTTTTATTGGATATCCAGCAGACAAGAAAGGGTACAAATTGTTTGATCTAGAAAATAGAAAGGTCATTGTGAATAGGGATGTAGAATTTTATGAAAATATTTACCCCTATAGAAGTAATGAAAGAATGAATCTTAGTCACTCTAACAGATTGAGTAACAAAGCTGAATTTTCAAATGACACACTGCCTTCTTTCTTGCACATTGATGATGATGATGATTTATGTCAAACTAACCCCTCTGATGAGATGTCTGGAGATAACCCATCTGATGAGATGCCTGGAGACAACACACCAGAGCAGGAAGATAATGCTTCAGACCAAGGTACAGAAGCTCAAGGAGAAGAAGCAGTGAGAACAGAGGATCCTAGCCCTCCTGAAGAAACTATGGATCTAAGAAGATCAACAAGAGTGAGACAAACACCCAAGCACCTTGAAGACTATCATCTGGGAAGTGTAACTCAACAAAATAGGGAGTGTTTTCTGATGCCTTCTCCTCTTTACTTTGTCATAGACTTTCAATACAGCAAGCATGCCAGTCTCAAAATAATCATGTCTGTAATGCCTTTGTGTATGAACCTGAGCAAATGCTGATTATGTCATCTAACACTGCTAGCATACAAGAAAGAATAGACTCTAGTTCCTGTCTTGCTAAATTAGGGACTAAAATTGAGCCACAAGATTATTATGAGGCAGTTAATGATGAGAACTGGGTGCATGCTATGGTAGAGGAGATAGAAGCATTAGAAAGGAACAAAACTGGGTGTGTAGACTGTCCTAAGGGGAAAAAGCCTATTGGATCGAAATGGGTATACAAATTAAAATATAGGACAGATGGGACTCTAGAGAGATATAAGGCAAGGTTAGTGGCCAAGGGCTACAGCCAAAAACATGGCATAGACTATTTAGAGACCTTCTCTCCTGTAGTGAAGTTACCACCATTAGAGCCATCATAATCCTTGCTGTCAAAAGAACTGGGATATAAACCAATAGATATAAATAATGCTTTCTTGCACGGGGATTTGCATGAGGAGGTTAATATGGAATTACCCTTAGGCTACAAAACAGAAAGGAAAAACAGTATGGTGTGTAAGCTCCAAAAGTCATTGTATGGATTGAAACAGGCTTCAAGGCAATGGCATGAGAAGCTGAGTGATTTCCTTAGAAGTTTGGGTTTTAAGCAGTCTCTTAATGATTATTCTCTGTTTACAAAGAAGGATGAGGACAAGATAACTATTTTGGCAGTTTATGTTGACGATATTTTGCTCACTGGAAATGATAATGATATGATACAGCGTGTTAAAACTTCCCTAGATCAGAAATTCAGAATTAAGGACATAGGCTGTTTAGGTAGGTTTCTTGGTATGGAGTTTTTTAGGACAAGGGAAGGTATGGTCTTAATGCAGAAAAACTATTGTGAGCAACTTATAAGTGGATTTGGTGCTGATAACCTAAGAGAAACAGCAGGTCCATTAGAAATGAATACAAAACTGTTGTTGGAAGAGGGTAAACCTTTGCATGATCCTGTTGTGTATAGGAGGCTGATAGGAAAGTTAAATTTCTTGACTCACACTAGGCCAGATTTATCCTTCTCAGTTCAGTTGTTAAGTCAATTCCTGCAGAAGCCTACTGATGTGCATATGAAATCTGCTTTGCATGTTTTGAGATATGTTAAAGGAACTTTAAACTATGGACTCTTGCTTAATGCATCTGATAATTTCAAAGTTAAAGGCTTTTGTGATGCTGATTGGGCTGGGTGCCCCAATACAAGAAAGTCCATTAGTGGTTTTTACATCGAATTAGGAGGAAGTGCACTTTCCTGGAAGTCTAAAAAGCAAACTAATGTTGCACTTTCTTCTGCAGAGAGTAGAATACCGATCACTCAGGCAGGTTGTGGCAGAATTGAGCTGGTTAACAAGGCTGTTGAGTGAGCTGGGTGTGAAGGGAATTCAACCTGTACCAGTCAAATCAGATAGCCAGGCGGCTGTTCATATTGCGAAGAATCCAGTCTTCCATGAGAGGACAAAGCACATCGAAGTGGATTGTCACTTCGTGAGACAAAAGATGATGGAAGGCTTGATTCGGGTAGAGTTTGTTCCTTCAGATCAGCAGATGGCTGATGTATTAACAAAGGTGCTGCCTGGACGTTCTTACCCGATAATTTTGAGACAGCTTGGTATTCAGAATATGCGGACTGCTATTTAGGGGTGTCTTTGGTTCTGTTTCGTTTTCTCTTAGCAAAACCACACAATGAGATTGTTGGTTTTGAGGGGGGGTGTTGAGAATACGACACCGTTTTACTTATGGCTTTAGTGAGAGTCCAGCTTATGTGTCTGTTTTTATGTTTTGTTTTGTTTTGATCTCGGTAC